>JAPDPK010000208.1:600000-785000 GCA_031772115.1 Heritiera littoralis
TGTTTCTATCGCACTCCGCACTGACCCTGCTTGGAGTCGTCCCTGCTACCCTGCCAAATCACAGCATTGTTTCTTTCTACTCTGTCCCGATCCGAGCACTCCTGCACCAACCCATTGAATCGGCTTCTCACTGTTGCGTGAATGTCTTAGCCTGCCCGCTAACTTGATGCTTTGGAGCCGTCTCCCGCTGCCTTGATCACTTTCAAGCTTGTTGCTATTGTGAAGCTTGGTCACTAACTGAACCGCACCACCAGTCTTCCATCATCACCGCTTATCCTCGCTTCCAGCTTTTGTTTTCCTACTGTTGCCGTAACCAGTTGTTTTTGTGGCTGTTGCATTATCGATCATCCATTGTGCATCACGTCATCATTGAGTCTTGCTCCTTCTTCCTTCCACACCGTCCTTTGCTGTGTTGTCTTGGCCATATTGTAGCCTTGGACCGTGACAATATAGTATTGTTGCATGCACGTGTTTGATCTCCACCGTAGCATCAACTTGGCTGCTGTTCAAGCACATCAAGATAAGGAAGTTTGGGCAAAAGACAAGAAAGCCAATTTCGTCAGGTTTGCTTTATTATTTTATTAATGTTAATTCAATTATTTCAGTAGATTAATAATATTAGGTTGGTAATTGATATACAATTTGATATTAACGTGTGTTGGTTAATAGTATTTCCATAACTGTTGCATGATGAAATAAACTCAATTAATAAACTATTAGTTTCAAGATAGTATATGCTGATAATAATAAATTAACAAGTGGACATAGAATTTAGTGTGTGCTTTAGTCTTAATCTGCATATTCATAAATTTAATTACTAATTTGCATGTGAAGTAGTACACTGATAAGATAATATTAGTTTAATTTGCATGTGATTTAATAATAAAAATTCAATTAATAATTTCGTGTTATAATTAAATATGATCGATAGTTTGTTAAATGTGATGATTTGTTTGCATGATTATGATATATTTAGTTTGTATGAATAATTTTATGATGCATGGGATAGAATTCAAGAACTTCTAGGAAATAAGACCCTTAAGAAAATATTATTAAAATTTGAATAAAAAAATTAAATTAAATAAAAGCATAAAGAACGAATATGAATTTTCTGACGATGGAACTCTTAAAGGACTACGCTCAAGTGGTACTTTTAGAGGTCTTGAGGTAAAAAATTCTATCCAAGGCCTCACCAGCTTAATGGAGGGTCTAAATAGGATTTTTGATAATAAATAATTCATATTTATTTTAATAAATTAAGTTTATTATGAAATAACAATAAAAACAATTGGTTATAAAATTAGAAAATATGTCAATGATTAGTAATAATATAATAGCAAATAACAAAATAAGGGAGTAAATAAATAAAATAACTAGAATTAGATATCAAAATAATAATGAATATGAATATGAATTACTCCAATGATGAAATATCAAGAGAATCACGCTTAAGTGATTTTCTTAAACATTTCTAGGTAAAATAAATTCTCTCACGGCCTCGCCAGCTTAATGGATGGTCTAAAGAGGGTTTTCGATAACAAGTGATTTATATTCAGTTTAAAAATAAAATAAGATGTATTAAAAATTAAAATTAAAATAATTAATTACAAAGATAAAATAATAAATATAAAGAAATATTAATAATTCAATAACAATAATAAATAATAAATAATAATAATGATAATAAATGATAAAATAGGATGATAATGGTTAATAATAATTATTGAGATTGAGTATTGATTATTCTGATGATAAGATTCCCCAAGAGATTACGCTTAAGTAATACTTTGGAAATCTTTAGGTCAAATAATTTCTTTCAAGATCTGACCAGCTTAATGGAAGATCTAAAAAGAATTTTTGAGAAAAATAATTCATATTCATTCTCTAATAAAATAAATTAATAAAATTAAACATTAATAAAATAATCGAAAACAATAGAAGTAATAAAAATGATAAGATAGTAAGAATGAATTAAATAGGAATCGAAATGGAATTTTTCATAAAACATTAAAATGAATCCGACGACGGAGCCTCTTCAAGCAAGTCACATAGTACTACTTGAATACTCTTGAGGTGAAGAGAATTTTTTAAGTTGTCCCACCAGCTTAATGGAGGATGCTTAGAAATATTTTTCAATATTAAATTATTGAACCTAAGATTAACTAAGGCAAATTTGAGATAACCTAAAATTAGTTGGTACCATTTTAGGATGGGTGTTGTGAGGGTGCTAATCCTTCCACACACGTAACCGTACTCCCGAACCCTAAATTTGAGATGTAGACCAGTCTTTATCCATAATTTGAATAGGTGACCAATCACACCTAGTAGAATGGTTGGTGGCGACTCCGTAGATTTTGTGTCTAGCTATTAGGTTTTATCCAAAACTTAATACGTTATGACAATCATCATTCTTATTTTATTTATAAAGTTAAAAACTTTATTAAGAGTGAATAATATAATAATCCTATATTTAATAGGTCAAAAGAACTATAATATAATAATTTTATATTTTATACATATTTAATGTAGAATAAGGCGCAATATAATTTCAAAAAAAAAAAGACGCAATATAATCAAAATTATATCACCATGAGACCGGCCAAAGTTCCAAAAACCCCAATACTCAGACAACACAAAATGTTCCAAATGTCCAATTGCGAGAACACTGCAAAGCCTGCAATTAGAGATTGAGAATATCAATTTTTTTAAGTTTAATTTTTTCGGACAATTTCTTACAATGTTTGATGTTTCCCATTTCTCAAAAATACGCAAAAAAAAAATGTACCATGTTTAATAGCTTGCACAACTTTAGCATCAGGCAGACACAATAAAACTGAAACAACTTTAGGATATTTTTGTAGATATTGTCCTTTCTAACACGGAGCCCTTGTTCGGACACGTTGCTTTTTAGTATGGAGTGTCAGTGATTAGACATGAGAGAAAGTGGCAGGTGATAGCTTCCGTTTTCATGGGCTGAGATGTGGGACCTCTGGGACCCACGGATCTGCCAGCTGTCCACAACGTGGAGCAATAATTTTTGGTGGGTCATACAGTAAAGATTAAATGTATACTGAGCCTTGGATCTTAATTACATTTATGCCCTGTTAGCTGCCTTCTGTAGTCCGTCTGTCCCCCACTCGTATTGTGTGTCTTCACCAAAACGCATCCACGTTCTTTTTTTACGCCTAAATGTCCCTCAAGTTTTTGTTTTTGGTTACAAAATGTTCCTCCAAGTTGCAAATATAAAATGTCTTATACAAGAATAAACGAAGTTACAAATACTTAGAAAGTTTATTTCTAATGTTTTGAACTATGATTGGTTCGAACTTTAAATCTTTGATTTAATTTCATTAAACTAAAGGGTGATCTCAAATTAAACCTGATCATGGATAAGATTGGATTTCAATCGAACTTAAGTAATGTATTAAAAAAGTAAAAGTGAATTCAAACTCAACCTGACTTATTTTTTAAACTTAGTTTTTTTTTTTACATGTAATGAATAAGTTCAAATCATCCAACTCCATCTAAATACTATTATTTTTTAAAAAATTATATTAAAATATAAAAAAATATTAAAACACATAATAATTAATATGTATAATATAAAAAAGTTTGATTAAATTTTTACAAAAAAGACTGCAAGAAACAATACAAACTTAAATTAAATTGCAAAGAAAAAAGTAATTAAAAATTACATCAATATAAAAAATAAAAAAAAATTTATAATTAACGGGTCAAGTTTAAGCTTAAAAAGGTGAATGCAACCCAATCAACTCATTTTTAAATGAGTCGATTTTCAAGTCCAAATACATTTAATAGGTTTAATTTTTGTCCAAATCTACTAAAAACTAATTGAGATTTAGAATTTGAAAAAATAGGTCAACTTTTGAACAAGTTTATTTCAAATCAAAATGTATCAGATTTTTAAATTTTTTTATTTAGTTCTTCTTACACGAATTTTACAGTTTACAATCTTTTTTCAAAACCATATAGAATAATTCGAATTAATTGGCATGAATTCGATTTTATTCAGATTGATCATTTAGGTTTATGGGTTTAGACTATTTTAGATTTTTACTTTAATTCAACTTGAATTTTAGTGTGATTCATATTGAAATCTTTATTTTTTTGATTGGATATTGAAATCTATTTGAATGTATGTGATCTGTTGATATCATCTATTACAAACCGTATCAATCTAAATTGACCCATTTTTTCCTTATATTTTATCCATTTTTTTTTTATCGATCCTACGTTAAACCAACCGCTCATTGATACCTAAAAAGTTTATTTATGTATCTCTTCTTCATAACTTAATAACAATATTACTCTTATATATATATATATATATATATATATATATATATTATATATATTCAGCAATTCAGGAATCTGATGCAGATGTAGCTAAATGGCTTGTTTCAAGCTCTGGGATATTTAATTCTGCTAACTCCGGGATTTGGCTTAGGGAAAAAAAATGAAAAAAAGTCGTTTGACATATGGTTTCCAATGCATGTGCAAAATTTTTCCTTTAGAGCAATTTTGAATTTTCTCAAAATGTAGTTTGGCAATGGCAAACAATGGTGGCACTTGCGGGACAGGACTCCAGGCAACTAATTTGATAAGCTTTATTGGGCTTTATGGAAAAAAAAAGGCAATTTATATCTATAGCTTATAATAAGGATTATTATCTTATTGATCGATAATAGAATTTAAAAACTTTACAAGCAGTTTATATTCTTGAAAATTAAAAAATAAATATGAATCATGTGACAGTCTTATAATCTCATTTATAGAGTTTTTAAGCTCCACTATTAGTAAATGAGACAATAATCTTTATAATAATCCAAATGATAAACAGGATGTGTGTATAACTTTTAATTAACAAAAAAAAATATTATTATATTTTTAAAATATTAATCAAATTAAACATCTGTATTCATGTTAAACTTGATAACAAAAACTAGCCGTTATAAATGATAATAAAAAAAAGCATATGTCTTACATTTGTGTGTGATGTGTATTGTGTATGAATAAAGTATTTGTTTTTTTGCGAGTGTGTTGCATATGTGTGGGTTTTCCGCTATACCATATCTAGAGGTGGCAAACGGGCGGGTTCGGGCGGGTTTCGGTCCGGGTTTTTTGGTTACGGGCTTTTTCGGTTACGGGTTTTCTCGGTTACGGGTTTTTTCGGTTGCGGGTTTTTTCGGTTTCGGATTTTCTCGGTTGCGGGTTTTTTCGATCTCGGGTTTTCTCGGTTGCGGGTTTTCTCGGTTTCGGATTTTTTCGGTTGCGGGTTTTCTCGGTTTCGGTCCGGTTTCGGGTTCGGTCCGGTTTTAATCGGGCGGGCTTAGCGGGCTTAGTCAAATTATTTTAAAATTTTATAAATTATAAATATTTTATAATTTTGAATGTAATAATTAATTTAATTTTATATAGTTAAATAAAAATATAATAAAAATGCTAAATTAAAGTTAAAATTTAATAAATGAGAATTGTATAATATATATATATATATATTGAGAAATTTGGTTGGGATGATTTTGAAAACATTAGGAGTGGACTAATGAAGAATATAGTTATCTACAATAATAAAAGAGAACATATCATCTATAATTATTACATTATAATTAATTAATCAAAATTTAAGTCACGTGAGATCTATCAAAATAATACATAAAGTTCGCACTTGTAAATGATGGACCAGTACATAATTTTTAATTATAATTGATTAATTATCGTAAAAAGAATTACAAGTAAAATACTCGAAGACGTAAAAGACATTGAAAAAGTTTTAAATCTTGCATTGCATTTGCAAGAAATGAAAGCACTCTTGCTATTGTAAACTTTTGCCTTGGAAGCATCTGTATTTCTGTACTAATTAATTTTTTTGTCCACAAACTCCAACTACTAAAAATCATCTTTGAATTGCCAACAACCTCTTGGCCTAGTGGTTAAAGATAAGTTATCGCATATTATAAGTCTTGAGTTTGAATCCAACACCCCTATCTAGAGCTGTTAGTGGGCCGGACCGGGCCGGTTCTCACCGGTTCCGGCTGACTAACAACTTAAACCGGTCCGAACCGGTAGTGGACTGGTCCGAGCCGGGCCGGTTCGCATTATTTTTACTTGCGAACCGGCCCGGTTCATGGACCGGTTCGGTCCTTTTTTAATTTAAATTTTTTATTTTTTAAAATTTATATTAATTTATTTTAATAAAAATAATATATATTAATATATTTTTATAATTTAATCTAACAAATTTATTTTTATAATAAATAATGTTAATAGTTTAATTTAACAACAATTTATTATAAAGTTATTATAATTTATTTAATTAATGTAACAATAATGTAAAAATAAATTACTATAAAATTATGTAATAAAACTATTGTTATAATAAAATAAAATTATATTATGAATATGATATTATAAGAAAATTATTATGATAAAAAAATGAATTTTAGAGAATAAAATGATAATATTATAAATTTGAAATAAGAGAATTTAAGTGAATTTGAGAGAGTTTGAGTGATTATTGAGAAAGTATAAGTGAGTATTAAAAGAATAAGAGTGGATAAGCGTTTAGATTTAAGACAAAATATGAAAAAAAATTTTAAAAAAATAAAATAAGTTAATATTTATAGAAGAAAAATGAAAATTTAAAACAATTTTAAAAATTTTTAAAAATAAATTTAAAAAAAAAAAAAAAGGGAGGGAAACGTTCCCTCCCTTACAAAGTTGATGGGCAACGTTCAGGCCGTTGCCCATCAACATAGGCAGTAGCCTACAAAGGCTACTGCCTACATGCCTGCCACTGCTTTTTAAAAAAAAAAAATATTTTGTTGAACCAGACCGGTTCAACCTCGACCCAATAATCACCTCTACCCCTATCTTCAGTTATTTAATATTTTTCTTGTAATAAAAAAATTATCTTTGAATTTCGATTATAATTAAAATGATTATAATAGACATTACATTATATTAGACTTAATAATTCGTATATATATATATATATATATATATATATATTTTGTATTCGTATTGCATCAAATATATTTGTATCATATAAAATATAAAAATTATTGTATTAAAATTTATATTGATATACCAAACACAATTTTTTTTCTAATTTTATCAAAATTTGATCCAATGTCACATTCATTTTTTTTAATTATCATATCTACATTGCATGACAGTATATTGAGATAAAGATATTTCAAAGTTTGCTTTGGAAGTTTTTTCATGTGATTCTCAAGGGAGGGAAAAGGTATATTCCCAAAGAATTATAAATAGCTTTGTAACATGGGAAAAGCTTGTTTGGAGGGAATTGAAAAATGACAATTAAACAGATCTCATTTCACACGAAACTCTCATAAATAAAATATTATTATTTCATTATTTTTAATTTCTTTTGTTGTTTTGACTATATTTATATAAATATAAATTTTTACATTTTAATGTTTTTATTACTTGATAATTATTATTTATTTTTTTAAATTTCCTGTGATATTTACATTTGTTATAAAATATATAATTATATATTAATAATTATATAAAAATTTATTTTTTAAATGAGCCAAATATATATAGTAAAACTAAAAGAAAGTGAAAATCCAAAAGTATTAGCTATACAAATAAATAACTAACAAATTATAAATAAATCACACTAAACAATTAAACATTTATATAAATAGCTTTATATTCTTAACAATAACTTATTGAGTCATTGTTTTTTTTTTAGGTCAATATTGGGTCATTGGAATTTAGATACCCTTAGTTCAATAAATTTCTTTTTTTTTTTACTTTGTTTAATTAGCTTTTTTAATAATTATATTATATTTTTAATAAAATTTTAAAATTTTAAGAATCTTTTTTACATTTATTTTGTCTTTTAAATGCCAACATAATTAGTTATTAAATTAAATTTAACCGTATAACTAGTTAACTAATTCTTCAATTATAATATTGAATAAAATTATAGTATACATTAAAAAAATAATTAATATTATGAATAATTGGTCAATTAATTATCTCAATTTTATATTTATTTTGTTTTTAGTTTATACATAAATCATAATATAACATTATTTTTATTAAATATAATCATACTCAAACACATTAATTAATCAAATATCTCATTAAAAATTTAAAACGTTAAATTAAACAAGTTATATATATCGATTGACATTATATTATAAATAATAACATTCGATATAATGTACAAAAAAAAACCATTTGATATAATGATGTAAATGGGTAATATATAATCAGGTACCGGACACTACTCGACTCTATAAATGAATAATTATGAGTTCGGATAGTGTTCTTATTACCCGTATCAGATTCGGGTAGTACCCTTATGGTACGCTATACTCGATTAACTTTTGATCAAGTAGTATATGGTACCTGAACTTGTTCATCAATTATATGAAAGTAATCAAAATTATATGCTTGTACAAAGATTTGAACCATGACCTCTTATATTTATTGTTATATGTTTAACCACGTGAGCTAGATTGAGAATTTGTTATATTTGTTGTAAATTTTATTTTTATTTTAACACAACTTGCAATTTAAAATTTAATGAAACATTGTTGGCCAAAAAAATAGTTTACTGAATAATAATAATAATTTATTCTTAAGATAATAAGATTTTAAAATTTTAGACATAAAGTACTAAAATTAAATTAATAGAAATTTCATAATATGTTAAGATACAATTCTTAAGATATTGATAATTTAACATATATGACATTTTATTATAATGTAAATCTTAATATATATATATATATATATATATAGTATATTATGTTTATTATTTTATTTGTAACTCATTATAATAAATTAAAAAAACACTTTTTTGACTAAAAAAGTAGTTGAGAAGGTCAATATCTATTTAATCATCCAATATTCTGATTATTAATTGATCAAGTTAAACTAAATTACATGAATACATCATAAGAGATTAAATGTTTGAAATTAAACACAAGAGTATATTCTAAAAGCATGATAAGAAATTGGAATGAAAAATGTCTGAAATTAAAACTATAATATGCTATGAGAGATTGTTTAATTTATTCTATATTACATGGTAAGAGATTATTATAATGTAACATACAAATCATTATGATAAGATAAACATATTAATAATCTATTTTATATAATTAAGAGCTTGTATAGTTGATTATATATCACATGATAAGATATTATTTTTAAAGTTATAATAACATACAAATCATTATGATAAGGCGTTATTTATTAACTATATTATGTATTTTATTTCCTATCAAAAAAACTATTACAAGTTGAGTACTAATTTTTTTTCATATTCACATTAACATAATAATATTAGATTAACATAATAATATTAGATATACACCAATTGATTGAATATCTAATTAAAATGTTAAATAATAGATATTACTAAATTAATTAATATAATGCTAGTTATTTAAATATAATTAATAATAATATTAACAAAGTATAAAAAATAAATTTGATTAAAATTACCACTTACATAGTAATACAACTTTAATATATTATTAAATTACACTTTAATTTACTATTAGAATTATTATTTTTATCCACACTTTAATTTTACATTTAATAGATAATAAATGAATTATTTTTAGTAAATACTTAATTCTATCAAAATAATACTTACACACTAAGAGATTACATAATTTATTCTTAAAAGATTATTATAATATAATATACAAATCATTATTATAAGATACCAAATTAGTTTATTCATGTATAAGATTATTATAATATAATAAATAATTAATTATCACTAGCTTGATTTTTTAATATCTTTTGTTTTAAGGCTAAAAATAAAATTACCACTATAATTTTCTCTTTTAATGATACCCAAGTATAAAAAAATTGTACTTGTATTGTTTAATTTAATTACTTAACTTTTTCTAATATTAAAAACTTTGAATTTTAATTTAAAGATTAGGTTTTTTTTAATCTAAATTTAATATCTTTCTATACTTGAAACTTTAAGAAAATATAGTTTAAATTTAATTTTATTAAAAATATTTTTAATGTGTTGCACAAAATATCAAATTCAAAGTTTCAAACAAATATTGAAATTATATAATTTTTATATATTTGATTTATTGTTGTATTAAAATTAAAATTTTATTATAAATAAAAATAATAAAATGTTAAAATGATTTTTATAATAAAATCAAATGTCAAATTAATAATATATTTACTATTATAAATGCAGTAAGGATAATATTAAAGATTATTTGATATCATATATTATATCATATATTATGGTGTTTTAAATTAATTTAATTTAATTAAAAAGATTCAATATTTATTATGCTGGTAATATATAATTGATAAAATTGTATAATAAATAATAATTGTTTTCAAAATTTTAAACTTTTTAATTAAAAAAGTGTATCAATTATTTATTTATTTTTAAATAATAATTATATAATTATAATTCGGGTTTTCTCGGGTTATAAATTCGGTTTTTTCAGTTTTCGGTTAGGGTCGGTCTCGGTTTCGGATCGTATCGGGCTCGGGTTATGTCGAGTTCGGGTTGTGTCGGGTTCGAGCTTTTTCGGTTTCGAGCTTTTTCGGTTTCGAGTTTTTTCGGTTCCGGGCTTTTTCGGTTACAGGCTTTTTCGGTTACGGGCCTTTGACTTTTTTGGTCAATTCGGGCTGGTCCCGGTTCGGATTCGGGCGGATTCGGGCGGGTTTTCGGGCTCGGGCCAATTTTTGCCACCTCTAACCATATCGCTTGCATTGTGTGTGATATGTGTTTATAAGAGATTTCACATTTAATAAAATCATCATGATTTTATTAAATGATGTGTTCATTCACTGGAAAAAAAAAAGCCATTATAAATGAATGATAATAAGATTTATCCTGTGTATACAAAAGTAAATCAATTTCATTAAAAAATATTGAATATTTAAAATATTCAGTTTTTATTTCCAATTTGTCATGAATTTAAAATTTCATTATATATCTAAAATTTAATTTTGTTAAATTAAAAATAATTCAAAAAATAAAATATTTATTATCCTCTTTACGTAATTAAAATCTGATAAAAATATCAAATTTATAATAAAAAATTTAAAATACAAAAAAACAACAGCACTAATTAATAATTATCTAAGGGGAAGGGTATTTCAGTCCATTAGAAAAAATATTTAGATTGTTTTCAATGCTAACCTATCTGCTGCATCAGGCCGTCATGTCCTATCAGCGCTGGTTAACATCTTTCTCTCTCACTCTCTAACGTTCCAATAATTGTATTTTTACTTTTAAAAATATTAATATATAATAAAAAATAAAAATAAAAACACATAATTCCATTTATTTATATTATTTATTTCGAGTGTATACTGTTTTCTTCTCTTATTCTTCTTCTTATTCTTATCATTATTATTATATTATTATTATTATTTAGGAGTAATATTAGGTGATCAGGAAGAGATGAAGATGAAAGTCACTAGCCTCAGATGTGAGGCCTCCTAATTTTCTACATATTTTCAACCTTTGATTTTCACCCACCGATGAATTCGGCTTCTTTTATATCCTTGTAACTTCTTTTCTTCTCTTTCAGTCATCCATTTACTTTGAGGCAATAAAGAAAAACAAGAATTCCACTTCTTTTTTTAGGGAATTTTCTTTAGTGTTTTTCTCTTTAATTGCGGAAAAAAAAATCTGTTCTCTGAGCTTTGCTCTTCTTCTTCTTCTTTTTTCTTTTAATTCTTTTGAAGTCTTCATTATTCTGGATTTTTGAAAATAATTCCATTTTCATTTTTTTTATTTTTTATAATAATAAGGAAAAGGAACTTTCATAGCCATATTCAAATGTGAAAGCTCTTTTCAATATCTGGTATTTAACTCTTCCTCTTTGTCAATTTCTTTAAATAAAACCCATTTGCAAGACTCAGCCTTTCTTCAAATTTCTAAGCTTGCAAGCTTCAAAAAAATTGACCCTTTCGCGGTTCAAAGCTTGTAGCTTTCATTTTTGACAAGGCCCTTGAAACCCATTTCTTCTTTTCTCTTGATCTATCAGCCAAAAAAAGAAGAAAAATGTTTGGTACCCAAAGCAAAAGGGACCTTGCCTTGGAATTGCAAGCTCAATATCCAATCTTAAGGCCAAGCATCCATGCAAGAAGGGCAAATCTAACAGTGAAGTTTCAAGATCTTTATGGGTTCACAGTAGAAGGCAATGTGGATGATGTTAATGTGTTGAATGAGGTAAGAGAAAAGGTAAGGCAACAAGGGCGTGTTTGGTGGGCACTTGAAGCAAGCAAAGGAGCAAATTGGTATTTGCAGCCGCAGGTTTCTTCAATATCTGACGGGATTGTGTTGAAATCTTCCCTCAAATTTTCAGCTTTCGCTAATGCTATAACATTGAAGAAGCTTATTAGGAAAGGTATTCCCCCTGTGCTTAGGCCTAAGGTTTGGTTTTCGCTTTCGGGTGCCGCCAAGAAGAAGTCTACGGTGCCTGAAAGCTATTATAATGATTTGACAAAGGCCGTAGAGGGTAAGGTCACACCTGCTACGCGGCAGATTGATCATGTAAGTTCCTGCATTAGGGGTGTTTTGCATTTGCTTGATTGAACTTTTTGTGTTTTCTTTTTCTTTTTCCATTTTTTTTGGATCTGTGTATAGATTGATGGCCTTCGGATGTGATGTTTATCTGGTTTTTTTTCCAGAGGTTTCTTTAAATTTGCTTAATGAGTTTGGAATTGAAAATACGAATCCGATGATGGACCTAAATCCAATGATGATTTCATGGGTTAATTTTAGGGTATTGAGGGTAATTCACTTAATATTCTTTTTTATTGTGTAACTTAAAAATGGTGATGTTTGAGAAATCACCCCTATGAAAAGGTTTTGATCTGTTGACAAAAGGGTTTCTTTTGTGATGAAATCTCAAG
This sequence comes from Heritiera littoralis, assembly GCA_031772115.1. Lineage (NCBI taxonomy): Eukaryota > Viridiplantae > Streptophyta > Magnoliopsida > Malvales > Malvaceae > Heritiera > Heritiera littoralis. The sequence continues at coordinate 612,928 of JAPDPK010000208.1, forward strand.
TGGATGGATATGAGAACGTGTGCTGTTGACAATGCAGAATTAGAAGTCTTATCAATGTGAGTAAATGTTTTATTGAATTTGGTGATGTTATTGGAAGTATCTTTGCAATTTCAGTTTTCCTTTTTTTTTTTCAGCAATAAGGAGACATCTTTGCCTGGACAAAAAACAAAGATTTATCGAATCCACTTGATAAGATCATTGGTGTGAAGTTCTCAGTCATATGAGGACCCTAAATTTCAATACAACCTAGAGAAAAGGGAGAGTTCTGTCAAACTTTCCCCTTAGATGTGTGCAGGCAATGGTTGTGCTTTGCCATCTAAACCTAATGAATCAGAAACAAGAGAATTGCCAAGTGTTTCTTTGAAAAGTACTTGTGAAAATTCCAATGAATGTGAATGTCTAACACTAGAATTGTGATTTTTGAGCATGGAGTTTAGTAGATGAATAATTGAAGTTTAAGTTACTGGGCACTGAATGATAGTCCCTATTTCAGTTATGGTGCTGCATTTCTTTTAAATTAGGCAATTTAGTTTTGACTTTGTCTTATGCACTTGCAGGACCTTCCACGAACTTTCCCCGGTCACCCATGGTTGGACACCCCAGAGGGCCATGCAGCTCTCCGGCGTGTGCTTGTGGGGTATTCTTTTCGTGATTCTGATGTGGGCTACTGTCAGGTGAGTTCATCAACACTTATCATTGTCTAGCAGAATTTTATCAGCCTCTAAGTACTGTGGACATAGAAAGTACTCGGGGAATATGAGACAATTACATATGGCTCTAATTTGTTTGTTGTGTAAAAGATACCCTTTTCTGGTTTGCTGTTTTCCCCTCGAACGATTTCTCTCATTTTGATGGGTGTTCTGGGATTGAATCATGCATACCTGCTATATGATTTTGGCAACAAACCTAGACTGGTTTCTTGGTGCAGTGTTTTTTTTTTGGCCAAGCATGGTGCAAATTTGATGTAGCCAAAGTTGTTTATTTATTTTATTTTCACCAAAAAAAAAGTTGTTTATTTATTTAAGCTTGATAAGTAAATTCGGCTTCTGCATTTATGTCTATCTTCCATAAACCATTGAGGAGGAAAATAAAACTTGTCCATTTCTATGGTTTTGTCCATGTCCTTACCAGTTCTCTTTATTTACAGTGACTTAAGCTTGAACCCTAATCAAACTTATTTCACAGGCTTCTTTGATTACTTTGGTTACTAATCATTTGTACCAAATTGGATGTGGAACACTGTATAAACCCTAATATGAAAAATATCACTTGTGCTGAACTATTTTGATGTCTACTTTTAAATGCATTCTGTGATTGGTTTCTTCTTTCTACTTTTTCCCTTTTGTTTTTGCCTTACCAATTAATTAGAAAGAAAAAACAGAGATGCGTTTCTCCTCATGGATGGTTTGTTCAAGTCACTAAACCAATTTGTCCCTTCAATCGCTGACTTCAACCGTCATTACTTCTTACCTCTTGCCTTGAATTTTGCGAAATGACATTTTTTTTTCATTCTTCATCTGATTTTGATTTTATATTGAAGACAAATTTGTTCTTGGTGTAGGGATTAAATTATGTTGCAGCATTGTTATTGCTTGTTATGAAAACAGAGGAAGATGCATTTTGGATGCTTGCTGTCCTCCTTGAAAATGTGTTGGTCAATGACTGCTATACAAATAACTTATCTGGATGCCATGTTGAGCAAAGGGTTTTTAAAGATTTGCTTGCTAAGAAGTGCCCAAGGTATTTTAGGATTAAGGTGTTTAATTTATTTGTTTTAGATAAATTAATCTGTTTTAGATATATATTAAATCCGGGATTTATCTTATTAAAAATGGGAGAAACAAAAATGCAGGATTGCTGCTCATTTGGAAGCATTGGAGTTTGACGTCTCCCTTGTTGCCACGGAGTGGTTCCTGTGCCTTTTTTCTAAAAGCTTGCCTTCAGAGGTTTTAACAATATTTCATTAACTCTCATTTGCCTTTTGCAGATGGTGTCGATATTATTTGAGGTTCTTTCTGACTACTATCTTTCTCTTTCTTGGGCTATTTGTTCAGACAACTCTGCGGGTGTGGGATGTTCTTTTCTATGAGGGGGCAAAGGTTCTTTTTCATGTAGCTTTGGCTATATTCAAGGTGCCAATGTTGTTGCCATTTGGCACTTCACATTCCTAGTCAAGTTGAAAATTTTCTTCAATATTCCTAAAAATTGCCCAGTTGACAAAACAATACCGTGGAAGCTAATTCAAGCTTTGATCTTCGTTTGCAGATGAAGGAAGAAGAGTTGCTTCTAACTCATCAGGTTGGTGACGTTATTAATATATTACAGAAAACTACCCATCACCTTTTTGATCCTGATGAGTTATTAACGGTGAGACAAGTCTTCATTTATTCTCCACTTTTCTTCTCTTCTATAACATTTCATGCCTCTCCTCATTTTCTGTGGAGAAGTGAATTGATGAGTAACAGTAAAACAGGATTTGAGATCATGCAATTTGATCTTCCATGGCATTTCATGGCTTATGGAGTATAAACATAATTTGGAAATCAATAATATATTTGTTTTCTCTTTTAAGAAATAAAAGTACCAAATGGAGTGAAAACTTCTGACTTTGGAGATAAAATTTTGAGCATGCTAAATTTTCTTTCCGTGTGGCAACTACTCTTGCCTTCTTGGTCTTCTTGTGTTAGGAATATGGACTTGGTGTATATATCTGAATTGTTCTTCCACCACAAACCATGAAATGTAACCCTCCCTATATCTCCACAGGTTGCATTTGACAAGATTGGTTTTGTGACTACAAATACCATATCTAAGCAAAGGAAAAAGCAAGAGCCGGAAGTGATGAAAGAACTTGATCAGAGATTGAGAAGACTAAACTCTCTGAGAGAGGATGATAAATAACAATTAGTGTGAGAAGACTGAGTTGTACATCTAACATCCAACAACAGACCCGTTGCCCTTATGTAGAAGAATATGAAATTAATGCCTTATATTCTCTCTGCCAAGGACCAGGTAAAGAGTGTTTGTTTTCTTCCAGGATGTCTTAGGTGATAAAGATGTAAATTTTGAATCCATACAGTCTACACAGCTGATGTTACTTTGCATATCAATTAGGGTACTGTTTATTTGCCATTGGCTGCTTCTACAAAATGTTTCCAGGGTTACTCTAAACAGTTTTAACATTTTCTTTTTCTCTATTAGAAATTTAAAACCATTGCAACCAGCACCATTGCCAACTATTCCTAGTTAGGAGAATAGAGTGGGGGACAATGGGTGAGAAAATGAATTTGGCGTAAGAAATTTGGGGTTGGAAAAATGAATGTCTGTCTCCCATCTTTTTCATGCATTGGTCGCCAAATGCCATTGTTATATTTGATGAATCAAGTTGAGAATTGAATCAGTGAGTCAAATGTGAGCTCATTCTTAAGTTTGAGTCATTACTTTATATCCATTTGTTTTTCCCACTCAAAGTCATCAATTGGTGAGGTTTGTTGATTTTATGTGATATTTTTAGGGAAATAGTTCAAACTCCAAAGAATGAGAAATCCATGGTTGGTGGGTGGACTGGAGATTGATAAACCTTGCCATTTGAAGGGGGCCAGAAACAAAGTTTCGAACCATGGCATGGTCCTAAGGTTAAGATGTTTTATTAATTGATAATTTTATAACTAATTAGAATGTATTGTCATTTGTGTCACATATTTACTTATTTTTAAATAATTATTAATATATTAAAATATAGAGTTCATATTTTGCAAAAACTGAAGCTAATATATTAATGCATTAACATATAAAATTATTTCTCAACATAAAATTCATTACTTTTAATATTAATGTAAAATTATAATAATGAAGATGAAGCCATTTGATATAAAGTCTTATCTCTGTTTTATCTATCAAATTAAATCCTTTAACGAGTCTTTCAATGAAATACGAACTTTTATCAGAAATTGGATGAGTCTTATATTTATTATTAGAACTCTGAAAATAAAAAAATTCAACAAAAGCTTTCACTGTTTTATATTTATCGAATAAATTCATTTAATGAGTCTTTCAGTGAAATTAAAATTTTTAAATTATAAATTGAATAAATTTCAGTACTTACAAAAATACTAAAAATAATAATTTAAAATTATAGTAAATAAAAATGCTAGTTTTCTCCAATAAAAAGATTTTAGCAATATTCGTGTTTTTATATATCATTATAAGGCATAAAACTCCCCATAAGGTCTTCTAGAAAGTGCATCTACCACAACATTTGAAGAACCTTTTCTGTATATATCATATAATTCCAAACCCCATTGTTTTGAGAATCCATTGCTGCTGTGCTGGAGTTGTCTTTTGGTCAAACAAAAAGTTCAAACTCTGATGATCTGTCTTCACAATAGCCAAGATAGCTGGCATTCCCTTGTCATAAGCAGATGTCTAAGGGAGAGTGCCCTGCTAAAGAAGGAAACAGGACTGCCACCTTGACTGAGTATTGCTCCAATTCCCTAACTGGATGCATCAGCCTCCGTGGTAAGCTCAGAAGCTAAATCAAGCAATATCAAGACAGGAGATGAAATCGCGGCATTCTTTAGTGCTTAAGCAAAATCTGTCCATAGAAAGCCATTACCTTCAAGTAAATCTTCTATAATAACCCCTTAAGTTGCTAAATAGTTCGGTGTACAGGCCAGTCTAGCGTGCAAGCCACTTTATGCCCATCCATGAAAACGACCCCTTTGCTTGTCACATGGTCCTAATATTCTATCTTTGTAGATCCAAACTCACATTTGCCGTGTTTTACATGCAGTTGATGGTGTAACAAGACTTCTGTTGGAGATGTATGAGATTAGATTTCCAATTCTTGGAATATACAAGAATATAAAAAAAAAAAAAAGTCATAAGTAGGGTCTGAAGATGCTATTCATGAGGCTTTGAAAGGTTGAGGGGGTAATTCTGAGGCCAAAGTTCATTATTAAGAACTCATAGTGGCATCGATGAGTTCTAAAGGCTATTTTATGAATATCAGCTTCATTCATCTAGATTTGATGATGCCCAGATCTCAAATCAATCTTTGAGAAATAAACCGCATCAACAAGCTCATTCAATAACTCTTCCACAAGTGGAATTGGGAATCAATCCTTAGTAGTTACTTTGTTTAATTGTCTATAGTCTACACATAGTCTCCAAAACTGGTGATGCAGATGACAAACACTATCCCAAAAAATACCAGAATGTAGCATTTCTTGTATTAGTTTACCCATCATCATCTTGAACATCCTCCTCACATCCAATCCCATCTGCTCAAAATCAACTCTTAGCTGGTTAAAACTGGAATCAAATTTCGATTCCACTCTCCATCTCTTTTGGCTGCTGGGTCACTTCCTTCTGCAATTGTGTGGATATTCCTTCTACCATGGTAAGAAAAAACTGCTGTGCTACCAATGATATTAGATGAATCTTTCAGTACGAGAATCACCTCTTTTCCGTAAGACAAAAGAACAAGATACTAAATGTCAATGGTACCTAAATAGAGCGAGAAGAGAGAGAATGTAGACAAAATAATAGGGAATATTTCTGCATGCCTTTCCAAGTTGGTCACAGCAATATATGGACTGACGGCTAACTCTTGACATCACTCAACTATTTACAACCTTTGAGGTAACTAAACTGTTTTAATCAACTGTTCTTATCTGAATCTTACTGTCTCAGTAACTTAGAAAACTTAAATCTTATTTCTACCACTCACTGGGTTTTGCTTTCTTGATGAGGAGATGAGAAAGCAGTTTCAATATCCCTAAACCTATACTGTGTTTTCAACCCTAAATTATGAGAATAATGGCCTTTTCCACGGTTCTGAAAGCCCCCACCTATGCCTTCAGTTCCACCAGCCTCACAATCTTTGGGTCCATTGTCTGGAGATGATAATTCCATATCACTGCACGGCTCATCAGTTTCCAAAATTATCTTATGCTTTCTAATACTGCCAGTATGGCCATGTCCCTCATGTTGCATCACAATTACATCCTAATGAATCTGCTTTCTTACGTCATTGTTCTTCCAATTACTTCCAGGAAAGTGGCCTTCCATGTGCTTTCCATGGATAGTTCCTCTGCTGCCTTCAGATTCAAATCCATCGTTCAATTCAGGAACACCATCCAATATGCTGGAAATACCTCCACAGGCAAAAATGTCTTTGGAGAAATCGCCGTAACAATCATGATTCTCCTGCATAAGATAATTAAATCCAACTTCTTTGGCGTTATCTTGATTCCCATGCATCTCTTCTAGCCCTGGCCCATTATATGCATGACCATGCTCTTGTGCTATTGCCTTATGCCTGGCTGTCCAATCATTGCGACTCCAAAGATAAAGTGGTGGTGGCTTCACATTCCATTGCTCCAACTGCTTTTCATTTACATCAACTGATCCTGGGAGGTAAAATGACTGGAAAGCAACAAGAAAAAAGGTATAATGAGCCATGTAAAATGTAAATTTATATCTAAGATCAGTGTTCAGAAGTAGCAAGAAAGTAACTAAAAACTTCATGTACCTTGCCAGACAGAACTCTGTCATCCTCCCAAATCAAATCATATGCTTCTTTTTCATCAAGTCTGTTAAAAAGCAAAACAGAGAGAGAGAGAGAGAAACATTACCTTATGATTACATTTTAAACAATTAGAACAAAGATACAAGGGAAGCCCTTACCTTCTTGTTTCCTTTGGAACAATGAGAATAATAAGCTTTGGTCTGAACTTGAGAGCCTTGTTAATGAATTTGTTAGCAAGAGATGCCTTGACCCCGAAAGGGGGATTCAGCCCCATAATCTAATTCAAATGTTAAAACAAAAATATAAAACAGAGAAAGAGAGAAGTGAAGCTCATGCAACATCTCTATCAATGATTCAATGTGTTTAATGCTTTTTTAAGTTTCTTACCAGTTTAGAACCATCTGGCAATTCATCTAAGTTAACACTCATCCAATCTCTCTTTTCAAAATTAAAATCATTCTGCAAAAAAAGAAGTGGGGAATTTTTAAGATTGCATACCCTGGCAAGAATATAGAAGCAAACAGAAAACAGAAAAAGAAGAAAATAAAACTGCAACAACCAGGTAAGCTTTTAACTGTTTCAGATGTTAAGGTAAGTAAAACAACACAATCAATGATGATTATGTAAAATTATTGTAAAATGAAAAAAAAAGACTCTCCGTAAACTGTTTGACAATCAAAACAGGCTCCATTTTAAGAGGCTAATGGATGGCCACAGGAAATGCTCAACCAGCACAAATTTTAGTCATCATTCTTGCAGAAACTGGGAGACCACTCAAAGCAGGCAACATTTTCACTGTTGCAGTACAATCATTGCCATAAGTTAATATTTTACCATTCAATTTACAGCTTGTCCTACATCATCAGAATCCTTTATACTCAGACCACATAAGTTCTCCAGTTAATTTCAAACTATTCCTCAGAACTTCCTCTTTCAGTTTAGGGGCAGTGATGGTAGCAACTCAATCCCAAGATGGCCCAAAATGATGGAACTAAGTACTCGTACAGCAGTTGAAAATATATGCTAAAAACAGAGCATGTTCAACTAATTTGAGAAAATAAATTACAAAATAGTAAAACTACAATTACTAAAGTAGAAAACAAGAGCATGTTCAACTACTTTGAGTAAATAAATTATGAACTAGTAAAACTACAATTATTACAGTAGAAAACAAGATCACGTTCAACTACTTTGCGTAAATAAATTAGAAACTAGTAAAACTACAATCACTAAAGTAGTTTGGAAATGTTACAGCATTCTAACGCTTAAAATCCTTTGGTTTAGATGATAGTATTACACCTCATTCACATTAGAGTTCTCCAGTTAAAATATTGGGAATGTGAGATTTGTCTTATATCAGCTTACAAAGCCAAAACAAAACAATAAGTTTTCAATGATTGTCAATGCACTATTTCTTAATAAAATAAAATTTATATGTAGATAATTTGTATGAGAAAGAGAACCAAATCTTGAAGGAAAAATTTTATACATAGAGCGAGTTTATTTAGACCTTGTGCTTTTACTTCAACCTTTTGGCTAGACACAAAAACCTTACTTGACATTGAACACTTCAAAGATAATTTCTGCTAAATCCTTTATAGAAGTAAAGTTTTTCCCATTAAAGACAAAAGGGATGGGTGAAAACAGAACAACCTGAAAATAAATATATATGATTGATAAAGATTGGAGATAGAGAAAAGGGAACTGGTTCGCCTTCTATCAAAAGGATTTTCAAAACTTAGTTTCCCGATTAAATGATATTCACTTAAAGGACAAGGAAATTTAAAATTCTGCAGTATAATTTTTTTTTCTGCATGATGGAAATTTACAATTTTTGTTGGATGGATACAATAACGCTAAATAGAAACAATCCGTCATAAACTTCAAGTTGCAACTAAGCCTTCAAAATTCCCAAAAACAAACAACACATACCAAAATTGATTATTAATAAAAAAATCACACAGGAAAGGTTAACGGTACCTTTGGCTGAAAAAGATCATAGTTTTTAAATAAGCATGACTTCCCCACTTCCTCTAGCTTCTCTTTTAATAAACAACTGAAATCATTTGAACCACAGCAGAAGTCGACTATCTGTTCAAGTAGTGCTTATGTGTAAATAAAATGACCACGATGATGTTAACCATGATAAATATAAAAAGAAAATATGGTAACTAGCAGAATCAATTCCAAGTCATAATTTGGGAGGGGAAAAAAAAACTGAAACAGTATCAGGCTTCCAAGTAGTAGAAAGTAATCACAAGATAGGCAAGTAAATTTCTAATCAAAGTCATTGCATTCCCAATTTCACATTCTGGTGCATGATGCTTACACATCACTTGGTATACATTACTGTCCCCAAGTAACCTAGAACTACAGAATGCTTACAAGCATAGATATTCCATACCTTTTGAAAACTTTGAGCCCCTGCAACTGTAAACTAGTTTTGAAACTAAGAAGAGAACATGAAGTACAAGCATAGCAATGTAATAATTCCATGAATTGCTTCAACTGATAAATGAAGCATGCAAAAAGATAGATATAGACTGTTGCACTTGCATACAAGATGAAAAGATCACAGTTGAATTTTCTTTAAAGTTTTAAGAACAATGTAAATATGCCGATTATGTTGTGCTTTTTCACTAGAACATCATACATAATGAGAGAATTTCTTAAAGTGAACTAAAGCAAACTGGAGAAGATTCGTCTTACAGTGTCACCATCTTGCACGTACCAATGCAGCCTACCAACTACCTGCAGTATAAATAAGTGCTATTAGCTCCACGCTATATATCAACCAGGCATCTAGATATTCAGGGAGAGAGCGAGTACAGAACTGAACCACAGTATATTTACTTAGTAAATGTATGCAAGTGAAAACCTTTAGATAAGGAAAACAAAAGATAAGCATTAATACCTCTTTAAGCTTCTCCACTTTTGTGAAATGGCGACCAAAAGATGTATACCGCATTCCATGTAGAAAAGGTCCAATATAGACAGCAAGATTCTCCTATAGAATGTAACAGATAAGAATGTAGCTTGGCAATCAATCCTTCTTCATGATAACTATAATACATCATTATCCACAGTATTTATAGATATTATAATTTAACTTATTCACATCTTACACAGCATATAACATGGCAAAAAGATATAAGCATCTTACAACCATAAGGAGACTTCCTAAAAATGATTAGAACTCCTGTTGCAAACAAGTTATTAGAAAAGATTATAATACCTATAATCAAAAGAACTGGTGGCACAAGGACTTGTAGAAGCCCTGATGATAAATTATTCAAGGGATGTAAACCAATTAGACATGTGACTAAGTTAGTTATTCATTTTTATCAAATGTGAATTAATTATCACACACAGATATAGTAAATCGACAGCTCTTAGAATCAGACTGCTTTTCTCTTACCATTTCGCTTGGAATGTTAAAAGGTAATTTGTGCCAGACAACTAAAGATGCAACACATGATAAAGGAACAAAATTTTGAGACCACAATGGAAAAAAGGTCCTCAATTTGACCTATTAAAGCTGATAAAGAAGTTCTTTACAGTTTAAGAAGCAAGCACTGATAATACCCTAACATGAAGCATGCACCCAGAAATTTCCACCATTGACGCTTGGTATGAAAGTTTAGACCTAGACACAAATAACTACATCTAAAGGAAAAATGGCTTAAAACCTTCCACTTGAATATCTGCTTGAGCACCTCTGGACCGCAAACAGTTTTTGCATCCTCAAAAGAACCTCCTGCTTCTAACTTCTCTAAGGCAGCTCTAACAGCCTAGAACAATGATGAGAAATTTTCATAAATGTCAAGAAAATGAATCTAGCTATCTCAGGATACTTTATCAGCCACATTAAAAAGAAATTAGTAAACTATACCTTAACCGAGGCTTCCACCCTACCCAATGTAATGGTCTTGTCCACTACATTCCTTAAGCTACATGCATTTGCAGCAGAGAATTGCTGCTGGCTTTTCATGAATTCCTCAACACTAAATGAAGAATCAGCATCTTTCATGAGTGACAAAATTCTGTTAATAAATAAAATATGAATAAAAAAAGGTTCTGCAGGATCATGAATTTTCAGGTGAAAAAGGAATACTGAGGTTCAGATTACAGAAAAGCAAGTAAATTACCCTGTCTCTATTTCTCCATCAATTAAAGGCCTTGTACTTTCCACTTTCTTCATTTCATGCATTTTTTGATTGGTATTCTTGCTTTTGAAGACAGTTTCATTTGACTGCTTGGACATAGTTGGACCAAAATGCAACTTCAGTTTTAAGTTACCTTTTGTCTGGGTTAGCTTGTTTTTCTCTCTTGCAATAGAACTATCAAAGTCAGAGCTGGCATCTTGCTTCAAGAGCTTTCTACCAGTGATAAATGTATTTGGTTTCATTGAAGGAGAAAATTCTAGTCTGGAACAATATTCCTCACTTTTACTATAGGCTCTGGCTTGAATATCACCATAGACCTTTTGAACCAGCTTTGGCTTCTTCAAAAGATTTCTACTTGTAGCAAAATGTTCAGAAACCTCACTTCTCTTTGAGGCCAAATTCTTTCCTCTATAAGGTAACAGCTCCAATTTGTGTTTCTTTTCTTTGACTTCAAGACTGGGAAATATCAAGTGGTCTCTGCTTGGAGTTCCAAGCTCTCTAATGAGCTTATGGTCCCTGGTCGGCACATTTAGCAGCAATATGACATTAATAAATAATGCAGAAGTTAAGTAATAAGTATATCCAAATGGGCAAACTAAAAATAAAATAAAGCTTACATGCAGTATATTAGAACCCGGTTATGTGGCAAGAGACCCTCCCACGCCCTTTGTAAACTATTTTTATACATATTATATTGGAAGCAAATATTCCTGAAGTCAAACCAAAATCATAAGATGAAGACAACCTTTTTTCTTAGGCATCAACTCTTGGAAAAGAGGTTCTAGAAAACAGAAAATAGTGGCTTAGATTAGAGTGAGTGTACTTGGGTAAACATTTCCTGTGGTATGCTTTAGGGCAACGCCTACATAGAGCAAACTGCAAATCATGAACCTCTGCATTTTCACCTCGCTTACAAGCAAAGCATTTATGAAGAGGACAGGTAAATGAACCCCCTGCAGCAATTTTCTCTCTAAGTTCTCCTGCCTCAACTTCATTGTCGGCATGAAGCAATTTTGCAACACATTTTGGATGATAGAAATGCCCACAAGTTGCAGAAACACAAGGAAACACCTTGAAGAAACCCCAAAAAGAAAATTGATTGATAATAGTCCGAATCTTAACTGCAGTTATCAACACACCTGACATCTACTTTAAAATGAATGCCAGCATGGATGGCAGTAAAATTATTTGAGTAGAAAAGACATACATTTGCAATGTTTAAATGTAACAACACAAATGTATTATATGAAATACAAAGTAGTCAGTGGTGAAAAACAACAAAAGGGTCCCTGGTAAGCCAAGAGCAAGACTTTTAAATTAATATTGTAACAATCTTTTGGTTCCCAAAGCTCAATAAAACTTACCTCTTGACCAGAAGAACTGTTGGAGGAGCCTAATTCACCACAAGCATAACACAGGTGCTGCTTATATAGACAATTTTTACACAAGAATGATGGAATAGCCTATAGATATATAAAGCATGGAAAAAATATTTAAGAACTAGAAATTGGAGCAAATGATTCAGAAAATCACATTTTTATGAAAACAAAGATGTTCATACATCAAGTTGAACATTACTGACAAAGCCAAGAGATTCACAGAGAGTATCAATCCCATCAGCTTTTGTTGGGTGAAATGATCTCAGACACCTTCCGTTACAACTACATCAAATCCAAACAAACAAAAAGAACCAAATTACGTTAACAAATTAATATGTAGGCAAGCTAAGATGAGGAAGAAAAGCCAGACCTTGAGGCTATAGGAGCATGCCAAAAGGGCCCATGTATACGTATTGATACACTTGAATTCAAAAGCCTAGGTCAATGGTTTCTAGGGGCTTTCATGCATACATGTCTCTTTTACATCCTAAAACTACCCAATGTTAGACAACCAAACTCATATGTGAACCTCAATAAAAGACAAAACCTAGGAAAACCAAACTTTTCTAAGATCGTTAATAAAACAAAAACATGACACCTTTTAAAACGATAAAAAAAAAAGCTTCTTTTAAAAAGATTAAAAAAAAGCTTAAATTATAATTCTTGCACTGACAACATGGGCAGATAAAATTTGGAAGCCATCTAAACAGGCAATATACATGCTCCAAGGACATTAGTGTGTCTCTCCTATTGTTTTCTGGCTTGTGAACCTCAGTTTCAGTTATCTTCCAAATTAGTTGGATGTCCAACTCAAGATCAGAAATAACATTTTTCACATGGAAACCATTATTGCTAATTAGTTTGTAAGAAGCAATTTTTAATATTCCATCACAGTTAAAATGCATATGAAAGGAATTTACTTGATAAATAAATCTACTACTAAAATGAAAGGAAATTTTTAAAAGAAAATTAAAATTGTGATTAATTAATTAAAAGTCCATTACTCTTTGAACCAAAAAGAAAAAATTGCTCTATAATTTCATGAAAATATGTACATGATTAGACAAGCCTTACATCTTCATGACATAAAAGTCAATCTCAAGTTACACTTCTTGTCTATTAAGTATCATTATCAAAGCCGATCAAAGTAAGGCCTCATCTTTCTAAATTTTCCAGTATTCTCCTTGCTTCTCAAAACTATTTTACATCAAAAGAGTTGATCCATCAGTTCAAATCATGCTACCATCCCAAAATCTTGCAAAAGAAGTGTATTAATATAAAATTTTAGACAGCCATCTGGTATTCCAAGTGAATCCAAAAATTGTATCAGTTTCTCATGGAACAAAAAGGCCACTGGCTACTAACAATGCATGAGATGTACATGAGCCACCAAAAAAAAAAAGACAGGTAAAGGTCAGGAAACAATTTAAAAAAAAAAGTTCACCATAAAGATTTTCAGAACTAAGAAGTTGGGGATACCAAAGAACATTGCCACCATCGTCACAAATTGCACAGACAGGATCAAAGATGGACTTTCCCACACCATCAACTTCTTCACCCATGTTCTCATCATCATTATTATCTTCATCTTCATCTTCATCTTCATCAACTATAAATTTATTTCTCTTAGGTGTACGGACATCCTGTTAAATCAAGGCCAGTTTCTTTAGTACAGTGGGGAAAAGGAAAAGTAGACGACTTAAAGAGTGGTAAAAGCATGTAATGTAAATAGTCCACAAGCTAAGAATAACACATTTGCAGACCTGATGAAAAGTTAAATTTGTCTGACGCATCTCCACAAAGTTAAGCACAATCTGTTCCAGATAAATTTTTTATCAGTTTCCCTATATCAGATTGTTCATGAGCATACTTACTAGAGCATGTAAGACAAATTTTCACAAGTTGGCAAGTATTTATGTGCCTGCAGAGGCTGCAGATACAGGCAGACCTTTATTATGAATAACAGTATACAAGCATATTAGAAGAAATTTGCTAAATTGGTTAGAAAAAAAATGATTTGAGAATAGCCAACAAATTCTAGTGGGAAAAGTGTAGCATGCAATTGCCATTTAGAAAGTGGACAAAGATTAGAAGGTTATAGGTAATAACAGAAGCTTAGCCTCACAAAAAGGAATTATCTAACAAGAAAAGAAATTGCAAAAGAGGTAATAGAACAAGCTTTATCAATTCTATTTCCATTGACCTAAATCTTAACTCTTGGTTGAGTCATAGTATTGCATTTCGAGCCACGCTTCAATGGATGGCAAATTTCAATAGGAAAAACAAATTATTTTCTCAGTTAAAATAGATTCCACAAAACTAAAAGCAACTTAAATGTTTCCTTTATCATATCCATATGTTCTAACAAAGTGAAACTTCTAACTTTGACACAGCGAAAATTCTTTAGGTTATGATGAAGTAGACACATATTAACATGTCCGTTCCAGCAGTTATAGCTATTCAAGACAAGTAGACAATAAAAGAAAATGAAATAGCAGATAAAGAAAACCCGCATCATATAATTGATGAGATTTTAAGTTATATACCCTAATTGACGACTCAAGAGATAAGTATGAGATATCCATCCATGTGTGTGAGTATCACATGCATATATAGATTTAAACAGATTAGTTTACAGTATAATCACTTTGGTATTTTTATTATGTATATAAACCCAACGAGAGATCATTGTCATGACATGCTGCAGAAAGCCCATAGTAGCACAAACCTTAGACTTTGCTAAGTCTTTATCCCTTTTCACAACTTCGCCAATTAATAGCTTGTGACACAAGAGATCATTCTCAGAAGGCTCAAACTCATATAAGCTGCATGAGACACAAAATAAGTAATATGAACAAAATTTCACACAATTTTAAATCACCCTTTGTGAAAAATAACTAACAAAAAATAAATTGAAACAACAAAATTAAAACTTTGTGCAACAAAGAGAACAACAGAATTATTTACAGAGGAGCAACCTGAAGACTTTTTGCAAGTGATTCCATACAGATTTTGCTGATGACTCTGTATTCTTTTTCATGAAATGCAACCAATGAATGGTGATCAGGATTGTCCTAATCGTACTTACGAAACTCTTCCTAGGCTTCCGGAGTGTCATCCATTTCTTTTTCTTGGAGAGCACCGAAATTTCGGGTAGCACATAGGATAGCTCAATCTTCCATGCAACAACTTGCTCGTAAATCTTTTGAAGCCCATTGTCAGCATCCCCGTGTAAGAAAATTTGGGTATTGAGGTCACCAATGACCTCATTTTCACTCCATTGAAGAGGCAAAGCAGCAAATGAAATTGGCAGACCGTCTTTATCAACAAAATCATACTCTGAGACATGAATTTCTGGCAAAATCTCACCTTCTTCATCAGAGGACGACATTACTTATCTGGAAGAGAAAAAAAAAAAGAAAAACAATTGTAGTGAAATCATTAAAATATAGACAAAGAAATAAGACGTATAAGCAACTCGAACATTAAGGCACCATTAAATATCTTATTTCAGAAAAAAAAAATATTATATCATTTTTTATAACTAAAAATAAGATTTAATTTTTGCATGCACTTTTTTGGTTCAATGAGCAAGAAGTAAATAACAAAAACTAACAATCAGACGAAACTCAAGCTATATCAAAGACTATTCATCTTGAAATGGTACTAACATAATGCAAAGGAAAAGTTAAATAAATTAAACTTCCATTGTACGCCATTAAAGCATGTAAACTTCAAAAACCAAAATCCATAACATTTTTAAAAAAATACAAGCATTTTCCTAGAAATTAAAGGTGAAGAGAAATTAACTGCTTTCTTGAGTTCCAAACAAAGGTTAAACCCTCAAAACCCATTACTCATTTTCCTACTACTTGCTTAACAACCAAAAACAAACCATCATACGTAAACATAACAATGTAAAATGAAACTTTCAAAAAAAAAGAAAAGAAAAAACCTTTAACTTCTCCTAATAAAAACACGTAAAGTGAGGAGGGTTTGAAATGAGAGGAGTTAACGAGAGATGAAAAGGGAGAGACACTTCTAATTTTCAGTGTGAAGTTAAATCCTAAAAACTTGTTTGGAGAGGAAGAAAATTTGGGAAAATATGGGAGAAGTGGAATGTGGCATTAGGAGAACTGAGAAGAGAGTTGCTATAAACGTGAGTGAGAGGCAAGTTTTCAGAGGTACAAGAGGCAAAAAGCTAGCGACTTGAAGCGTTTATGGCAGGTAAGGAGTTATTATCTTCTATGGAACAGTAAATTTTTATAGCATGGGATGTCTTGGTCTCATTGGTTTTCAAGCTGCTGATCCCATAATTTTCTAACAAGTGTTGATTCCTTAAAACAAATCTTTAAATAAAGGTTTTTTTTTTGCAAGACAAATATCCCAGTTTGCAAGAAATCCAAATCCAACATTTAAAAGCCCAAAATCTCCCTCCTCCAAAATCCAACCGCCATCAGATTCTCGCACCGAAGCCTCGACCCAAAGCCAAAAACTTTCCAATTCCCAAATGCCCCCCATTCCACCTCCTTCCTCCTCTTGGACCATCTCCCCTGGCCTCGACGACATCGACCTCGACGCCTCCGACTTCACCGCCTCCGTCCCACTTAAAAAGGTCCCCAACGGAGACATCTTTGAGGCCTCCCGTGCCGGTGACGCTGACCGTCTGCGTTACCTCCTTGAGTCCGGCGTCAATGTTAATGCCCGAGATAACTGGGATTCTGTTGCCTTGTACTATGCTTGCTTAGCGGGCCACTTGGATGCCGCCCGTATGTTACTGGAGAATGGGGCCATCTGCTCCGAGCATACCTTTGATGGGGACAGGTGTCACTATGCTGCTTTGAACTTGAAGGTTAGGAAACTTCTCAAGGCTTTCGAGGCTCGTCCGCCGCCTCTTGGGCCGTTGCAAGGTGCCCTTAGGGACACTTTCTTGAGCTGTGGGGCCAATCGGGCTTTTCTCGACCAGGCTGCTGAGAGTGGATTACATTTCCAGGTTTCAGGTCAATCTACTTTTTTATCCATGCCGATGGTAATCATATGTAGTGGTGAAATGTGTCTTGACTAATGCTAATGGTATTATTGTTTTTAACTTTGTAATTGCTAGATGATTGATGTTAATTAAGTGGATACTTTTGTGAAATACGGTTAAAAAAATCATTGTAAAGTGAAAAAACTGTGATTTATAGTATTTGGACTTACAGAGAAGAGAAAAGGGTAATACTTGATAAGTAGAAGTGATTTATAAAATGAAAGGTAACTCCTCTCTACTTGAATTGGATAGAAGTTTATACGTGGAAATGAGAAAATGCAATGTGAGTGTTTTTTCTTTCAATATTTTGTTAGTGAGTAGTGACTGTATTTGCAAAAGTACGAGAACCTGAATAGCTAGTATTATTTCTCATTTATAGTTATTGAAAGATTTCAAAATTGTGAATAAGAGTTGCTCCTCTGTTCTTGATTTGGCTAACTCTCTAAGAGTAATTTCATAATTTCACTTATCTTCTCTTCATTTTCTCAATTCAAACATGATGTTGCATAGGAGATAAGATTGGTTTAAGTTAATCTGCTAATTAAATTAGCGTCAAAAATTCAAGATTGGAAAAAGGGTATATTGAGTTTCCATCTTCTTGATTTTTCTGAAACTGATGTTTAACCTCTTGATGCTAAGATTGGATTGAGGGTAAATCGTTACTGAAAAGTCTTGGGGTTACTTATCCTCAAAAAAAAAAAGTCTTGGGACCTGGTGGTATTACATAAGCTCTATCAGCTGATAGTTAATAGTTTGAGTCAAATCTTTAACTCAATTTGAAGAATGGTGCTTTTATACCCTGGTGTTTTTTTACTTTTCATGAGCATCTAGCATGAGTGGCTCTGAATTTCTTTAAGTTTATCCATTCGAGGCTTCTTAATGAAGTAAATGTGACAGCTAGTTTTGAAAGAGCACTTCTGCTTCTCATATCAGCTCATTTAAGTTGCAAGTATTGTTCTTTTGAGAACAATATGCATGTTTGAGTCTGACACCTAATTTGTAATATTTAATCAGGTTTTGCATCCAATGGGGCATCAAGTTCCTATAATTTTCCCCCAGATGTTGTATTTTTTGTGCAAGGCAGACCCATTGAAGCTCATAGAGTTATATTAAGTGCCCGGTCACCATTTTTTAGGAGAAAGTTTGAAAGAGATTGGAAAGATCGCAATGAAGTGCGATTTTCAAGAGAAAAGTTGTCTTATCCTGCTCTCTACAGCCTCATCCACTTCTTTTATTCTGACAGACTAGAGGTTTCTGTAGATGATATGGAAGATCTTGTGAGAATTTGTAAAGTATGCAAATGTGAATCGCTACAAAGGGTTCTAGAGAAAGAACTAATTCACCAAAAATATGCTGAATACAAAGCATTGAGAGATGTAGACAACTCTCAAAAACGGTTTATTTTACAGGGCCTGTCCCTACCTGAAGAAGATCGGCTTCCTGCTGCCTTGGATCGGATCCTTAAAATTTCTCTGGCAAAGTCTCCCAAAGAACAAAACCTAGATAATGGTGTTGATAGATTACTGCCTTGTGTTGGTGCAATGCAGATAAGTAACTCTGTGTATGATCTTGCAGA
The DNA here is from genome assembly GCA_031772115.1 of Heritiera littoralis. Taxonomy (NCBI): domain Eukaryota; kingdom Viridiplantae; phylum Streptophyta; class Magnoliopsida; order Malvales; family Malvaceae; genus Heritiera; species Heritiera littoralis. Next base: position 631,610 of record JAPDPK010000208.1, read on the forward strand.
TATTTGTGTTAGAGTTGACAAAAGGATTTTTCGTTCCCATCAAATTGTTTTAGCATCAAGATCAGAATATTTTAAAGCAAGATTGTCTCGCATGAAAGATTTTCATGAAGGGAAAGATGAGTTACTTAATGATTCCCTCCCATATCTTGAAGAACATGATTTGAGTGCTGAGGCATTTGAGAAAATGATTGAGTATATGTAAGTTTCTTTTGTTTCTAACTTTTTACTTCAGTACTGTAGCTTAGTTTAGGATTTTCCTTTTTCTAAACTAATACCGAACTATTTCTGACTTGGTCCTTTGGTTGGAACATTACTTTTACTGGTGTGGGGATCTCTATGCTATCTTGCATCATAGATCATGTTAGTAAAGAGACTAGATTTGTTACCTAATATCTGAGGCATGATCAAGTGTGCTTTAGTACTTGGAACCGTTATGTATAATGTTGTTATTCATACTCTCTCAACTTTAAGAACTTGTCATGGAATTTATTGTAGCTCCATAACTGCTTCAGGTACACTGATGGTTTGACAGATATAGATCCTGATCAGGTATTGTATTTTCTTATGCAAGTGGCTCACGGACACTAGTTGAATGAATGGTTATCTAATACTGGCTGTTGTAATTGATTAGGCAGAAGAAATGTTTGATGCTGCTTCTCGCTACCTATTATTTCCTCTTAAGCGTGCTGTAGCTGATGTACTGCTGCCACACCTGGAGATGATCTCACCAGCAGAATTGTGCCATTGGCTGATATTGTCTGACATGTATGATACATATACCTTTTATTTTCCTCTGAAGTATGAGATCAATGTCTGCTTTTATTAGACATTATTTAAATGGGGTAGTTAACATTTAATTAGGTTCGTTTTCTGGTCTTAGGAATGGAATTTATACTTGTGTGTTATTAGAATGAAAGTAAAGTAACCAAATATGATTGGTTGATTGTTAAATAGAGCTTTGGGAGTTGTAGATTCTTGATTGTCAATGACATGCGGCTTTTACTTGGCCCGAAATGTTTCAGCAATTGCTTTCCAGTTTGTAGGCTATTCAGGTTCTAATATTATCTCACAGAAGCGAAATGTCATTCTCCGTGTTTAATATGCTGCTTGGAAGCTTTCTCAGGAGGCTCAATAGAATCAAAAATTTCTATAATGAATTGGAAACCAGTTTAAAGTCTTATTTTTTTATTTTAATTCACATGTTTAGGTATGGTGTTCTGAAGATACGAGAGTATTGTCTAGATACTATTGCTTGTAACTTTGAGGCATTTGCTGACACATGCGAGTTCCGAGCAATGCTTTTGACACTGCCGCCTCCATCTGGAGATTCCTCACTCCGGACTAGTGCTCCAAGTACCCCAGGAGCTGTGATCGATACAGATCAAGGCAACCTTCTGGATGATCTTAGAGAAAAATGGCTTGAAGCTGAGGGTGCTGAGCTTGACAAGAGAGATGAGAGCGCTTTACTTTTTGATAAGCTCCTAGAGATGCTTCTGGTTGTAGCAGAACAAGAAAAATCTCTTCCTTCTGCTAATGATGGCCAAGATTACGTTATGTAAGCTTTATTCTTCTCATCCCATCTTTGCTTCAAAGGATCAACAGATAAATTTTAAGCCTAGATATGTTTTTCCTAGATATATAAATCATATATATATCTTTTGTAGCATGGCCTATTTCATAATACAAACAGATCTCTGAGTTCTTTTGGCTTTTTGTTTCCTTATTGCTCAAATACTATAGTATTGTTGATAAGCATAAACAAGACTTTCTTTGTGTAATTTTGTAGAAAGGAAAATACCATTTTGTAGATGGTGTCATCGTCTAAGATCTGATTCAGTATGTTTTAGCAAAAAGATAATTTAACAAGGCTTGAAAAGTCCTCTTTTTTTTTGTCTCTTGGACATGCATTTCTTGTAGAGCTGGTTATGGGCCAGACTGGTTTCGGATCGGTTTTCACCGATTCCAGCCCATACTAAAGGAAAACCAGTCCAAACCGGTAACGAACCGGTCCGAGCCGGGCCGGTTCGCATGATATTAATGTGTAAACCAGCTCGATTTACAGGATCGGTTCGGTCTAGTTTTTATTTTATATTTTGATAAATTTAAAATTTATATTGTTTAAAATTTATATTAATTTATTTTAATATATATTAATATATTTTTATAATTTAATCTAATAAATTTATTTTTATAATAAATAATGTTAATAGTTTAATTTAACAATAATTTATTATAAAGTTATTATAATTTATTTAATTAATGTAACAATAATGTAAAAATAAATTATTATAAAATTATCTAATAAAATTATTGTTATAATAAAATAAAGTTATATTATGAATATAATATTATAATAAAGTTATTATGATAAAATGATATTTGATTCGAAAAATAAATAATGATATTATGAATATTATTATTATATTCATTTTGCAATATTATTTTGCATATCATTATTTATATTCATTTATTATGTTCATTTTGCATTTAAAATAATTTATGATATTTGAAATATCATTTACTTAATATTTATTCATTTATTCATTTATTTAATATGTTTTTAAAATATTCATTCATTTTGTATTTTAAATATTTATTTATTTTAAACATAGATAAGTAAAACATTAATTAATTTGGTATGCAATAATAATAATAATAATAACAACAACAACAACAAAGAAGAAAAAAGAGAGAGTAGGAGATCAAAGATTTTTTACGTGAAAATCCCCTTCAAAAGTTAGAAGGGTAAAAACCACGGGACTGTAGTCCATAAAAATATTTAGTATGACTAAACTTATTTACAATTTTACATACAATTTACAAAAAAAATATTATTCTCTATTCTTCATAATTTATACGGATTGCCTTGGAAATTTCTTCCTCCTCTTCTAAATTATTATCAGCGAATTCATTAGTCATTCCAAGTTCGACATTGCGCGATTCCACATCAAACCAATCTTTAAGGCATGTTAACATGCACAATGAATCCGGATTAACAGTGGTTCGATAGTCTCCAATAGTTCTTCCACACGTCGAGAATGCAGATTCCGAAAAAACAGAAGAAACTTGCACCGCAAAAACATCTCGGGCCATGGAAGCTAAAATTGAAAATTGTTTTTGGTTTTCTTTCACCATTGGAGAAGATCAAAGTTTTCATCTACAGAAAAATCCTGACTTAAGAAAAATCCTAACTCATTGAAGCTAGAACTTCGTCGAGTTGTTGATCCCGATCCGCTGACTTTTCCTTTTAGTTTCATTTTCTTCTTTGCTGCTTCCTTAATTGCGTTTAAAATTCCATTTCCTTTTTTGCTACTCTCGGTTTTTTCGTATGAATCTTCTTCTCCTCGGTTAAAGTTGAACTGCTCACTTTTTGCTTCATAAACATTAAACAATTCTCGAAAAAAATTGTTAATTGAGGACTTTTAATCCTCAATAGAATCAGGACCAAGAAATTTTTTATAATAATTAAAAAAAATCTCTATATTTACCTCACCTTGACTAGAATCTAGTAAAGTTGTAATACAATAAATAGGAGGAATTATTTCCCAATATTTTTTAAAATTTTCCTCCATATCATATACAAAAGAACTTAAAGTTTCATGATTTCTAAATTTTACAAATTTTTCAAACATTGTGTAGATAATATGAACAAAATACGGTATAGTTGGATAAAATTGAGTTGAAAATCTTTCGGTTGCATCTTTAAAAGTAGATAATAAATCAACATAATATTCAATAAAAGTCCAATCTTCTTCAAAAAGTGCTAAATGCGTGCTACTTGTATAATTGTTATAAAAAAGAGTAACAAGTTCTTTATAAGGTAAAATAGAAGAAAGCAAACGATGAAGTGAATTCCATCTTGTTTTCACAGGAAGTGGAAACGCTTTAACAGGTATATTATTTGTTATACAAATTTGCTTCCATTCATGTTTATTACTTGGTGTGCGAATCCATTTTGCTAAAATTTTAATTTATCAATTGGACCTATGCCACTACCAGTACCACTAGAATTAAAACCACTTTAAACACATAAATTTATAAGATGACATGCACATCTTGCATGAAAAAATATGCCTTGCATGAAAAAATATGCCTTGCATAACAGGGTTTAAACTTTTAATTAAATGAGGAATAGATGCAGTATTACTTAAAACATTATCAAAAGTAATAGCAAAAACTCTATTTTTTTTCAGTCCATATAATTTACAAACTTTAGTAATATATTTATGAATAGTATATGAATTCTGTGCTTCTTCTATTACATCTAAAGATAAAATTCGTTTTTGCATGGACCAATCTTCATCTATCCAATGACAAGTTATAACAAGATAACTTATACCATTAGTACTAGTCCATATATCACTAGTTAAACTAACCCTAGATAAAATATTACTAAGTTTATCAATTAAAGCTTGTCTATATTCTTTAAACATATCCATGCAATCTTTTTTTAATGTATGTCTAGAAACAGATTTATATGCGGGTTGTAAATATTTACAAACAAATTCTAAATATCATGTTTTTTCACAAATTGTGAATGGTTGTTCAGTCCTAACTTCAAATCTAACTAAACCACGTCTAGCTTGAACATTATAAAAATTAAAATTTTTTCCACCATCATGTGTATTAATTTGAGATTGTTTACCTTCTAAAATTTCATTTTCTTCGGCATCAGGATTAATTTTATGTGCAGTAATTAAATGTCTTTTATATGTACTTGTACCACCATCACCTCCACCGAAATTATAAGAGTAAACGCCTTCGCACAATTTACAGATAGCACAATATTTATTCGTCTCACCTTCTTTTGCTACAATGTCAAAATATTCTCATACCCTGCTTGTTTTTTTTTTTGACTAAACTTTGGTTTTGATGATGTAGTAGCAGTGGTGGCAGCTGATGATTGTGTTTGAACATAGCCTCCTCCACGATCACGACCAAACGATGGTGCCAAAGGAAGCTCCTCCTCCTCCGGATGAATATCGAGTTCGATTTCATTAAATAATTCGTCACCCAAATTAGGAATTTCAGTGGAACCAAAAGGTCGAGAAATAGAGCATGAACGACAGAAGAAATTTGACATTTTTATATTTTTTTAAATAAATATACGTTAAAAATTAAAAAAATAGATGTAGGATATATATAATATATTGGAATTTGAAAATTGAAACTTGAAAATTAAAAGTAAAATTTGTAAAATTATAAAATAAAAAGAAAAATAAAATTTAGAAAGGAAATGATGATATTATATGTTAGCTTTAAATTGCCATACATATTTTGAAATGACAAAAACTTAAGTAAGCTTTAATGTTTTAATTCATATTGTAAATTTGCCTTATCACACATGATTTTCTCAATACATTTCAAGTGTTTATGTCAAACATTAAGACCATGATTTAATGATGCATACTCTTATTGGTCTTAATACTTTATAAATGTTTTGAATATTTTAGAAAAACACTTGATGAATGTTTAGACCATGTTTTTATCTGAGAAAGTCAAGAAAAACTCCCTTAAAGCTTATAAATGTTTTGGGTTGAATTAGGATCAAAGATCATATCATTTTTAACCCAAAAAGTGCAGGAAAAATGCCCTCTGGAAGAAAAGGATCGATCCCCACTGTAGCAGGATCGATCCCTTTTTGGCAGAAAGTCTTCCCAAGGTCCCTGAAGCCCAGAATCAAGATTCTAGACAAAAGGGATCGATCCCCACTGTAGCAGGATCGATCCTTTTGCATCAGAAAGCCCCCAACGGCTAGTTTATGTGAGACATAACGGCTAGTTTCTGTTTTGGCTCCAACCAACGTCCACAAACCATCCAAGGGACTATAAATAGAGGCTTAGAAGCTAAAGGAAGCAAGAGGATCAACTAAGCAACATCTTTCATCATCTTATTCATCTTCTTCAAAGCCTCAACATCAATTCAAGAGATAAAGAGTCTTCATCTTCTATCATTCATCTATTTCTTGTATTGCTTAGCACAAACTTTGTATAGGCTTTTCATTGTGCTTAATTTCTGTAATCATTTGCCTACCTAGAGGCTTCTCTTGATTACATTATTTGTAACCCACCATTCCTTGTAAAAGGGGAGGTTTCTCTTAAGCCTTAAAAAAGAGGGAGGTTACTCTTTTGCCTAAGAAAAAGAGAGAGATTTCTCTTGAGCCTAGAAAAAGAGGGAGGTTACTCTTGAGCCTTGAAAAGAGGGATTGTAATTACAAATTCAAGATAGTGGATTTGGAGAAAATCCTTGGGAGCGTCTCAAGGTAGAGGACGTAGGCAAGGTTGCCGAACCTCTATAAATCGATTGTGTAAATCTCTCTTTCCTTACTCTCTTTAATTACTTGCAATTATATTGTGTTTATTGCATTGAACTTGGATTGCATGCTTGCCTAGCCTAGAGAACTTAGAAATTATTAATATAAGCTAGAGAATTTAGAAGAATCGCAAAACGAGCTTATAGTTAGTTAAAAACCGATTCACCTCCCCTCTCGGTATTGCCTATAAGAGCCAACAATTGGTATCAGAGCTTGGGCTCGAGATTGAATTAGATTAACCTCTATCGAGCAAAACGATCTTAAATGGCTCACTTGAATGTAGGCACACCCCTAGGAGAAGAGGGACACTCATTAGTTAGACCTCCACTCTTCAATGGTGAGAATTATTCGTACTGGAAAATTAGGATGATGTTATTTGTGCAATCTAATGACTATGAAGTGTGGAGAGTAATAGTTAATGGCCCTAGAATTCCAATGAAGAAAGTTGATGGAAAAGATGTCCCTAAAAGTGAGGATGAGTGGGACACCAATGATATGAGATTGGCACAATTGAATGCCAAGGCTATACACACCCTCTTTTGTGCATTAGGTCCAAATGAATATAATAGAGTGTCCCTATGTGAAAATGCTAAGCAAATATGGGACAAACTAGCCATCACACATGAAGGGACAAATCAAGTTAGAGAGACCAAAGTAGGAATGCTCACACATGATTATGAGCTTTTTAGAATGAAAGAAAATGAGTCCATGAGTGATATATACACTAGATTTAATGACATAATCAATGGACTTAAGGCATTAGGCAAGAGCTATTCCAATGTAGAAATGGTCAAGAAAATCTTGAATAGCTTGCCAAAATCGTGGGAGGCAAAGGTGACTGCTATAGAAGAATCTAAGGACCCTAACACCTTGTCTCTAGATGAACTTATGGGCTCCCTACTTACATATGAAATGAAATTAAAAAGAAATGAAGAGCCTTCAAAGAAAGTAGGGGTAGCACTTAAGTCTTCCACTCATGAGGATGATAGTGATGAGAGTGGAAATGAGGAAGAAAAGGAAATGGCAATGTTTGCCAAAAGATTCAATAGATTTATGAGAGTGAAAGAGAGAGAGAGTAATAGGAGACATCATAGGGGAGAGTCAAGTAGAAGAGAAAAAGACCCCTTGGTGTGCTATGAATGTAATGAACTAGGTCACACTAAGCTAGATTGCCCCTTACTTAGGAAAGAAAAGGAGAGAAAGCCTAGGAAGAAAGCATTTGTGGCTGCTTGGAGCGATAGTGATAGCTCCGATGATGAAAATGTAAATGAAGAGGTAGCCTACTCATGCTTTATGGCCATTAGTGATGATGAGGCTAGTTGTAGTTCTAGTGAAGATAATGATTATACATTTAGTGAACTACAAAATGCCTTTAATGATTTAGCAAATGAATTTCAATGCATGAACTCCAAATATAAGAAAATCATTGCTAAATTAAAAATAGAAAAATGAAGCCTTGACTAATACTAAGCTAGAATTTGAAAAGAAATTAGAAGAGGCTAACTTAGAAATAAATGAGTTAAATAAAAAGAATTTAAATTTGCATAACTCATTTTCTAGGTTCTATATGGGTCAACAAAAATTAGATTACATGCTTGAGACCCAAAGAGCTTTCTTTGATAAAGATGGGTTAGGTTATAATGCTAAACAAAAAGAAACTCATCTTAAGAATTTCCTAGTGAGCAAAAATACCATGCATGATTTATCTCTCACATGCTCACTTTGCAATAGAATAGGCCACACCTCACAAGTATGCACAAATAGAAAAACCACATTTAGAGGAAGAGTGGTTAGAAAAATGTGGGTGCCAAAGCATGCAATAAATAATAATGATTTGAGCTTGAAATGGATCCCAAAAGGATCAAAAATTGTGAACACTAACCCTCATGGACCCAAGAAAGTTTGGGTACCAAAGCATGCTTGAATTTGTGTGTTGTAGGAGTGTTAGAGCATGGAGATACAAGATACAATGAAGTTTGAATGCTCAACACATCCTCATGGAGTTTGCTTGTGCTAATAAGAAAAAGGAAAAGCTTGAGGATCCATCACAACAATTCTTCAAAGGATGGCACAAGGTGGATTCAACTAGTCAAGGCAAAGCAAACTCAAGCAAAGGAGTTTTGTAAGTTTAATTCGTTACTCCTTAAAACTCTTATTTGATTATTTATGCTATGATGAGAAATTTGGTTGATGATTCTTGATGCATTATAAGTAGAATGATTGAGCAAAAGGCATGATAAATGATTGTTGAGTGTTTGATGGACAATTCTTGATGGATGAATGAAAGGCATGATTTATGATTTTGAAATGATTTTTGAATTTCTATAGTTTGAGCAAGTTTTCTATGTGTTGATAATGTATTTACTTGCCTCAAATTGCCAAATATGTCATATATGCAAAATGCTATGTCATGTGCATTAATGAAGAACTTGTATGTTGACAATCATGGCATGTTGTTCACAAGATGTATGTTTTAATGTTATATATGCTTAAAATCTATGTGAACAAGTTTTTTTTGACATATTTATGTAATTCAATGCATTGGTTTGGTCAAAATATGCTTAAATCTCAAAATGACCTCCTTTGAGCCCAAAAATGCATTTTATTGTGTAAATTCTTCAAAAATTGCAAAATCTTTTGTAAAATGGTTTTTGATTCATGTTTTTCATTCATACAAGTCCAAAATCATGTTTTACAAATGTTTAAACCTTTACTTGGACTTAAAACACTCAAAAACGAAGTTTTGGTACCTCAAAGGTTGAATTTTCTGTCAAAACAACTGCAGAATCTGCAGGAAACATATGAGGGATCGATCCCCACTGTAGCAGGATCGATCCCCCCAGGCCAGAAAAGGCACTCCTGCATGTTTTTAACCGAAATTGAGAAGAACTCTTCATTGTTTTGATATTTTCTCTCTTCTCAACTTAAAATTCATTGTTTTAACTTATTTTTGATGATATTTAAATTCATTTTTCATTGATATCATGCCTCAACTCCATCAATTAATATCATTTCTAACAAATGGTATCACTTTCAACAATCAATACCATATTTCTTGAGCTCACAAGTGCAAAATCATTTTTCTTGTTGCAAACATTCATGATTTGCATAACTCTTGAAATAATCTTGAAATATACTTTCAATGAATGCTTAACCATAATTTTGAGATTATTTCAAGAATTTATGGATATATTTGAGAATTTGATGAACTTGTACATAATGAATATTTCTCATTCTTTTTGTTCATCTTAGTCAAGCATGCTTATAGGATTATGTCTCTTAGCTTGATTTATCTATTCCACACTAGGTTTCATGATAATTATACATCTAGTGGAAGAATAATTAAAACTTGACCTTAAGGATTGATTTCAAATGTAAATTCAACAATTGGTATAAGGTCATAATTTTCCTTGGCCTATAATTTGTGATGATAAATGGATCCTAAATGTTCAAATGCATGAAACTTTATCATCCATGAATTTAATTCTTAATGGCCAAATTAGTAAAGAACTTGGGCTTTAATGACAACACCAACTATTGATATACATGCATTGTATCTTGATTGTTTTGATGTTGAACATGCATGTTTACTTACGTTGAATCAATAATCATGCCTATGAGATGAGAATAGTTGATTTCATGATATTATGTGCTTAACCTTACTCATAGCTTATGGATTTTGATGATAAAATATATTTTAGCTTGATTATATTGATTCACTTAGGTGAAACCATTTTAGTTAAAATAGCACATACTCTCTAGAACTTTAAATGATGATAACAACTAGGGATGTGGCTATTAATTGATTAAAATGGTAATGTTGAATCTTTCCTTGCTCATTATTGGTTAAGATCTTGAATGGAAAATTGAGCATAGGATTCTTTAGTTTCATGGAAGAAAATGTGTTTGCTTGAATACCTTGATTTTATGAATCTTCCATATGGTATAAATTTGTGAATATGAATATGGATTAATACTTTATAATAGTGTGCTAATGATTAATTGATCCATATGCATATTTGATGATATGTGTTGTGTTCTTGCATAATTGAATGATTATTTTCTTAACACACTACACATAGATATTGGATTCATGCAAATTGCCTAAGTCAACCATTAATAACAATTGGTATTTAGATTGAAATAACAATTAGTATCATTGGGAACCATATTTTCAGTAATTGGTAAACCAAATCTAAATTGCCAATTGGTATGAGCTTTAAATTGACAATTCTTCTCATGCTCTTTAATTTGAAATGACAAATAGAGAAGAATTCTTTTAGGAGATTTTTGCATGAAACTCTTGTGTGCTAGAATTTGTAGTTAATTGCTATATATCTTAAGTCTAGGCACAATATCTCTTGAAAATGATTTATGAGCACATGCATATGATATGTTATCTAATTTTAGCTCATAATCATGATGTATTACCATGCACCTTAGTTGGACCTTAGAGAAAAATTGATATACTTAGGTGCTTGCTTGATTTTTTACCAATTGGAACCTTTTTGCAAAATTACTTATCAACAATTGGTATCAAAATTATTTATAAACAATGAGTATAGGAAAATAAGCCTTGTCTTTTGCATGCCTAAACATTTCATACTCTTTATGGACATTGTCTTATAAATTTGTGCTATGAGTCCCATATACTAACATGTTTCTTGTTTGATGGAGCATTTTTATTTTTTTCTCACATAGCCATGATTTTAGGGGGAGCATATTTTTCCTTCTTTTTGCTATGACAAAAAGGGGGAGAGATAGATATTAAAAGGGAAGGATATTAAGGGGGAGAGATAATGAGGGAAAATTCATTTTCAAAACCCATGCTTATATTAAGGGGGAGCTTTATAAAATCCTGCTTTATTTGAGGGGGAGTATTTTTTCAAAGAATTTTCAAAACAAATTTACATTAAGTTTTGTCATATCAAAAAAGGGGAGATTGTTAGCTTTAAATTGCCATACATATTTTGAAATGACAAAAACTTAAGTAAGCTTTAATGTTTTAATTCATATTGTAAATTTGCCTTATCACACATGATTTTCTCAATACATTTCAAGTGTTTATGTCAAACATTAAGACCATGATTTAATGATGCATACTCTTATTGGTCTTAATACTTTATAAATGTTTTGAATATTTTAGAAAAACACTTGATGAATGTTTAGACCATGTTTTTATCTGAGAAAGTCAAGAAAAACTCCCTTAAAGCTTATAAATGTTTTGGGTTGAATTAGGATCAAAGATCATATCATTTTTAACCCAAAAGTGCAGGAAAAATGCCCTCTGGAAGAAAAGGATCGATCCCCACTGTAGCAGGATCGATCCCTTTTTGGCAGAAAGTCTTCCCAAGGTCCCTGAAGCCCAGAATCAAGATTCTGGACAAAAGGGATCGATCCCCACTGTAGCAGGATCGATCCTTTTGCACCAGAAAGCCCCCAACGGCTAGTTTATGTGAGACATAACGGCTAGTTTCTGTTTTGGCTCCAACCAACGTCCACAAACCATCCAAGGGACTATAAATAGAGGCTTAGAAGCTAAAGGAAGCAAGAGGATCAACTAAGCAACATCTTTCATCATCTTATTCATCTTCTTCAAAGCCTCAACATCAATTCAAGAGATAAAGAATCTTCATCTTCTATCATTCATCTATTTCTTGTATTGCTTAGCACAAACTTTGTATAGGCTTTTCATTGTGCTTAATTTCTGTAATCATTTGCCTACCTAGAGGCTTCTCTTGATTACATTATTTGTAACCCACCATTCCTTGTAAAAGGGGAGGTTTCTCTTAAGCCTTAAAAAAGAGGGAGGTTACTCTTTTGCCTAAGAAAAAGAGAGAGGTTTCTCTTGAGCCTAGAAAAAGAGGGAGGTTACTCTTGAGCCTTGAAAAGAGGGATTGTAATCACAAATTCAAGATAGTGGATTTGGAGAAAATCCTTGGGAGCGTCTCAAGGTAGAGGACGTAGGCAAGGTTGCCGAACCTCTATAAATCGATTGTGTAAATCTCTCTTTCCTTACTCTCTTTAATTACTTGCAATTATATTGTGTTTATTGCATTGAACTTGGATTGCATGCTTGCCTAGCCTAGAGAACTTAGAAATTATTAATATAGGCTAGAGAATTTAGAAGAATCGCAAAACGAGCTTATAGTTAGTTAAAAACCGATTCACCCCCACTCTCGGTATTGCCTATAAGAGCCAACATTATAAATTTGGAATAAGGGAATTTAAGTGAATTTGAGAGAGTTTGAGTGAATATTAAGAGAGTATGTGAGTGAAGAGAATAAGAGTAGATGAAAGTAGATAGTAGATTTGAGAGAAAATATAAAAGAAATGTAAAGAAAAATAGAAGATAGAATAGAGGTATTTATAAGAAAAAATTAAAATAAGAAAATAAAAAAAAGAAAGATTGATGGGCAAGTCACAACAGTGCTGTGAAGCGCGCAGTGGCAGCCTTCCCTTTTTTTTTGTTTGTTTTTTTAATTTGAACTGAACCGGTTCTAGACCGAGATCGGTTCGGTTCTCCTGGTCCTTAATGGGTCGGGCCCTTAGTGAGCCCGGTTCCAATTAATAAGAATCGGGCTGGGTCGATTTCGAATCGGTCCAGTACAGGTTCGGCTATTGGGCCGGGTTGGCCCGATCCGGTTGCGAACCGAGTCGGGCCAACCTAGCCCAATAACTAGCTCTAATTTCTTGTATGCCTCTTCATTGAGATTCACTAATATGTAAAAATAATAATAACAAATATAAACAAAATATCTTTTTACCAAAACAAATTTATGATTTAGTAAATAATTAAGAAAAAATTCCATATTCAATCAATATTTGAACAGTAAATTATATTTTTTAATCTTAGAATTAATAATCCTCTTATTTCTTAAACATCACTTTTTTAATTAGAAAATTTTAAGCTTAATTACTTCTAAATTGAACTTTAAGCTCTAACTATTATTTTGGGAAAATTTAAATGTGCTTATATAAACAATCTATAATTTCTTACAATGATAAAACATAACTTAAAATTTTATAACTTTATTTAGAAATTTTTTTAATATAAACAATCCATTCCCTTAAATATTGTGAATTCTCCTATGTAATAAAGTAATATGTGTGTGTATGTATGTATGTATCAAGAAAATTATTAATATTATGCCAATATGTGTTCCATTGAGTGTTTGAATAAGGAAAAACTAATAATTAGATAAGTGTAGTTTGTTTGGATTCATATATTCATCATTGAAACTAATAATTTTTACTAACATTTTTATGAAATTTAAAAAATTTTATATGGTCAAAGTGATATAATATAAATTTAAAAAGTTCTTACTAATAAAATAATATAGAAAATTTTATTTTTAAATTAATAAAGAAAAAATAAAAAATAAAAGAGAAGAGAAAGAAGAAAAGGATAAGCAAAAACAAAAAGCAGTAGACAAAAGGAAAAAAAAAATAGAGGGAAGTGCTGTTAACAGTTAAGGTGACAATAAGTGTTGCTTTGTGATCATCATCATCATCATCATCATCATCATCATCATTAGAGCCTTTATCCTAAGAGATTAGAATAGGCTATATGAACCAATATTTGAATTCACGTTAGATCGTCCATATGTATTCTCCTCCTCCATAGATTCCTATCTAAGGCCATTTGCTCATCCAATTCTAAAACCTCCATATCTTTCCAAACTACTTCCTTCCAAGTCTTTTTCGGTCTTCCTCTAGTCTTAATCCTTCTCTCAACATCCATAGCCTCTATTCTCCTAACTGGAGCATCTACAAGTTTACATCTTACGTGTCCAAATCAACGTAAACGATTTTCACATATCTTGTCTTCGATAGGTACCACTCCAACCTTTTTACGAATATTATCATTTCTCATTCTATCCTTTCTTGTATATCCACATATCCACCGTAACATTCGCATTTCTGTTACACCCATCTTTTGTGTATGTAGCTTCTTAGTCGTCCAACATTCACTACCATATAACAATATTGGTCTAACAACTGTCCTATAAAACTTACCTTTCAACCATATAGGAATTTCTTTATCGCACAACACACTTGTAGCACTTCTCCACTTACTCCATCCAGCCTGGATCTTATAGATCACATCACCATCAATCTCTCCATCCGTCTGTACTATCGATCCCAGATATCGAAAATGATCTTGTTTAGGTATTGCCACTCCATCTAATGTCACTACATCATGCTCTTCCACTCGGTTAGAACTAAATTTACACTCCATGTATTCAGTCTTCACTCTGCTTATCCTTTTGATTCCAACATTTTTCTCCATAATTCTAACTTTGCATTGATCTCTGCTCTAGTTTCCGCACATAGGATAATATTATCTGCAAACATCATACACCAAGGCACCTTATCCTAGATGGATTTTGTTAGTTCGTCCATAACTACCACAAACAAAAATGGACTCAACGCTGACCCTAGGTGTAATCCCACCGTGATAGGAAACTCACTTGTTTGCCCCTCACCTGTCCTCACATGTGTCTTTGCATCTCTATACATGTCCTTAATTAATTTAATATATTTCAAAAGAACTCTTTTCTTCATTAAGGACCACTATAGTACCTCTCTAAGCACTTTATCATATGCTTTCTCCAAATCTATAAAGACCATATGAAGATCTTTACCCATTACTCGAGTGCGCTCAATAAGTTGTTTAAGCAAATATATAACCTCCATAGTTGCTTTGTGATAGAAAAAAAAAATAAAGGCTCACGTTATAAAGCCTTTTTCCCCTCTTTTGCATTATTCAGCATAATCAATGAAATCCAAAGAATATTTCTAACATCAGGTAAAAATTTACAGACCCATTTCTTTATCTCCTGTGGTCTACAAAAAGCAATGAACTGAAACAAGGCCTCTAGTTCCAGTTCTCTTGAACAAAAGAATAAGGGAAAAGAATTACAAAGCTCCCTATGGTCATTATTTATTACCATCACTTTCTTCATTCTTAGGAGATTCTTGTTCACTTTCAATTTTTGTGGGAGTTTCCGAATCGTCAATAGCCAAACTCGAGACTTCACCAGCGAGGGCTGTCTCATTCTCACCCTCCTTTGGTGACACAGAGGACTCATCAGGAACCTCACCATCTTCAGACTCTTCTGCCTGCTGCTGCAGGCTCCAGTACATGATGCTGGCAGTCAAAGTAAGCATCATTTTCTGGTTTACCTGTTATGGTAATGCAACAGACATGAAGTTAAAGTTAAACAAAAAATACAAACTGAGTCTGATTTATCCAGGTCAGGCATCAATAGTCAGGTTCAGCTCAGTATCATTCATCTCAAGGGGTTGCTACCAAAAAAGAGAAAGAAATTGAAGCATTTAAGAACAAATCAATTGAGTTTTGTATATGGTTGACTTGGATTCAAATCAATCCAAAGAGGTACAAAGTTCGTCAAACCATTTTAGTTGTCTAGGTTAAAAATTGTTCTAAATGTTCTATCTTTTGTTATTTCTTCTTTTTTTTTTTTTTTTTTATTGGAAATTAAGATCATTTTCAAATTTCAAAAAAGCTAGTGTGAGAAACACAGAGAACCCTGATGAAGGTGCTCTCCTAAATCTGTTACTGCATTCCGAGGATCCCAACTTCTCATTCCCTGCGACATTACTAGGTGCCTCTCTTTTGTAAAATATGATATTTCTAACATCATGAAATATCACATAAGTTGACAATTATATCTGTTATAACTTCGTGTTAGGAAACATCATGTTGATTTAAAATCAGAAATGGTACCGAGAACAGAATAGGGATATTGAATTTCAGAAAATAATTACCTCTATGACATCCTCAGGTAACAAGAAAATGGAGCATCCAAGCTTCCGTGAAACACTGATTATATAGGTTGCATTCAACTTCTTATCTTCCTCTGCAATGTCAATAACAATAAATCGATACATCTCTTCCTTTGAATTTATGTACGGTATCATCTATTTATTCAAAGGGTGAGACTTGAATGAAGTTTCCTATGTAATGTTCCTTAGCTTCTCTAATAAATCAGCACCATGAATTAAAATTATCAATTGAGCATTAAAGATTAAAGACTCAAAGCAGGATAATGCCAAGTTAATGATTTTTTATTAAGGAATCTAAGGAATCTCACAAAAGGAACTTAAGTCATTTTCTATTCATATCTTCTCTGTAGGAATAAAAAAGAATGGCCTTGGCCAATGCTTTCTTTTACTGATCAGGTTCCATATAGCATTAAGGTCGACCAAGTTTGAAAAGAAAAGGACACATGTTATATACTGAAATAGATTCATACCAGTTTCTCCCTTGGTAACAAGACTCCAGTTAACCACCCTTGGTTCGACCGCACTGAGAAGTTCGAGGAAGAATATACCATTCGAAAGATTTTTATCCTAAAAGCAGAGTCCAATAAAAAGCAGAGTGTCAGTCTACGTGTTGCAATCGAAAATTTAAGATACGATATCATTCTGTTGCTCAAGTACCTTGAAGCTCTCCATTTGAGAGGTTCTGCCTGCCTTCTTTACTTTATTGTTAGCCCAGTTCAGAATGTCGGCATCTGTAATTTCTTTACCTTGCGAGTGGAATCTCAAATTTTTAAGGAGTTGTAGCATCGAAAACCTCATGAGTTGCCACAAAAATGCTGGAAGTGAGGAAGAAAAACAAGGAACTGAGAAGTGTGAAGCTGTTTTACACAAAATGAAGGAGAAATATAGAACAAGGAGCCATTTCAAGGTTTATATACGTGTGCCATTCAGAAGCTAGCCACTGTAAGATCATATTACAACCCCAAAGCTAAAATTTTCTTGAAAAATGCATCCATTTAAAAGCCATTGATACAAGTGCTCCATACTAAAAAATCAAAATAACAGCCCTCATTCACATTAGAGACAGCATAGAAAAGTTCATTTCTCTTGAACTAGCTACCTGTTAACAATCAGAAATAGATGGCAGAAGTTCTATGGGAAAATGTAAAGATGGAATATCTTACCAACTATGAGTTTCTTGTTTCCTTGCACAACATCATTGCCAGCCACATTCACAAGTGAGAAGTTTAGCTCCTTCCCAATCTTTATAACTTGATTGCAATTCTCAACCTTTTTAAATGGCATCTTTAAAGGAGGCTTATTAGCAAGCTTCCAGTTAACCGATCCGGGGGAAATTTTGTCTAAAACCTCTAGCAGAACCCATCTGCATGCACAAAAAGGTGAATAACAAACAAGATTCAACAACTGCTTGGTACTGCTGGGAGAGCAAAACGTTTAAAAGATAACACATTACCCATTTCTAACGTCTTCAAAAACATTGTTGACATATGTTGCAACTCCAAAACTGTTAATCCAAAACCGAAAGCATCTCTCTTCGCGAGAAGTTTGTGCATCATCAGTCGTCATCTCAGCAAAGGATGTTTTTGTGCTATCAGTAGATAAACCATTTCTGCAAGGGAAATTATATGCTAGTTAAAATACATTGTACAGTCATATGTACGTGTCCCCAAGGGAACACCCCAGTGATTAGAACTTGAGACTCCAACTGAGAGGTCTCAAGATCGAATCCTGAAATAGAAAGGGTGAGATTTATGCAGTTTGAGGCAGGAGAGGGCTTCCTCTTTTTCTGTAACCCAAGATCACAAGTAACCAAGAAGCAAACACACACACAATAACAAGTACATGATTGAGTCAGCTTTTCCCACATGCAGATAACAGATAAGCCAGATAATATGCATTATTAGATCACCAAGAGTCAGTAGAAAATTTGGGTTATGTTTTACGAAAGGCACTAATCAGTTCACTGACAAGTAGAGAAAATCAATGAAAATGAAAAGGGAAAAGTTAATATGAGTTATCATGAAAACTTAATTCATGCAAAAAACCAACAACAACAACAACATTATTTCTCACCTGTGCTGGAATATTTGTGCCACAAATGCAAGATTGAGATTTGGTGAGCCCTCAACAATGTCCTTAGGAGTAAGATATCTTTTGCAATCCAATTTCTCTGCCTGCTGAAGAACCATGTTTGCTCTTTCTGTTGGATCCTTTGTATCCAAAGTTGAGGGGGTACTGTGCTCAGGAGCAAGTGCATTAAGCAGGTAGGCATATGCCTCTCCATCCTATGAATAAATAGGCTTATGATACATCAGTCACACTAGAAAACTGAAAATACAATATATAGTTTACATATCAAAAACTACTTGCTATTTTATTATACATAACATTAATCAAATCCTTATCCATGCGAGGAGGCATTTTTTGCAAATATGATGATATATTAAAGAAGAGACACTAAAAGACATTTAAACATTTTTCTGCAAGTGTTTCACTATTTCATGGAACTGAAAGCCCAAACTGAAGATTAGTGCAGCACTAAAAACTGTATAAGAATTATCTTTTGTGGATAAAATTGACATGGACACAACTAGAATTATCAAATTGATGTGTTTTCTCACCTTCAAATCTGAAGAGAAGTTTGTAACCTGCTTCTCATATCCAACTTTCTTCAAATGAAAATTCATCCATTTCAGCAAAACCTTTTCAGGTGCTAAACCCAAAAGCTCCTCCACTTCCTACACAGTTTACAGAAAAGCAGCATAAAATTTGTTCTGACCTGCAAAACAAACTTATCCAGTATCTGGTATTATCAAAACACAGAGAGAAAGCAAAAACCAATTAACATTCTCTTACCTTGCTATCATCCACCAATTCCACAAGTTCAGGAGTTTTCTTCAGATTGAGATCTGCTAGTAGTTGAATCTGATCTCACAGCCATGTAAATTTGTTAGCAATATAATCATTTATGTATCCCTTGATACATCTATGGATCAAGAAAAATGATATGAACAGTATGATTTCTACAATTCTATGAATTACAAACACAAAATAATTGAGTTCAAACGAAGTTTGGGCTGAATACCTTAATAATTTGAGAAATCAATCCTAACACCAGATGGGGCTACCACACAAAAAAAAGGATGACAGGAAAGGTTAAAACCTTGTGGAAATTAAAATAGCAAGTATAACACCTAAATTGGTATTAGGAAAGAGCATTACTTACCCTTCCTTCAACAAGGTCTTGCGTGCCAATGTTAACCACAGTACAACCAATAGCTT
The DNA here is from genome assembly GCA_031772115.1 of Heritiera littoralis. Lineage (NCBI taxonomy): Eukaryota > Viridiplantae > Streptophyta > Magnoliopsida > Malvales > Malvaceae > Heritiera > Heritiera littoralis. The sequence goes on from JAPDPK010000208.1 coordinate 651,018, forward strand.
TTGCAGAATTAAGGCAAAGAGTATGGTTCTCATTTCTCTCCCAGGGATTCAGAACCTTTTTCGTGTTAATAGCTCGCTCATCTATGGTCCCAGGAACAGCTATATTGATAAGCTTGCTGCATGAAAGCAACTAAAAGCATCAAACAAACATCAAATCATGAATCAGTACAAGGGAGAAAAGCATTGTCAAGTAGATCCAGAGAACCAACCAAAGAAGAACTCCATTTTTAGCAAGTTCAAATAACTCATTTGTGGCTGGATCAATTGGAAGAAAATTTTTCAGGAATTTATCTTCTGCCAGGTAGTTATTAATATGAGCAACATAAGAAGCCTTCTCGGATTCATTAATAGCATGGTGAAAAGTTGTTGTGGTTGCCTTGAGAAATGAAGATTCTGAACCACCTGATTTTGCAGTTGCATGACCATGCAAATTTAAATAAGCCTGCCAATTGAACAAATCCCTCAAATTGCCACTAAGCAAGAATATATGCAAAAATAAGCAAAAATGTATGCCCCAGGTATCCTAATACAAATATATCAGGAAATCTTGATTCCCAACATGTCGCTTATTGAATCTTCTTCATCATTAGCAAAGCTATACTGAAAAATTAGTGCAGCTGCTATATTGAAAAAACTCACCCGAAGGAAGGCCTCAAAATCAATTTCTTCACCCATGTCACTATTTGACTCTCCCAAGATAGTCTTAATCTCATCCTCATTGAACATCTCACTGAAAGCCTTCAACTTGGCAAAAACAGGTGGCAAATCACCCACAGTAACACGACCATGTTGATTCCTCACAGAGATAAACTAAAAGCAACAAAAAGAAATCCATGTTCCATATTAAACAAAGATTGTCAATACACTATTTAATCTTTTAATATAGCGGTTGTTTTTGCCGCTTGCAAAGGTATATTTGCATACAAAAAAACAAACGATATTTTGAAGAATTAGAAACTAAAAGTGCGATCTTTAGAACAAAATGCATGGTTCCACTTCCGTACAAAGCAATTATGATGTTACATTTTACATCTCTAAGAAGAAAAACAAAAATCAAATCAAAAGCAGCCAAAAGAAAAATAAGGCTACCGTGGATTTGAGGGTGCGGAGCTCGACTTGAGTGAACTGGCTTTGAAGCCAAGGATCAGAAACTATTACACCTTGGTAACTAGACATTGTTTGCCTTGTTATTTCCACCAAATTCAAACTCGACGCCTTAATCACAAACAAATCAAAGATTATTATTATTATTATTACATTTCAACAAAAGCAGATGCAAGGAAATGAAGAGAAACCCAATCGAGAAACCATCATGTGGATTTGAAATAAACGTGCATGCATATATAAAACTGAATAGGAAAATTAAACGATCAAACCAAACTATAAAAACCGACAATCACATTTATCAAAGCAGAGATTTAAAAAAGAAAAAAAAAAGACCCATGTAAGAAAACTAATGCAACAGACAAGATAATAACGAGGAAAAGGAACCTTAAGAGAAACAGAGAGATAAGAAACAGAGCAGCTAAGATAGAAGAGTGGTTTCCTCCATTTCTTTTTTCTTTTTCTTTGCTTGTCGTAGGTCTTCTGGCAGTTGTAAGAGAGAGAGGAAGTTTTTGATTGGGTTATGTTGGAATTGAGTGAAGGAAATGAGGATGAGAGAAAAGCGTGTTGCTCCCAGAGAACCCGCGAACACTGCCGATTGCAAATGTTTACAAGACAGACAAGGAGAAAAAGGCTAAATAAAAACAGAGAATAGATTTTTTTTTTTGTTTTTACATTTTTTTTCAAAAATAATTAATTAAATTAAAATGCAGTAGAGTGTTAAACAGTAGTAGAGTATTAAATGCTTATTATTGTTTTTGATGTTATTAAATGTTTCTTATTAAATACAAAAATAGACAATTTTGCCTTTTTTATTCATTTAATTCCCCGTGTTGGACTAAGAGGTTGTCGTCAATTCCTTCTAATATTCCTTTGATACATTTTTTTTCAAGAAAATATGTAAAACCTAAGAACAAAGAAAATCAATAATGAGGATTTGAGAATTTAAGTTCTCAAGTTCGTGTCTCACTAAATGTGAGATTTGTTTAGTTTGTTATTGTTTATTTAGTTTGTTAAATATAGTTATTGTATTTACCAGTTCATCAAATTATCTGTTCATCGAATGTAATATCTGATTATAATTGTGACTTTGAATGAGATGTACCCTTAAAAAAAAGAAAAATTAATAATTATTTTATAAAATATTAAATTAATTTTAAAATAAAATCTTTTAAAAAAAGTTTTTTCTATACAACATAAAATTTCGAATATAAATATTTTGTTAAATTAATTCATAGTTAAAAATTAAAAAAATAATGCTACCTTATTAACATGGGAATTTGTGGTTAAAGTTTGAACACTATCTTCATATTTTTATGAAAATAATGTTAAAAAATTATAAATTATTCCTGATTATAATTCATTGTAAATATATTATTCAAAGTGGTGACTGGTGACCCATTCCTTTCTTAATTAATCTAATGTGCTTATCAATTTTTAAAAACTCAATAATTTACTAATTATTTTATTAATAATTTTTATCATTATATCATATATTATTCAATTTAATTTCTTTATAAATATTACATTTAAAAAATTAAACCGAAATGAAGCGAGGGCATTATTTCTAATTATATTTTCATAATTTAAATTTTTTTAAAAATTCAAATTATTGGTTGCGGGAAATTAAACTGGATTCTGAAAATTAAAATCGAACATTATTACTTACTACATAATTATTAATATGGGCCAAAGTTAGTCCAATTTCAATTGGTCTGGCCCTTTTATTTATTCTAGGAATTAGCTAAAAAATACTATATGGGCCGAAGTTTAATATAGTTTCAATTGGACTAACCCTTCTATTTTTTCTAATAAACAAAAATATTAAAATACAAATGGCCCATGCAGGTCTCGAACCTGCGACCTTCGCGTTATTAGCACGACGCTCTAACCAACTGAGCTAATAGGCCATTCGTTAATTGGAATTAAAATTTAATAAATTTAATCTTTTGTGTTCTACAAGACTGGCATCTCTTTTCTTCTTCCTTATCTTCCATTCCATTATTGTCTTCTTTTCAGGCATATTAAAAATTTTAAATTTTTTATGTATTTAATATTAAAAATACACTCATTTTTTATTATCAAAAGGTAAAAAAATATAAATATACAGAAATAAGGTGTTTAAAAATTTAAAAAAAAATCATTTTATAAAAAAAAAAAAACATTTGAAAATACAGCGAAAAAAGAATTTTATTTTCAATCCCAATCGAAGTGGCATACCATTGATTTAAATCAGTATATGGTGCTACATTCATTGTCATCATAAACAATCCTGGTGTACAAGATTAATGAGCAACTGATAGCTCCAATCAAAATTTTCCTTTTTAATTTGGTGGCCATACGCTACTCGTGAAAATATTTGTTGCACCATAATAAATTTTGGGTCGTCCTTTCTTCGTGATGAGTATATCTGCAATTCAACGAGTCAAGAGATCAATAATCTTTTGATCGAATGAATAAAAAAATAAGAATAAGTTGTAAGATTTGAATTCAAATCTAACTTATCTAATTTTTTTACTCTCAATTATACATATATATATATAAAAAAAAATGAGTTTCAATGGACTGGGATGACAATCCCCCCTCCCCCTCCCCAACCCCATCTTCCAATTCCATGCTAAATGTACCTTAACCTTTCTCATCTCTTCATTTGCTTTTTCCTTCGATCTATGCTTATGTGTTCATACTCCTTTTTAGCAACAATGACTATTTTCATTTTATAAGATCATTAAATGTTAACCCCATTAATTAATGTACCAACAATACTTGGTTCAACTTGCCAACCTCATAACTAAATTCATCTAACATGGAGAAGATAGTACTACTACTTGGCATTTCAATGGAACTCGAAAGAATTGCTATTAATGCCAGAGTTACACCAGCTGAAACTAATCTCGATGCACCACCAACTTAACCATAGTTAATATGCATTTGCCCCTGTTGGTCCGGATTGCGAGGTTGCTGTTGTCTTAACAGAGTTCCATAAATCATAATACTGGGAAATTAAGCAACTAAGAAATTGATATTTGCAAGTTTGTTCAGTGTTCTTAGAAGGGATGATTCTTGCTAAGCTCTCACCAAGTTTCTCGCCAGCACTCAATGCTAGTCTAATTTTTCATTTTAATTCCATGCCGCTTACAATTCTATGATACCATGAACAAGTAGTTTGGTTGGGACAAAGAAGAAATGGACACAAGTATGATCAAGTGTAAAACAGATATTTAGGCAAAAGGCTTTTAAATTGAAATAGTAACTGTATCACAAGAACTCGCATTCTTAACACATAATCTCATAGCATATAAATGAAAAAATGCTTTTAAAGATCAAGGAAAATTGAGAAAAACAGATGTGCCCCTCTGAACATAAATTAGACTCAATGAAGTCCTCTCTTAGAAGAAGAGGACCACCCCACCAAAGACGGCCAAAACCAGCTGACTCCAAATGCCAAAGTTCATAATCCTAAGAGATGATGATTTTGAAGGTGAAGACTTCGGTGAAGAACTTTCTTTGGATTCTGCTGATGGAGTATCTGCAGCTGGGCTAATATCAGGAGCTGGGGCTGGAGCAGGAGTTGGAGGTATGTCAGTGCCAAAGATTGCCTCTGGAAGAAGGACCTTTTCGACTTGATATATTGCAACAGGATCAGTCGAGTGTACAGCGCTGGAAACTTTTGTTTTGCTCCATCCTGAGTCAAGGTGCACGGTGCCAGAATCATCTGTGAAGTTCAGAGTGTATTGGCCACCAGCAAATGTACTAACAGGGCCTTTTGCACTGAGGTCATTGAAGCTTGCAAGGGAATAGTATTTGGGCAAGGCATGGAAAAGGATGAGCGATTTAAGCTGGTCATCACTGAGATTGGATAAAGAAGGCTTCTTAAGAGCCTTGAAGGCATTGTCTTTTGGTGCAAAAATTGTAATGCCTTGTTCAGTGTTGTTGGCTTGGTTTTGGAAGGTATCAATGACTTTAGTGGATTCAAGGTAGCCAAGGAAAGTATGAAATGGACCAGCCACAGAGAGTAAATAAGTAAGGTTTACATATTCCGGTGCGGGTGCTGGTGCCGGTGTCGGAGTGGAGCTCATTGCGGCAGGAGCTGGAGGACTAGCAACTTGACCATATGCCAAAGAGGAGAGCAAAAGCAATACAGAACAACTAATCATAAAAATCCTTGAAAGCTCCATGTTTTTTTCCAGAAATTTGGTTTTGCTTCAGTGACCACTCTCCAAATTCCTACAAGAATCAATTTCTTCACAATTACATTGCAGCTAAACGGCGAGAAACCCAATAAATCTAAATTATGAACAAAGACTAATAAAACATTCCCAAGATCAGCCCCATCACAGTCTAAATCAGAATCTAAGGGTTCCATCTTCTGTGCAAAGCAAGTAATGCATTTTAAATAAAACCAAATCTAACTTTCAGCAAGAACGGAAAGTAATGAAAAACTAGATCTTGACTAGCAGCTCATCCAACAAAGCAAATAATGAGAACCCTCGTTAACCATAATGAAACAAAATGCTTAAAATAGGATGCAAGACAATGCAATGACAGAACACCTTGAAATTAGGAGATTAAGAACCATAAACTGAATTCATAAATATGACTCATTTTCTTGTCTTGAGCTCCTTCAAACAAAGCACAACTTACAAATGCCCCAAGTAATCAAATTTCAATCCAAAAGTCCAGATCAAAATCTAATTTTCACTTCGCATTACACCTTGAATTTACAATGGCTACCAGAAGTTTCCCAGAAAAGCCAAACAAGGCAACTTCTTCTGGAACAAAAAAGATAAAGAAAGAAACCACAGCCATGCAATGTACATCAACAAAATGCTAAAAAAGATAGATTGAACTTAACAACCATTTAACTTGAAAGAAAAATGGATTTGGAACTTAGAAGTCTTAAAGAATGGAACAGGAACTTTAACAAAAGCAATTTCAATGACAGCTGACAAATGAAGGACACTAACCTGACAAGGAGGAATTCAGAGGGAAAGTTTAGTGCTTTGGGTACCAATGAAGCAGATTGGAATAAGCTGAGAGAGACTATATAAAGATTGGAATTTTTTTTGCTTGAAAAAAAAGAAAAAGGAGACAACGTGAATGTGGGGTATTTACAAGCTGTTGGTGTTTAAAGGGGAGGAAGGATAAGGAAATTAGCAGGTGCAAGAAATCACTAACAAAATAGTGAATTATTAAAAATGATAAAACATGGACAAAAAGTTTAATAAGTAAAGATGTCTTCAATTTTTTTTTTCACAAAATAGACATACACCCTTTAATTTTTTATTTTACTGTAAAAGTTCATAAATTTTTATATTATTATAAATAAACTCGTAAATTTTGAAAAATAACGAAATTAAATTCAAATATATTAAATGACACTGCCTATCATTTGAACATGGCTAACGTGGATAGTTGTATTGGTTGCCATACGACATGCTACGTGTTTAATACAAACGAAAGTTAGTATCATTTAATAGTTTTGGACTTAATAACGTTATTTTGAAAGGTTGAAAGTTTATTTATAATCAAATAATAGTTTATAAATTTTTATAGTAAAATAAAAAGTCAAAGGTTTGTATTTATTTTTGGAGTTAATTGCACCTGTGGTCCTCATAATTTAGGCCTCATAACGAATTAGTCCTTAAATTTTAAAATGTAACAAATTAGCCTCTAACGTTACAATACTATAACAAACATATCATTCTATCACTTAAATTGTTATTATAGCCGTTAAATGCTAGTTGGACAATACGAGGATGACACGTGTGTCCTGCCAACTTTACTTAAATGCTTACATGTCTAGGGTTGAATGGATTAATCCATTTTCAAATGGGTCCGTCAACCCATTTTTCTTTTTATTTCTTATTTCTTTTTTTACTTGTTTTTTAGTTTCTTTTTTCTATTTTTTTCTTTTTCCTGCTTATCTTCTTTCTTATTTGTTATTTTTTTTCACCCCAACAGAAACCCTTCTATGCCTTTTCTCTTCATCTCAACAACCAAGCTACCATCTTCACCAAATCGATACCCAAAAAATATGCTTTAGGGTATGGGAACGTAGCATTTTCATGTTGTGATATTAATTTAGCTCTTGTAGATTTGTTAATTGATTTGGAATATACAGAATCACATTTGGGTCATTAAAAAAAAAGATTAACACAGCTTCAAATTTTAAAAAAAAACCATCAAAAAATTTACACACCAAAAAAAATTCATTCCTCAAACCCCCTCGAACAAAAAAACATAGCTTCAAAAATCTTGATTACCAACATCAACACAATGCAAGAACAAGAACAATAAAGTGAAAATTTTTTTTTTCATTTTTTTGATTTTAGGCTTTTTAGTGGATTTTCAAACTTGGAATTTGAGAATAAAGTAAAGTAGGAGGAAGAGAATGACATAGTAGGAGGAGGAAGCAAAATTGAGAAGTGGTAAAGAAGATTTTTTTTAGTTTGAAACTGTAACCTTTAAGCTTAAATCTAGGCGATTCTAAGCATTTTTGAAAGAAACTAGCTAGATAGAAGAAAAGAGGAAAAATAAAGAAAATTTTTTATGTATTTTGGAAGTCAAACCGCTGGCGGTGAAAGACGGCTAGTAATGGGCTAATAGCCATTGACAGCCGACACAGCTGCCAGTTATCGAAATCTGAAAATTATTTTAAACATGTAATGTAAGCCATGGTGGGAGAAAGAATAAAGAGAGAAGGAATATTAAGGAGAGAAAAGAAAGAGAATGAAAAAAAAAAAGAAAGAATAAAATGAAAAAAAGTAAGTGGGATCCATGGAGAAAGAATAAAATAAAAAAAATAAGTGGAGTAAAAATGTTATCTACGTGTAAATTTACCTATTATTTAAGGATAATAATGATATTTTAAGCGACGGAAAAGCATATTTGTTATAATATTGTAATGTTAGGAACCAATTTATTATGTTTTAACGTTTAAAGATTAATTTGTTACTAGGCCCAAACCACAAGGACCATGAATGTAATTAATTCTTACTTTTTTGCAAATCTTGAATTATTTAAAAAAAATTACACGACACCTGAAGTGTTGTTTTCTTTAGTGTGGAATGAATGAATGAGATGGGGATGGTACTTGGAGGAAAAATGATGCATTCTTTTATGTGGCAACTCTTTCAAGGAAAGAGAAACATGGAAGGTCAAGGTAGGCTTTCCTAATCACTTTTCAACCAACTCGTTTTCTATTCCTTTGAGACACCAATCCTCTGCTCTCACCATATCTCATCCTTTCATCATCCTTCAACTTCTCATAAAGGTTTCTAATTTTTTCAGGCACTAATCTTCCCAACACTTGTACAAGTCTTTCTCATGTATATGGAGTTATCTAATCAATTGGACAAAGCCGTGCTTGTTTAGGTGATTCACTTATCAAACTATAACAATTAAAGGATCATCATTTAATTTCATCAAATTGAATTTCATGGCTAAAGTCAAAATTGTTGTTTTGAGTAGAATTTTAACCAGAGTTTATATAATTCAGCTGGTATACCAAATTGTTATAAAGTGCAATGCAATATTGTATTTCCAATACGAAATTACAAAGGAATATGTGGAATTCAATACAAGTCTACCTTTTATGTGTTCAAACCACGATACATGACTTTCACTCATCTTGTTTTCGATAAGTGTCACTCAAATCTTTTTGCGAATATCCTTTTTTCTCATTCTATATTTTCTTGTATATTAGCACATCCATCACAGCATTCGCATTTCTGCTACATTCATTTTTTGTGATGCGGTTTTTTAGTTGCCCAACATTCATAGTCATAAAGCAATGTTAGTCTTACAATTGTCCTGTAAAACTTGTCTTTTAACCACACAAAAATTCTTATGTCACACAACATACCTGTAACTCTTTTGCACTTGCTCCAATTAGCTTGTATCCTATGGGTACATCACTATTGATTTCTCTATTCATTTGTACGATCGATCTCAAATGTTTAAATTGATTCCGCTTAGGAATTAGCATTATTTCTAGCATCACTATGTTTCTATCTTTTTTTTTATTTGAACTAAATTTACATGTGTTTACACTTATTGATACTAATTTTAAGTTTATTTTCTTGTGTTTACAATATTTTAAAATATATTTTACTTCTATTGATGTTAAATTTACGCTTATTATCATTTTTACGTTAACCTTTTATTAAAATCAAAATTTACATGTGTTTACACTTATTGATACTAATTTTAAGTTTATTATCTTGTGTTTACAATATTTTAAAATATATTTTACTTCTATTGATATTAAATTTACGCTTATTATCATTTTTATGTTGACCTTTTATTAAAATCAAAATTTTTTACCTTACTTATTATTATATGTTTGCATTTGTCATTTATTAAAGAGAAAAATTTTTTTCTCCAAAAAAAAAAGACAAAAATTTTAACTTTCCATAAAAAAAAAATGTTGGTATTTGGTAAGTTCCTATTAGACTTGCTCATGGCCCGGGCTCGGGCCAGGCCCATGACAGGTAATAATAAGGTTTTTACACGCCCAAGTCCGGCTCGGCCCGACATTCGGGCCTGATTTTTCTGTCCAAGCTCGTTTTCATTTTTATACTACAAGCTCGAGCCCAACCAGAAAATAGTTTTTTTATATTTTAATTTTAATTTTATTTGTTTTTTATTATTTTATACCCTTTAAAATTTAATTTAATTTGTCAAAATTTATTTATCAATTTTCATATTAAATATTTATAATCATGTTTATTATTCAATAATATTTTATATATAATTATATTATATTTAGTAAATATATATAAAAATTTAATTAATATTAAAAAAGATATATATAAAATAAATAATAATAATAATTCGAGCCGGGCCGAGCCGGGCTCGGGCTTTGAAAGGCAAGCCCGAGGCCCGGCCCGATTTTTAAACGGGTCTAAAAATTTTGTCCAAGCCCGTTTTTTTATCAAATATTTTTGTCCAAACCCGACTAAATTTAAAACAGACTTTCAGACTTGAGCGAGTAGCCCGATCTTTGAGCAGGTCTAGTTCCTATAAAAGTATAAATCTTTTATTTGGAGTAATACTTAAAACTAAAAGAAATAACAATGGTGAAGTTGGGACCCAGTTTCCCACTTTCTTAAGTGGGTGAAAGGGACATGAAAAAAAACTCTGGTGTTACCAACCAAATCGCATTTATTGTTGTCCGATTTGATTTTGAATGGGCATTCTCAAAACAAAGGTTAAAGAAAAACGAAGCAAAATATCAAAAGAGTGGAATATAAGAAATGAAAATTATATTTATATTGGTCAAAAAGAGAAAATTATATTTATGTTACTCAAAAGCATGACCTCTGCCACATTTTATGCCTCTCTTAGCATAGGATTGATTGTTTTTAAAAGTTTAAATTGACAAGAAATGATTCAATTCGTTCATTGAAATTTAAAATATTTTTGTGATTTTTGAGCAATAATTTAAATGATTATGTCATCATGTTTAAAATGTAAAAATTTTATAAGTTTGAAAATTCAAATTCTAATACTTGTACTTTCTAAAATAAAAATCCAGATTATAAAATAATAATTTTTATTTTCTAAAATTACCTTTGATTCAATCATAAGGATGAACACTAAAAAAATATGACTTTTTCATTTAAAAATAATTTACAAATTCAAACAAAAAAGCTTTTAAATAAGTATTTTTTGTTGTTCAACCATAATTTTTATGAATAAAATAATTTTATCATCCTCAAATTTTTTTTATATTTTTACTATATATAATTATTCCATATATTGCCTGTGAAATTTTTTATTTTACAAGTAGGATTAGGATCATGATACATGTCCTATTTTATTTATTTTTTATTTTTTAATATTTTTATAAAATATGTGTCATAATCATAACACCTCTTGTGAAATAAAAAACTCAACTGATGATATATGTAATAATTATTTTTTATTATTCTATTCTATTCTATTCTATACATATCTTTTTAAACATTTCAATTTATCATAACATTTTTTTACCGAAATTTCAAACAATTAAAATTTCTAAATTATAACTTTTTATTATAATTTTAAACATATTTTTTAACTCAAATTTTTTCCCCTAATTTCAACAACAATCTATACTAATCCTAATAGATTTATATCAACACATCAAGTCAAGTAAAGAAATATTAGAATTCGAAATTGAGAGGTTTGGTGGAAAATTATTCAAATTTAAATCTACATTTCGGCAAATTGAATAATTGACGATTTTGTTTTTTAGAAAGAAAGAAAAAAAAAAAAACAAAAGATACGAGAGAGTGTGGGGCCCGGGTGCGATTTGAGCCAGCCAGCATTGGCTGTCCGGTGAATGCTCCCACGAGATCAAGCCGATTGCCAACTGCAAGTCTAGAGTTGTATGCAGTATTTTATTACTATTTCAAAAGCCAAATATATGATATATCCCTTCCCGGTTCCCACCTCCACTATTCTTCCTGCTTTCTTTGCCTGCCGTGGCTGAGGTGGTTTTTTGTATTTTAGTTTTAAATGAATTAATTAATCAAATTAATTTAATTTAGTTAATCTATTAACTAATGAATTAATCTCGATCAATTAACAAAAATGATTTTGAACAAAATTCATCTTAAATCATTTCAGTTCAAAAGTTGAACGACTTAAATTTTTAATTGAAATGTAAAAAATTACATATAAAATTGAAAATATATGAAATTCAAAAATATGTTTAATGTTTGGAATTTGGATGATATTTTAAGTTTAATTTTGTTAGAGTTTTTAATTGGCTTAATAGCCAAATATGACCTCAACGTTTGTCACAAAATGGAATTAAGTCCTCAACGTTTAAATGCATGAAATTCAGTCCTCAACATTACAAAATAATTGCATTAAGGACATTTCCATTAAATCATTTAATTTCCGTTACCCCTACCAATAATAAAACTTAACGAAAATTAAAAGATTTAATGAAAATATCCTTAATTCAATTATTTTGTAATGTTGAGGACTGATTTTCATGAATTTAAACGTTCAGTACTTAATTCCATTTTGTGTCAAACGTTGAGGTCATATTTGACTATTAAGCCTTTTTAATTTAATACTTTCATATTTGAATATTTTGTTGAATAATTTTATTTAATTTGTTTCAAATATAAATAATTAGAAATTTAAAATATAATTTAAATTAAATGTATTTTATTGTTTGGATAATTCAAAAAATTAATTGAATTAAATTGGGTCTAATAAATTTTTAAAGTTTATAAATTTGATATGGTTAACAAAAAAAAATAATATAATTCTATTAATTATATTTTGAGTAATTCTTTTTGAAATTAACTGAATCAACCAAATGAATATCCTTACTTGTCTATGCAAAGTATAACTAGCAAAAAAATTAAATCACATATTTTACTTTATTCAAAGATATGTTTTTAATTTATTATATTAATTTGTTATTATTTAATTACACTCTTGACTGTAGCATTGACGGACTATAATGGGATGACCATGAGGCCTTGACTACCGAAAAATTTAAAAACCCCATATCTATTAAATAAATTCAAATTGATGTTTTAAAATTAAAATTATTAAAATGCATTTAAATTTAAATATCATTAAGTAATAATTAACTGTATTATAAATTTTAATTTATTCAAATAAAAAATTGATCTCACGTTTTTGCTACTAAAATATTAGCTATAATGGCTTATAATGATTAAGTAATAAGTATCATCGTGGAATGAATTATCTTTGACAGTTATGGTATTCCTATTTTTCTTTACTATTTTTTTCCTCTTTTTCATCATCTTCATCATTATTATTACCGTCGAGGCTTTTGGTAATGTTGTCTTGATCTGTAAACACACTAAAATATTTGTTTATTGTAGATGACAAATATTTGCATCCATGGTCGTGAATTTAGGGGTATTCATTCTATTGGCTTGATCAATTTTGAACCGAAGTTTGTATCTTTGATATTAATCAAAATTTATATTTTTACATTCTTTAACTGAATCAAAATTTATATTTTTGAATTAACAAAAATTTTATAAAATTATTTTTTATTTTAATTATTTAACTTGCTTCAATATAAAACAAGTAACAATCAACCTGTATCAATATAAAACAAGTAATAATCTGCATCCAGTTTCAATGTAAACCAAATAAAACAACATTCAAAGTCTTAAACAGTCATCAATTACAAGTAATATTGAAATTTCAGGTAATAATTCGATTAATTGGTTAATTTCGATTTTTAAATTGAATTAACCGATAACTGAAGTTTCATTAAAATCTTTTTCATTAATGGATCGAATTTATTTTGATGTCCAACCATTTAATCGAAATCAATTCAGTTGGTCGGTTAATTTGATTAAAACCAAACTTTAAATATCCTTACGTGAGAGATAACAACATTCCTTTCGTTATTATTATTATTATTATGAAAACAAAACAATTTCTTATAATAAATAACATTTATTTGAATCCTAGAATACTTGTTTAAAAATATAGTTTTGTCAACAAGTTTTTAACTGAATGATTAAAAATAAATTGTGACATATTATAAATCTTAGATTTACATACAAGTAACTCCATCTTCATTCTCAATTATTAAATATTTTCTTTGTAACAAAAAACGTTTTTGATATATTGATAATGAATTTTTTTAATTTTATTATCAGAGTTAAAAATTGACACATGCCTTAGTTTTTAATTGTCTAATATATTATTAAAAAGTATGTATGAATTATGATCTTATTAATCTCATTAATAAAATTTAAAAATTCATGGTTTATAATATCGTTAAACCCAGCAGAAAAATGTAAGAAGAGGCTCAAATCTTTTTTTGTCTAGACTATCTGGTATTTTCATACTTTAGGTATAGGACTAATTCGGATTCGAGCCGGACAGGACCCAAAGGGCGGCAAAGCTCTCCCTCAAGAGTTTTAACACAATTACATACCTAGAGATTCGAACTCGAGACTTCTGGTTAAGCTAAAACAGCCCCATGCCAACTGAACTACATGCTCTGAGTCTTTAAAACGTTAGAGAGAGACTGGTTGAGTCTTTGCACTACCCAAGACAGGCTGAGATATGACAAGACAGTTTTGAGGCAAAATCACCCATCTTTTTTTCCACAATGTCCTATTACTTTCTTTCTTCTCGAAGCTCACAGGGGTAGTTTGGGATTAATTTTATTTTATATTTTATGTTTTTGCTTTCAAAATATCACAGCTTAAAACGTAAATTGTATTCGGTACTCTAAATTGGTTTTACAATTTTAAAAATTGGTTACAAAGTTTTGGAAATCAAAGGAAACAACAATTTTCCGTTCCCTACCATTTCCAAAACTTTTGAAACATGTTTTCACAAAAACACAAAGGATGAACAATACTTTTAAATGAAGACTTTAATTCGAATCTTGTCAATAATGCTTTTATCAATTTTTTCTTATAACAATGGTTTCAGGTGGAATGACTTTAAAACAAGAAAATTAGTCTTTTTATTCCACCGTCACAAGTATGCCTTTATGGTTCAACCTACTCTTTTTTTATAATTTAATTTCTACATTAATTAATTATAAAATTAAAAAATTGTTTCATTTTATTAGATGAAATAATTTTAGTAATATATAAAAATTATAAAATAATATAATTTTAATTAATTAAAAATAAAATAGCACATTATTAATAATATATTAAAATTATTTAATTTTAATAAAAAACATTTAATGTTCAACATTAATTAATAATAAATTAAAAAAATTATATTTCAACTTATTAGATGCCATACATGTTTTATGTTTTCAGTTTTTAAAATTATACAATAACACTAGCTTACCAAACATATTTTCTGTTTTCAAAATTTTAAAATAAAACAAAGTAAAAACAAAAACAAAATTTTCAAAAATAATAAACACAAAATATAAAATTAACAACAATACCGATCTATATTTAACTTTTTAAGCATTAAAGCGGGTTTCATAATCTGAGCTCCAGTGTCTCCGATCATTTTCTCCTTCTTAACAAGTCAGATAAACTCGTCAATAAAGCACACATAAAAGATTCACCAATCTAAAATAAAACGAAAGAGATAATTTCTTAATATAAAATAATTTTTTTGTTAAAGAACATTTTGAAAAACCTCTAGACAAAATTTGCTATAGAGCGAAACTGGCAGCATACGAAAATTAATTGAAATTAATCTGCGGTCAAATTGAGTTAAAAATTGTTTTAATTATTACCCCTTCTAAGGCTTCCATGATTAATTGAATATTGCCTTTGAATTTTTACTTGGAAAGGTGGAATTTGTCTTTTTCTTTACACAGGGAAATTAGCTGCAATGGCAGTATCAAATTTGGTGCAAAATTTAATGAACTTTGCACATGAACCTTCTTTTCAATAATTAATTCCTTGGATTAACTTAATCGATTTGATTAATGACAACCCACTTCCTTTATATGATCATAAATCTCAATCAACAATAAGATTTGCGTCAATTCGTTAGTCATAAAGGGCATATATGGAAAGATTTAATTTAATCAAACTTATATGCTTCTTTGATTTGATTTAAAGCTTAAGCATAATAGCATATACCAACCAATTAATCATATTCTATAACCAATGATTAAAAAAAATAGTGCATCTATTCTCAGGGTCATGCCGACAACTTGCAATTTGCATTATTATGCAAAGATAAAAAGTACAATAAGAATATAATAATGTAAAGAAAAGAATATCTCACCAAACATCTTTTTTTATTGCCAAAAACAAATTTAATAATAAATGAAAAAGTGATATTCATTTGATATAAAACTAAATGCATATGTAATGTATGGCCTTAAGTTCGAATTTTATTTTTTATTTTTAAAATAGTATTTGATCAAAAAAGATTTTGTTACTTGAATGCAAGATAAAAATATATGTTGGTATTTTTTTTGGTTACAAAAAATATATGTTAGTATTTATCTGTAAAACCTGCATATTTTGTAAATTTAGTTCACTTTATGTTAAGTTTATCTAGTTAAAAGCTAGTTCATTATATGATAGCAATAGCTTTTGTATTAATGCTTCATAAAAAAAAAAAGAATTGCATACTTCGTGGGGATTAAATTTGTTCAAGAGGTAGGTTACCCATCTAAATCATAATTATTCTTAATTTTTTGTGTGTAAAAAAAAAAAAAGACAATGCTTGGGGGATCTTGATTTCTTCATGTATATAAAAATGGATTTGGACAAAAAATTCAGTTTAAAGAATCAAGTCTATTAATACTTAATATGTTGCCTAGACTTGTCCAATTGATTCGGTCCAAGAACATGTCTAGAAAGAAGTATTTAGGAAGTATTCTGATATTAAAATTTCTAATGTATCAAATGAAAAGGTATGTACTCTTAAAATCGTTTAAAGAAAAGATTTGGTCCAAGTAAAATTTGAAATATACTACGTCCTCCTGATTATATTATAAGGTAAAAAACCTTGCATACCGCTCAATACAAATTACAATATTGTAATGGAAAAAATGCTAAATAATGCATGGAAGCTTCTAAATATAATTAGTTGGTGTAAAGCAAAGTCCAGCAGGAGGCTGGAAAGGGAGGTGGGAAGTTGAGAGGTTACCATCAATATTGGCTAGAGGAAGAGTAGCAGTAGCTGCCATTGCTCTTTCAAGCTCATGCTTTGCTTAAATGTTTCGGGGCATGACATCTCAAACTTTGCTTAACCCCACGCCCTCTTTTTAAAAGTGTGAGAAGTAAAGTGCTTTCAAATTGATTCGGTCAAAGCTCAAAAACTTGTTAAGTGCCATGTCTTCTCAATGATCTTTCACATGAAGCACAATACTTTAATTGAAGACAACCGTTGAAGCTTTAATTTGAATTTCTCTTTCTTTTTTATATTTGTTATATGGGTTGGTTGGGATTTTCTCTTTGAGTAGTTTTGCAATACATCCACGTCTTGGACGTGGCGGGAATCGTCCAAGACGTAGACGTGCACGTCCAAGAGGTAGACGTGCGAAGCGTCTATAAGAAATAACCACCCACAACGATTTTTGTCTTTAATGGAAAGACGTATACAAAGTTAATATTGGATATCGAATCCCTAATATGAGAATTTTGAAAGAATAATATTATTATTGGGAGATTATTTAAAGTTAGAAGATTAAATGCACAGAGAACGAAAGCTCATCAATGCTCAAAGTTACTGACATCAATTGCTGGAAGTTAATATTTGGTTTCATATTTTTGATATGTTATGTGCTTTTTGTAATATTAGTGCATTTAAATAGATTGATTCAGATTTTTTTTTATTAATAAGAGATACAATAGGAAATGGGGAGAACCGAACAGTAGATCTAATCACTCCAATGAAAGGATAACAATTGTTAAACTAAGTTTTGATTGTTAGATCAGTTCAGATTTTTACAGTTGGTATCAAAGATTTAAAACCTTCGCGTTGATTTTGTTTGAACAAATTTTCATTCTTTACATGTATAAAGTGTTTGGTCTTGATCTTGTTGGAGGTTCATTGGAATGATTGATGAAATATAAAACTATGAATAATCTGACGAGGCCAAAATCGAAATGTTTATTGGATAAAACGATAATTAAGATCAAGTTAAATAGTGCATGTCACACAATTCATCAGAGTTGCTCTTGGCAAACTACTAGTGGCTCTTTCAGGATTTAAAAAAAAAAGATGGACCACAGTATAAGCTAATAATTATAGCATTGCATAGTTATGTAAAAAAATGACAATATCTTCCGGTGTTGAAGGAATTGCATGTATAGAGATTCAAAAAAGAATCGATCTAATTCAGATCATAATTTATGTGGGATTTTCTAAATTATTAATTGAAGATAGGCGACGAAAACACAAAAACTTGAAAAACTATAGATGAATGTGCAAAAAGAACTTAATTGTATGAACCGAAAACTCAACATTGCTATTACAAGAATTGCAAATCCTTATGAGCATCCTATTATTCTCGCCAAATTAATTCCCCGACAATAAACGGAAAATTCTACAGTAAGATAATAAATTTTGACCTTACTGTAAGGTCAACGTAAAAAATACATAATTAAGCATAAATTTAAAGTTATTGGCATAAAATATGTTAGAAGTATCGTAAATACTTAATAATTAACTTAAAGTTGATATAGTCTCTCCTTGAGCCTAGGGTTCTTGTGAGAATGTCTTAGTCTTGTCTAGTAACAAGTGAGTTATCATCTCTAAGATTTCCATAGATATCTTTGGGGATTCATAGTCTAGTTCTAATCTAGTACAAAACAGTTCGGTGGAAGAAAATGGCAGACGAGTTAAGAGAACTATGAAAAAACTTAACACTAACAGAAGAGGAGAAGGAAGGGTTGGTATTCGAAGAAAATAACCCAGAAAGACAGCAGAAAGAGGAGGATCACTGGATGGTTGGAAAGTTGCTCACAAATAGGACCTTCAAGGGAGAAGCTTTGATGCGAATGCTGAAACTAGTGTGGTGACTGTCTAAACCAGTTGATGCAACCCAACTTGAGGAAAATATGTTCCTTTTCAAATTTTCCTCACGTGGAGATAAAAGTAGAGTCTGTGAAGGAGCACCATGGGCGTTTGACAGACAGCTGCTTATGTTAGTTGATTACGATGGATACTAAGGCCAAATGAGTATATC
Organism: Heritiera littoralis; assembly: GCA_031772115.1. Lineage (NCBI taxonomy): Eukaryota > Viridiplantae > Streptophyta > Magnoliopsida > Malvales > Malvaceae > Heritiera > Heritiera littoralis. The sequence continues at coordinate 669,757 of JAPDPK010000208.1, forward strand.
TTCAATCAAGTCTCATTCTGGATTCGGATCTATGAACTACCCCTTGGTATGAGAACACAGGAGCATGTTGAAAGAATAGGTCGCAGATTGGGTACACTTAAGGCCATTGATGCAAGTTTGGAGAAAGGAGGATGGTCTAGGTTCCTCAGAATCAGAGTTGAGATTGATGTCACCAAACCATTTAGACGGGCTATCGTGATTGAAGCAGGAAAAAACAAAGCATCGATGAGAGGGAGATTAGCTTATGAGAGGATGCCAATGTTTTGCTATGGATGTGGAAAGATGGGTCACAGAGATATTGAGTGCGAGGAGATCCCATTCGACTATGATGAGGAAACAAGGAAACAACAGTATAGTCATTGGCTCAGAGCTTCACCGCTACAAAGGAGGAACGTCAATGGAGAAATCCGGCACATGAAACCAGCGGAAGAAAACCAGATCTCGGAACCGGCAGAGAGAGCAACACGATAGTAAGGAGACTGAATATGGAAACCACAAAAATCAATGGAGATCTGCCGAAACAACAAGCTATAATAAGGGAACCAAATTAGCCAATTCTGTCTAGCAATCAATTAGCCGGGATTCAAGCATGCAGAAAGAAAGGAACGGAATTTGTGGACAGTACATATCGATCAACGCCAAAGGTGGATAAAATAAATGCAGATTTAGTGGGCCAGCTTGAGCAGACCGAAGGCAGATTAAGTAAGGAAGCTCTGACAATTAACAATGACATGGCAATAGAAGAACACTTGGCAAAGAGCTTGGGAGTCGGGAATGAAAAAGCTAAGAACAAAACCGATTCTCAGATTAAAAAAATGATCCAAACCTGCAGCAAACAACCAATATAGAACGTGGAAGCAGTGGTTGTCGACAAAAGTGGAAAAAGATAGCAAGACAAGGGCCTAAAATGAAAGGAGAGTGTTCTGTAGAATTTGGGAAAAAGGAAGCAGCAGGGCAGCGAGAATGAAGATTTAATGTTGATTAATCTCCCATAAAAAAGAAGCAAGGAGGATGGATTTTTTTTGCAGTCACTCAAACAGCGGCGGAGACTGGTAGCTAGTCCCGCTGATCACCATGAAAACCTTATCATGGAACTGTCGTGGGCTTGGGAACCCATGGAAAGTTCGAAACCTTCAACAACTGGTCTTGAAGGAAGCTCCCGATATAGTTTTCGTCATGGAAACTATAATGAAAGTCTCTAATCTTGACAGAATAAGAAGGAAATGCAAACTGGATTTCGTTTTTGGTGTAGATGTTGATGGAAAAAGTGGTGGGTTAGCTCTTTTCTGGAAAAATAAGATACAAGTTGACCTAAGAAGCTTCTCTAAGCACCACATTAATTTTGATGCTAAAGATGAAGAAGGCAGAGCATGGAGAATGACAGGAATTTATGGCGAGACCAATACTACAAGAAGAAAAGCGACGTGGGATCTCCTAAGAAGTCTAGCTACGGAGCAACAATAGCCCTGGACAATTTTCGGTGATTTTAATGAAATATTATGGGAAGATGAGAAATGGGGGGGAGCAACTAGACCAGCACAACAAATGGAAGCCTTTCGATCAACCCTAGAGGATATTCTCATGGAGGACTTGGGCTACAAAGGTGACACATTCACATGGCAAAGGGGTAGATGAGCTTCTACAGCCATTAAGGAAGGCCTAGACAGATTCATAGGAAATAAAGAATGGAATGATCTTTTCCCCTTACATGGAGTTCGACACTTGGTTTGCTCAACATCTGATCACTATCCTATAATACTTGACACAGAGGAAAACCGATAGCACAGAAGAGGGGCTATGAAAAAACGAAGAAGGTTCCTGGAAGTAGCTTGGCTAAAAGACAAAGATTGTAATGCTATAATTGGTGATATTTGGCGAAATTCGAATGAGGAAAATATTGCAAAAAAAATTGGAGACTGTTCGAGATGATGTGGATAGGTGGGGGAAGGGAAAATTCCAAGGGCTACATGACAAAATAGAAAAGATCACAAAGGAGCTAAGGAAGATTAGAAGCATTTGTACAGATGAAACCTTATGTCACAGCCCGTGACCCTATTTTTCACCTTATTCTATACATCTTATATGGTTGCGCTGTCTGCGATACTTTACTTTTCTTTTACATATTAACAATTTCATATTAAATTATAATATGAAATACATCCCCTATCTTACTTTATAAGAAAATAGTACTGTGAAAATGTCTAAATACGGAAAATAAATGATAGTACCTCATGTTATAAGTCGAGCTGTCGCATCGTCCCCAAATGCGCAGCCGTAATCCTTTATGTGTCAGACTCTCAGTCCTCGAAAACCTGAAATGTTAATATTAAGGGGTGAGCAAACCACGGCTCAGTAAGAGAATTATATGCCTCACTTGATACTCAGCTATCTATATGCTGAAAAACTTTTTCATTTTTTCTATGGGCTCTAGGCTCGCATGTAGGAAGGATACTACAGTCGGCTAGGGATCCGGATGGAGTAAGGTAGGTATTTTGAAATACCTATCTTGTCCCGGAATCTAGAAGCAACTGTAGAGAGTAATTTTCTTTTCGTTTGGAATTTAAATCCTTTTTCCTTTTTATTCCATATCGTTTTTATATTCTTTTCAAAATAATGCTTTTATGAAATAAAGCATTTAAATAAAATAACTTGTATTCATATATTCTTTGAAAAGAATATAGTTAAATCATCATCATTTTTATTCAAAACTCATTTCATATTTTACTATACAACCATAATTAGTACAGTACTTTAAATAGCAAAATCAGCTATTAAATCCTTTTCGTATAACATATATATCATTTAAATCTAATATTCAATTTAAAAATTTAAAATAAGAATATTAGATTTATTTTCCTCCTCTTTCCTTTTTGGAAAACATATCACATATTCATGTCACATATAGTCTAATATTCAATTAAAATCATAGTAAGAATATTAGACTTATAAACTATTTTTCTTTTTGAAAACATATTACATGTTCATATCACATGTCATATGAAAAATCATCTTGTAGTACTAAAATCAATACCGAAATAAGCATTATGTAAAATGCTGTAAATCACTTTCATTTAACTTATCACATATAATGTAAAACGTTTACATTTAACATATAACATAACATATAAAACATTTCTCATATATGGAGACTTAGGCACGCACGCCCAGCCCGTCCACTGGGTCGTTACTCATATCATGCTATAGACCCCGAAGGATATAAATAATCATGTCAGATCTATGACCATAGTCTATAATTGTCCTCGGCGGATCACTGATCAGGTGTCGGCCGGGACTACATATCACATATCACATATTACATGTCACATATCAGCATGATAGGATGCCAACTAGTCTCAAAACTGTATTTTTCATCATCTGAAAACCTTTATGGAATTTATAAAAATAATAATTTCATAATTAAAACCATAAAGGTTATATAATAAATTAAGTGAATATTTAAGAAAATATTTATAAAATATTCACTTTATCCCTTTTTCATCTTTCATTTCATATTACGTATAATTCATATATCGAGAGAATATTTAGAAAACTTTCATAAAATATTCTCTTTATACCTTTTTCATTTTCCATTTCATATCACATATAATTAATATATCAAGAGAATTTTCGGTGATCTCATTATCACCAATTTCGAACACATGAATATTTTAAAATAAATTTCATTATATTCATGTTTTATGAAAAATAATCATTTTCTCTATTTTCGTGGTTGGAAATCGTTTCTTGTGAAATAAAATCATTTATTATGATTTTATAAATTTTCTAGAAATTTTCGATAACTTTCGATAGTTTTCTGGCAGTATAACGGCTGCCGATTGGCTAGCCTCCTTCACGGAAAATACAGTTTATAATTTCAATCGGCACTTCACCACAATTTTCCAACTAATCAATTTTCATAATAATTTTCATAAATTATTTCCATAAAATATTTCGAAATTAAAACATGCAGACTGAATATCCTTACAGTGCTGCACATGCATCCCTTACCTGTTTCCGGATTGACGACCGCCTCGTTTGTCGCGCCCGTGTTCACCTCATCCGATTTTATCGTCTCGGTTATCGAGGGAATTTTCTGGAATTTAAATTCTAAAATTTAGAATTTTCTATAATTATTTAAATAAATAAATTATTTAAATAATTTAACATTTTCCGGGATTTCTTACCGATTTTCGTAATTCTCGGGTTTTCGAATTCTCGGGATTTCCCGTAATTTCTGAAATTCTTCTTTTTTCCTCTTTTTCTTTCTTTTTCTCTTTTCTTTTTCTTTCTTTCTTTTTTGTTTCTTTATCTTTCTTTTCTTTTTCTTTTTCTTTTTCCTTTTTCTTTTCTTTTTTTCTCTTCCTTTTTCGGTCAGACCGATTCAGCCTTCTTCCTTGTCGGTTCCTTGCCGGCGGTCGGTTCTCCAGCGGTTCAGGTGCCCTTCATCTAGCCGACGGCACGGCGAATCTGCTGGTGGTCTCCGTTCGGCCTGGATCGTCGGCACGACGGCGGATCGAGTCGATTTTTCTTCGATTTCTTCCACCTCTTCGCCGGCCCTCCTCCGCCGTTCATGGCTCCTCGGGTGGCCTCCATCCTCTTCCTCTCCCTCCGGTGGTGCTTCGATGGCAGTGGCAGCCACCGATTTGGTTGGCGCCGTCCGTTTCTCTTTTTCCTCTCTCTTGGCTTCCGCCACGTTTTCTGCCTCTGTTTCTTTCTTTTCTTCCTCCGCCGGTGGTTTTCTTCCTTTCCTCTTTGGCCGGCGACGACATCCCTTCCTTTTTCCCTTGCCGACGGTGGCAGCTCCGCCACCGACGGGTCTGGCTAGGAGGGTCGGGATCCTTCCCCGATCCTTCCCTTTCCTCTTTTGTTTTTCCCTTTTTTTTGTTTTATCTTATTTCTATATTTAGTATATAATATACTATATACTATATACTATATCATATATTTTATACATATCATATATACTATATATTATACATATATTATTTCATATATAATATAATACAATATATATTATATATAAAATATATATTGTATATTATAAAATATATGTCTAGTATATATATATATATGTATGTATATTTACATACTTAAAAATTAAATAATATTTATATAAATATTTATATAAATGTAATAATTCCATATATATTGTATTTACAATATATATACATTCAAACTTTAATGTAATTTGATATTTACATTTTCCATATATGTATATATGTATATATACATAAAGTATACATATGTACTACTTAAGTTTATAAAATAGTATATATTCATATATATACCAATGTATAATAATAATGTATACTATATATCATTTAAGTACATATGTATTTGTATAAAAATATATTTATATAATCTATAATTATATAAATATATATCATATTAATTTCTGAATTTCTTATTTAATTTGGATTTCCATTTATCCAAATTAAATTTCCTCCTTTCCTTATTTTCCATAATTCAAATTTTATTTTCCTTCACACGAATTTCTCGAACCTTCACTTCCTCAATTCTCGGGATTTCACCAATATCCCGTTCTCACAATTTTATTTATTTCTAATATTTATTTTCTTCAATATTTATTTCCAATAAATGGAAAATTTACGGTTATCACACCTTAGCAAAAGAACGTGAACTGTCCAATGATCTAAATACTATCTTGGAGATGGAAGAAACATATTGGCAGCAACGTAGTAGAATAAATTGACTACGTGAAGGTGATAGGAACACTACTTTTTTCCATGCCCAAGCAACTCAGAGGAGGAAGATAAATCATATAAAGGGAATAGAAGATGCACAGGGGAAATGGTGTGAAGATGAATCAGAAATGCAAGAGGTTGCAATGAAATATTTTATAGAGCTCTTTGAATCCCAAGGACAAACAGATATTAAGGAAATCTTAGAGACAATTTCTCCATGTGTTACAAGACAGATGAATGATTTTCTTACACAGGAATTCAAAGCTGAGGAAGTCCACGAAGCCATCAAACACATCCATCCCACAAAAGCTCCAGGCCCCAATGGTATGCCCACTTACTTTTATCATAGATATTAGCATATTGTTGGTCATGACATTACAAAATATTGTCTGCTTGTTCTGAATAAAGGAGGTAGCATTGGCCACATCAACCCTACAAACCTTGTCCTCATACCGAAAATTAAAAACCCAACCAACATGAGCCATTTTCGACCTATTAGTCTATGTAACGTAGTGTACAAAATTATTGCTAAAGTGTTGGCTAATAGACTCAGACAAATATTACCAACATGCACAAGCAATAACCAAAGTGCATTTATTCCCAGTAGACTAATCTCAGACAACATCTTAGTAGCTTACGAACTTTTACATGCCCTCAAATTGAGGAGGAAAGGAAGAGATAGCTATGCTGCGATAAAGCTTGATATGAGTGAAGCTTTCGATAGAGTTGAATGGCATTACCTTGAAGCCCTCATGTTAAAACTAGGCTTTAAAGCATCTTGGACATCTCTTATTATGAAGTGTATTACTACTGTTTCCTTCTCAATAATTTTCAATGGTGTAGCTACTAATGTTTTCACTCCAGGACGAGGTCTCAAACAAGGAGACCCACTTTCACCATATCTTTTCCTGTTGTGTACAGAAGGACTATCTGCGTTATTGAAGAAAAACCAACAAATAGGGAGCTTAAATGGAGTCAAAGCCAGCATGAATGGGCCCCAAGTCATTCACTTATTTTTTGTCGATGATAGTTTGCTTTTTATAAAGGCGAACCAGGTTGAAGGTGAAAGAGTGAAGTACATCCTACAGGTTTATGAAAATGGCTCAGGCCAAAAGATCAACTTTCAGAAATCTGGTCTTTTCTTTAGCACAAATGCTAGCGACCTCACTAAAACAACTCTCACGGGTATCTTTGGGATTCATGCAATTACCAGCCTAGAAAGATATCTTGGACTCCCAACCATTGTTGGAAAGAACAAAAATAGAGCATTTGCATATATCAAGAACTGTATCAAAACCAAGATACAAAGCTGGAGTTGGAAGTTTTTGTCACAGGCTGGAAAAGAAATCCTCATTAAATATGTATTGCAGTCCATACCATCATAATCCATGTCATGCTTCAGACTATCTCAACAATTATGCTATGATCTGGACAGTATTATCAGAAGGTTCTGGTGGAGCAACAAAGTGAATGGACGAGGCATATGTTGGGTCAACTGGAAGCTAATTTTTACCAGAAAAGGAATCGGTGGAATGGGGTTCAGAAACTTTGCGAACTTTAATTTAGCTCTGCTCGAAAATTAGGGCTAGAGGCTTCTTCATCATACGGACTCACTCCTTTATCAAGTACTCAAGGCAAGATATTTTTCCAAAACTGATTTTATGAAGGCAAAATTGGGATGGTGTCCTTCCTTCACTTGGCGAAGCATCTTGGCTGGACGCACATCTTTGGAGGATGGCATTCGTTGGAGAGTTGGGGATGGCTACTCTATCAACATCTGGAGCGACAAATGGGTGCCTAGACTAGAGGGTTTTCAGGTTGCACCAAACCAAGAAGCATCTCAGCATTATACTCGAGTGTGTGACTTGCTTAACCCGTCCTTTAAGACCTGGAATGAAGAAATAATACTCCCTCCGTCCCAATAAATTTGTCACTTTTGACTAAATAAATTGTCCCATTAAAAATGTCACATTGAAACAATAACAAATTTTAATACTATATTTTCTCTTTTACCATTTATTATACTTCAGTTTTAATCATTAAAAATTTTAATACCTACCACTTTTAAGGATAATTTGGTCAATTTGAGTCATTTATATGATATGACATAAAGAATCTTTAACCTCCTAAAACTACGTGTTTTGTCAACAAATGACAATTTTAATGGGACAGAGGGAGTAAGAGATATTTTTACAGAGCAAGAAGCCTCAAGGATCCTTGTTATCCCGCTAGGAAAAATCAGAACGAGGGATGTTCGAGTCTGGCATTGGGACAGAACTGGACATTATACTGTTAAGAGTGCATATAAAAGGCTGGTGGAAGAACCAGATATATCAGATCAATACCAACCTCTATGGCGCACAATCTGGAAAGCAACCATCCCAAACAAAGTAAAGATCTTCTTCTGGAGACTCTGCCACAACGCACTGCCTTATTATGAAAACCTGAGGAAGCAGAAGATTTTGGATGATGCTACTTGTCCACAATGTCACAGTGGAGCTGAGACGGCCATTCATGCCCTTAAAAACTGCGAGAAAGCTAGCGTTATTTGGTCCCTAACGGAGCTAGCAGAGCAATGGAAAGGAGAGGAAGATCAATCTGTGAAGGACTGGATTTTAGATTCTATAAAGCATTTAGATCAATAGAGTCTAGATAAAAGTCTGATGTTGTTATGGTCTATTTGGAAAGGCAGGAAAGAAGCAATAAAAGAGGGGATCGAAAAGCACCCAATCCAACAGGTCCAGTACGCTTGGAACTATCTGCAAGAGTTTCAACTAGCACAGCAACCAAAAGTCTCAGACCATATACACGAGGCAAACATGTGGAAGATCCCACCTCTTGGTTTCATAAAAATTAATTTTGATGGCAGTTTTAGAGTTGTTGGAGAAGATGGAGGCATCAGAGGTATTGTAAGAAACGAAAGGGGTGAGGTCATGGGGGCGTTTCACTCTAAAGTTACCAGAGTCATGGATGCAGAAGCGGTGGAAGCAATTGCAGCCACCCGGGCGATTACTTTTGCACAGGAAATGGGCTTCAGGCAAGTCATTTTCGAAGGTGATGCACTAGGAATCATTAAAAGGCTCCAAAAATCCACTGAAGATCTATCCCCAATCAGCGACTTAATTGAGGAAGCTAAACAAAAGCTCATCCATTTCTCTGCCTACAAGGTCATCCACGCAAACCGAAATGCCAATAAAGCAGCTCACTGTCTTACTTCATTAGCCTACTTAAATACTGAAGATATGTACTGGACTGAAACCTGTCCAAACGAGGTCATGGACATAATACTATTTGGTTGTAACCAGCCTCAATTTCAATAAAGCAATTCGTTTCCTTCAAAAAAAAAAACTTAAAGTTGATATAAATAATACATCATTAAGTATAAATCTAAAGTTATTAGATGTAAAATATGTTACAAGTATGTAAACACATGATAATTAACATAAGCATACATTATAGCAAAATAATCATGTGCTTAAATCTATTGACACTAATGTTAACATTGATAATCATATTTTTATGATATTTTTAATATTTTTTTTACGTTTAATAACTCTAAATTTACGCTTAATTATGTGTTTTTTTACGTTGACTTTATAATAAAATCAAATTTTGTGACCATACTGTAAAAATTCTTGGACAATTAAAGAATCGAGTTTCATTTCGAAAAGCAATGAAAAAGGCTATTGAATTAACTGAGCAAGCGGATACAAAAGGAATTCAAATACAAATTGCAGGGCGTATCGACGGAAAAGAAATTGCGCGTGTCGAATGGATCCGAGAAGGTAGGGTTCCTCTACAAACAACGGGAGCAAAAGTTGAATGTCGTAACGGCTTCGCGCTCGACGATTTTGAAAAAAAAGCGTTTGAAAACAAAAATGGGGAGTCGCCACCAATCTTTTTTGACTAGGTGTGATTGGCCACCTAAAACATTTATCTTATTAATAAAATCTCAAAATTAATTAAGTTTTATTAAAAAGATAATTTTTGGTCTGCGAAAACAAAGTTGGGTTCGGGGGTACGGTTACGTGTGAGGAAGGATTAGCACCTTCACAACGCCCGTTGAAAAACGGTACCATCCTAACTACGTAGTATCTTTTGATTTTAATAAGAGAGTCTTGGTTTAACACTAATTTGCTCATTTAGAAAACTCGTGTATTGGCTAAAAAATTACTATTATATGTATATTTAAAACTTCCTTTGAAAATTAACATGAGCCCCATTTATTGAAAAATTAAATCAAATATTCCAATACTTTTGGCAACATTTGAAATAATTCTCCTCACCTAGAGATTTCTAAAGAATCACTACTTGTGACTTCTATAGAATCTCATCCTCGGAGGATTCACATTTTTTATGTAATTGAATAAAAGGTTATTATATATTTTAAAATACGTTTTATTTTGAAAATAAACATGAACTCCTTTTATTGAAGAATTAAATCAAATATTCCAATACTTTTGGCAACATTTGAAATAATTCTCCTTACCTAGAGATTTCTAAAGAATCACTACTTGTGACTTCTATAGAATCTCATCCTCGGAAGATTCACATTTTTCGCGTGATTGAATAAAAATTTATTATATGTTTTAAAATAAGTTTTATTTTTGAAGATAACATGAATCCCTTTTATTGAAAAATTAAATCAAATATCCCAATACTTTTGGCGACATTTGAAATAATTCTCCTCGCCTAGAGATTTCTAAAGAATCACTACTTGTGACTTCTATAGAATCTCATCATCGGTGGGACCCACATTATTTAATTCGCGTGAATGCATGTGATGTAAACAGGTAAATAAATAATGCGCATGCATGTTTATTTAATGCATTTATTATTTCTTTATTCTTTATTTGTTTTCCATCTTTTTTTTTTTAAAATGAAGGTTCGTATATTGAAAAATCATACTAAATATTCCAATACTTTTGGCAACATCTAGTAGGACTCTTCTCACCTAGGGATCAGTTAGGAATCACTACTTGTGACTTCCGTAACATCCCCTCATCGGACGAACTCCATTCTTTAATATTAACATTGAAGCATATGGTGCAAACGTATAATATATGATGCATATAGATTTTTTATTTTCTTATCTAACATGTTCATTGTTTATCTTCATTTTGTTATTTTACATTATTTATTTTGTTATTGTTGTTGATTTTATTTTATTTTTTATTATCAAATATTTTTGAGATAAAAGCTTATTTATTGAAAAACCACACTAAATATTCCAATACTTTTGGCAACATTTAGTGAAATTTCTCTTACCTAGGGATCAGTTAGGAATCACTACTTGTGACTTCCGTAACATCTCATCATCGGACGTTAGCTTTTACCTCTTATAAATTATTTTGTCTCCATTAATTCTTGTCTTTATTTATTTAGATTTATTATTTTATCTCCATTAATTTTTGTCTTTATTTATTTAGATTTATTAACCTAATCCCTTTTGTTATCATCTTTTATTGAAATCCTATTACCATTTATTTGGTTAATTTAATCATTTTTGAAACTTTATTATTATTAATTTTTATTGGTTTATTTTGTGTTCATATATTTCTAAAATCCCTTTTTTCTTTTATTAATTTTTCCCACCTATCTCCATTACTTCTTTTGTTTTTATTAATTTTCATTTAATTAGTATTACTTTTTTTCTAAATATTTTTTATTACCAAATATATTATTATATATTTTTAAAATAAGCACGAATTTGAATCTTGAGAAATTGAACCGAATATCCCAATACTTGTGGCGACATTCGATAAATTCCTCTCACCTAGAGATATTCGTAGAATCACTACTTGTGACTTCTACGATATCTCATCATCGGAAATTCTATGCTTACTTTATTTTATTCTAATTTATATTTATTTGTTTTTATTTGTTATCTTCCTAAAATATTCCTTTATAGCAAATTGTAAAAGAAAATTATATTTATATAAAAAAACTATATGGTTACATTTTATACTTATTTACATTTTTTATTTCCTATGCACATCCCAAAATTATATATTTTTCCTAACTTTCTAAAAAAATCTTTATAGTGAATTGTTTAAGAAATGTTTAATATATAAAAGAAAACTATGTGGTTATGTGTATTTTATATACTTATTTTATGCACTTTATATATGTAATATATATTTTATATGCTTATTTTGTGTACTTTATATATATATATATATATTTATATACATTTTTTGTTATAAATGTTTACATATATTTTAAACCAAATATTTCCTATATTTATTTACTTATTTGCATATTTATTTATTTTTTAAAACTATATATTTCCTATAGTCATTTACATATTTCATTTATTTATTTGTACATATCAAAACTAGGCATTTAAGATTAATTCCATAATTAAATTTAAAGTTATTGAATCTTAAAAAAAATTCATATACAAATAAATGTTCATTTTTTTTATGCAAATATATTAAAACATAAAACAACATATTTAATAGAAATAATAAATAAATAAATATTAAATAAATATTTAAATGAGAGGAAAAGAAAATACCCACAGATTGGGCTTGGAACCCAAAACAAAAGCCCTCCAAACGGCCCAAATAATCAGGCCCAACAGGCAGAGCCCAAGCCTGCCAAGGGGAGTGGGTCGAGAACGGGTCGGATCAAGCGGGTCGGGTGGAGCACGCGGGTCGCGAGGGGTGAAGCAGAGCCGGGTCGCGCGGATCTCGGATCCGGGTCGGGTCGGCGCGCGGGTCTGCGTGGGTCAGCTCCCAAAACGGTGCGTTTTGCACCCCTATAAAAGGCCTCCCCTTTTTTTTTACTTCATTTTTCTTCCTTTCACCAAAAAAAACTTCAGAGCTCTCTAAGCTCTCCGCCGGGGCGATTCCCGGCCGCCGCTGGGGTCGCTTCCGGCCGCCGCCCGCCGCCGCCGCCCGCCGCCTTCGGTGGTCGGATCACAAAAAGTTTCCCACTTTCCGGAGGCTTTCCACCCCCTAAGTTTGATTCCGGCCTCCGTTTAACCAAAAAAAACTCCGAACCTCACAAATCTGACTTTAACCGAAGCCTCCCTCCACATTTTTTGTTTTCGTTGTTGTTGGTTTCGGTTAGGGTTTTTGGTTTTTTGTGGTTTGTTGATATGCGTGTGTGCGTGTGTTTGCAGGTACTGGTTCGTGTGGTAGGGCCCTAGGGTTTCGAGGGTTTCGGATCTTAGGTTTTCTAGATCTGCGTTAGGGTTTTCTTTTGGGTGTGTTTAGGTTGCAGTGGTGGTCTTGGTGGAGTCTCCGGTGGAGGTATAGGGTTCGCCAGTGGTGATTTTGAGTTTGGTCGAGAGAAAAAAGGAAAGGCAAGGGCTCCTTGAACCGACGGGTCACAATCCTCCCTTTAGGGTTTTTGGATTTGGTTGCTTATAGGGTGAGGCTCACAGAGTGGGTGGTGGCTGGTGGAGTGGGGATGGGCTAGCAGAGAGTGGTTGTCTCGGTAAGGGAGGGGTGGTGGTGGCAGAAAGGGGTGTCAGGAACTGGTGCCGTGCACGGCACCAGTTCCGTCCCTCTTTTCTCTTTTTTTTTTTTGTTAACTAAATAATAATAATAAACAAAATTGAAATAATAAAAATAATAAATAAATAATAAAAGATGAAAAAAAATAATAATAATAAAAATAAAAATAATAAAAACGAAAATAAAATAAAATAAACAAATAAAATAAAATAGACTAATAAAATAAATAAATAAAATAAAATAAAATAAAAATAAAAATAAAACTAAAAATCTTTAAACTTTCTACATGGTTAAGTCATGACAAAATTAGGTGTCTACAGCTGCCCCTCTTTGCTCATTACTGAGGATCAGAATTAGAGCAAAGACAGTAGACAACAATTTTGTCCGGCTCAGAACCTAATCTTTCCTCTCTCTTTCTCCCTTTTTTTTTTTGGTTTTTTTTTTGTGGAAAAGTGTTCCTCTTGCAGCAGAGGCGATGAAACTTTAAATTCTTTTTCTGAAAATGTGCTCCTCTTGCAGCAGAGGCGATGAAACTTTAAATTCTTTTCCTGAAAATGTGCTCCTCTTGCAGCAGAGGCGATGAAACTTTAAATTCTTTTCCTGAAAATGTGCTCCTCTTGCAGCAAAGGCGATGAAACTTTAAATTCTTTTTCTGAAAATGTGCTCCTCTTGCAGCAGAGGCGATGAAACTTTAAATTCTTTTTCTGAAAATGTGCTCCTCTTGCAGCAGAGGCGATGAAACTTTAAATTCTTTTTCTGAAAATGTGCTACTCTTGCAGCAGAGGCGATGAAACTTTAAATTCTTTTTCTGAAAATGTGCTCCTCTTGCAGCAGAGGCGATGAAACTTTAAATTCTTTTTCTGAAAATGTGCTCCTCTTGCAGCAGAAGCGATGAAACTTTAAATTCTTTTCCTGAAAATATGCTCCTCTTGCAGCAGAGGCGATGAAACTTTAAATTCTTTTTCTGAAAATGTGCTCCTCTTGCAGCAGAGGCGATGAAACTTTAAATTCTTTTTCTGAAAATGTGCTCCTCTTGCAGCAGAGGCGATGAAACTTTAAATTCTTTTCCTGAAAATATGCTCCTCTTGCAGCAGAGGCGATGAAACTTTAAATTCTTTTTCTGAAAATGTGCTCCTCTTGCAGCAGAGGCGATGAAACTTTAAATTCTTTTTCTGAAAATGTGCTCCTCTTGCAGCAGAGGCGATGAAACTTTAAATTCTTTTCCTGAAAATATGCTCCTCTTGCAGCAGAGGCGATGAAACTTTAAATTCTTTTTCTGAAAATGTGCTCCTCTTGCAGCAGAGGCGATGAAACTTTAAATTTATTTTTCTGAAAATGTGCTCCTCTTGCAGCAGAGGCGATGAAACTTTAAATTCTTTTCCTGAAAATATGCTCCTCTTGCAGCAGAGGCGATGAAACTTTAAATTCTTTTTCTGAAAATGTGCTCCTCTTGCAGCAGAGGCGATGAAACTTTAAATTCTTTTTCTGAAAATGTGCTCCTCTTGCCGCAGAGGCGATGAAACTTTAAATTTTTCCTGAAAGGTTGAAACATTTTTTTTCTTCTTCTTTTCCCCTCTTTTTTTGTTTTCTTATTGTTGTTGTTGTTTTTTTTTTGTTTTTTTGTTTTTTTTTTTGCTTGAATTCTCATAATGCGAATGAAATGCAAATGCATGTATTGACAAGGTCATGCTATTCCTATTGTGGTAATCAAATTCTCAGAATTGTCCTTTTCGTGTCCCTTGATCTTTTTTCGCATTTCATAACATAGTTGTCACCAATTTCGAATCGGAAATGGTTCGCAACATATACTTGTCACATTTTTCAATTTCCTTTGTTTCATTCCCTTATTTCTCTCTTTTCCTCCTTTCTCTTCTTTTTCCTTCCTTCTTCTTTCTCTTTTTCTTTAATAATGTTAGCAGGTAGATTATCATTTTAATCATCATCTTCCTTTCAATTTTGTTAACAAGAGCGATGCATTCTTGTACTTTATCGGTTGGTTATGGAATGACCAAAAGAACAACCAAATTTAGGAGAGAAACATTTATTATTGGGTTGACAAGAGACAATGATAACAAAAGTACAGTGGGGTAGCGAATGCCACAAGGGGCAAGTGGTGGATTTCAAAATAAATAATGAATGTCTAGATAACCCTTCACGAACCAGACCGGTGCTTTCTTTGGAAAAGACTAATCCGTTGATGCCCCGTCACACTGAGTTCATCCGGTTGATTCCATGCTCCTTATGATTTTAATCTTCGGGTGTTGATCTTATCTGCATCTAAGCTGCCTTTTCAGGTTTTCAACTTAGATCTCCCCCTTTAATCCAACTGCCCTTTTTGGGTTTTCAGTTTGAATTCTCATTTCATTTTCCTTTTCTTTTTTTCTTTCTCTCTTTTTTTGTTTCTCTCTTTTTTTTTCTTTTTTTTTCAAGCATAGTATTTCTTCACAGCATCGGAATTTATCGGATTAGGCAGATCATTCCCATCCATCTCTGTCAAGATCAATGCTCCACCTGAGAACGCTCTTTTCACCACATATGGTCCTTCCCAATTTGGTGTCCATTTGCCCCGATTATCGTGGTGATTTGGGAGGATCTTTTTCAACACCAATTCCCCTTCACGGAAATGCCTGGGTCGAACCTTTTTATCCTGGGCTCGCATCATTCTTTTCTGGTACATCTGACCATGACATAGTGCCGTGAGCCTTTTCTCTTCTATAAGATTCAATTGTTCAAAGCGACTTCGAACCCATTCAGCTTCGTCCAAGTCTAATTCCATTAAGACTCTTAGGGAGGGGATCTCTACCTCAACAGGCAGCACCGCTTCCATACCGTAAACCAAAGAAAAAGGAGTTGCCCCAGTAGAAGTGCGCACTGACGTTCTATAAGCATGCAAAGCGAATGGTAGCTTCTCGTGCCAATCTTTGTATGTGCTGGTCATCTTCCCCACAATCCTCTTAATATTTTTGTTGGCAGCCTCAACGGCTCCATTCATCTTTGGGCGATACGGGGCTGAGTTGTGATGCTTGATTTTGAACTGTGCACATACTTCCTTCATCATGTCATTGTTCAAGTTGAGAGCATTGTCTGATATGATCCTTTCTGGGAGCCCGTACCGACATATTATCTCCTTCTTTAGAAACTTACAAACAGTAGACTTGGTCACGTTTGCATAAGAGGCGGCTTCAACCCATTTTGTAAAGTAGTCTATCATCACAAAAATGAATCTGTGCCCATTTGATGCCTTGGGAGAGATGGGTCCAATCACATCCATTCCCTACATAGAAAAAGGCCACGGTGGTGCCATGACATTCAGTGATGTTGGGGGAACTTGAATCTTGTCAGCATAGATTTGACACTTGTGGCATTTTCTAGCATAATCTATGCAATCTCTTTCTAGTGTAGTCCAATAATAGCCTGCCCTCATAATCTGTCTAGCCATGAAATGACCATTTGCATGTGCCCCACAAGTTCCATCGTGTATCTCTTCAAGAATCCTTTTGGCTTCGGACGTATTAAGACATCTTAGCAACATCTGATCCCGACCCCTTTTATACAAAACGTCTCCATCAATAAGGAATCCCATTGCCAGTCTTCTGAGGATCTTTTTATCATTCTCCGATGCGTGCTCTGGGTATTGTTGATTCTTAAGGTACTGCATGATATCATAGTACCAAGGTTGTCCATCCGCTTCCTCTTCAATACTAGAACAGTAGACTGGAGAATCTCTCATGCGTAGTCTGATTGGTGAAACATTTGTTTCTGTCTCCATTTTGAACATCGCAGCTAGTGTTGCCAAGGCATCGGCAACCTGGTTTTCTTCTCGAGATAAATGCTGGAAGATGATACCGTCAAATTGTTGTACAAGGTCAGCTATGTACTTCTGGTACTGAACTAGCTTCTGATCCCTTGTTTCCCATTCACCTCGTAACTGATAAATAACCAGTGCTGAATCTCCATAAACTTCCAAGTTCTTGATCCCCCTCTCGATTGCGGTTTCTAAGCCCATTGCACAAGCTTCGTATTCAGCCATGTTGTTGGTGCAGTTGAAATTTAATCTAGCTGTGGACGGGTAATATTTTCCATTTGGAGATATTAAAACTGCTCCTATCCCATGTCCCAAGGCATTGGATGCGCCATCGAAGAACATTTTCCATGGTTTGCTGTCGGGCTCTTCCTTCTCTTCTTGAAAGACATGCATTATATCTTCATCTGGAAAATCTAGCTTAATGGGCTCATAATCGTCGGTAGCACGGTCTGCAAGGAAGTCAGCTATTGCCCCGCCTTTGATTGCCTTTTGGGATACGTACACAATGTCATATTCAGAAAGCATGACTTGCCACCTAGCTAGTCTTCCTGACAATGATGGTTTCTCAAAGATGTACTTGAGGGGATCCAATCTAGCTATCAACCAAGTCGAATGATACAACATATACTGCCTCAATCTCCGAGCAACCCAGGCCAATGCACAACACATTTTTTCTATTGTAGTGTACTTGGCCTCGTAATCAGTGAACTTCTTGCCCAAGTAGTAAATGGCCTGTTCTTTCTTGCCCGTATCATCATGCTGGCCCAGCACGCATCCCATAGAATTTTCATTGACAGTCATATACAACAACAGAGGCCTTCCTGCAACCGGCAGTACTAGAACAGGTGGGTTCGACAAGTACTTTTTCACCTTTTCAAAAGCCTCCTGGCATGCCTCGTTCCATTCACCCGGATCTTGTTTCCGAAGCAACTTGAAAATGGGATCGCATTTAAGCGTAAGTTGCGAGATGAAACGGGAAATATAGTTTAATCTCCCCAAGAAACCTCTTACCTCCTTTTGTGTACGTGGGGGCGACAGATTTTGTATCTCGCTAATTTTATCCGGGTCCACTTCAATTCCCTTTTCACTGACTATAAACCCCAACAGCTTTCCCGATTTAACACCAAAAGTGCATTTAGCCGGGTTTAGCTTGAGCTGGAACTTCCGTAGCCTTTCGAACAGCTTTCGAAGGTTGGCTACATGATCCTCTTCTCCTCGGGACTTGGCAATCATGTCATCTACATACACTTCTATCTCTTTATGCATCATGTCATGAAGGAGAGTTACCATTGCCCTTTGGTAGGTGGCCCCGGCATTCTTTAAACCAAAAGGCATAACTTTATAACAAAATGTCCCCCAAATTGTCACAAAGGTGGTTTTCTCCATGTCATCCTCAGCCATTTTAATCTGATTGTAGCCTGAAAAACCATCCATGAACGAAAACATGTAGTGTTGGGCTGTATTATCCACCAGGGTATCAATATGCGGTAATGGGAAATTATCCTTGGGACTAGCTCTATTTAAGTCCCGATAATCTACACACATCCTTACTTTCCCATCCTTTTTTGGTACCGGGACTATATTAGCCACCCATTCCGGATACTTGGCTACTTTTAAGAACCCTGCATCGAATTGCTTTTTCACTTCTTCCTTCACTTTCAACAACATCTCCGGCTTCATGCGCCTAAGCTTCTGTTGTACTGGCTTACATTCCATTTTCAAGGGCAGACAGTGCTCCACAACATCAGTGTTTAACCCAGGCATGTCTTGATAAGACCAAGCAAACACATCGACATACTCACGAAGTAATTCCTCTAGCCTTTGCCTTTCAACCAATGGAAGTGCTGTGCCTACTTTGACTTCTTTGATGTTCTCCTCATCCCCTAGGTTGACCATATCAATTACCTCTTTGTGGGGTTCAATTGGTCTTTTCTCTTGCCTAATCATTTTCAATAGATCTGGAGACAAAGCATCATCGTCTGAATCTACATTGTTATCGAGTTCACCAACATGCATAGAATTTTCAAAATCAAACCCCGGATAGCTGTTAAGGTTATCTTCACATTCATTATTCATTTTCCTGAAAAAGTAAAGATTTGACAGATATGGTTGGTTGTTCTTACCAATTATAGTGAATGAAAAGAAAGAACAGTAAAAAAAAACGATGATGGATGGAAAGAAAGCACTCGAAATGCATTGAACTTGTTAATTTATTGAAATGATGATGAAGATCAAGTTTACAAAAAATCTTCTAGAGCTCTCTAGACCGAGATGTTGATAATCTACCTCACTACATTACAAAAGAAAAAGAAAAACAAAAGATAGAAGTTATCCTTTCAACAATTCAGTCCTTCAGCTCTGTGCCCAACAACACAATCATTTCTATAAAAAAAGCTATCATTTCTCCATGCAACTCTTTAGGCTTGGAACCCGCGGGAAGATCTTTTCATCAATAACATAGGTTCCGCTTCCACCGCCTCTAATGAATTAGGGTGATAACATCCGCCAAAGCGAAAAGTGTCATAGAGGTACGGTATCACCATCTTCTCCGATTCTTCTTCGTATCCTCGGAGGCGGGCCATTCTTTTCTTTCTTCTTTCTTCCAAGATCTTTCTCCTCTCCGAATCAGTGGCCTTATATCCGAGGCCAAACCTGTCTTTGTTCTCCATGATCTTTACAGGTTTCCTTTGTCCTTGGAGATTTCTCCCCAGACCTCTCCCGACACGCCAACCCTTTTGCAATGTCTGTTTAACAAGCATCTTAGTGGTGGTTGACAACCGAGGAGTGGGTATTCTTGATCCTTCTCCCACATATGTTGCATTCACTATCTCAAAGGCCCGGAAAGAACACTCTAACGCTTCCTCGGCTGCCTCAATGTAGGGTACAGACAAAGGTTTGGTGATTAAAAGGTCTTCTTCTCCCGAAACAGATACTTGTTTATCGCCAACGACAAATTTTACTTTCTGGTGCAATGACGAAGGAACAGCGCCCGCCGTATGGATCCATGGTCTTCCCAACAGGAAACTATAGGACGGAGAAATATCCATCACTTGGAATTGGACATTGAAAGTAACTGGCCCTATTTCAATTGGGATTTCTATATCACCTACAACATCCCTTCTAGAACCATCGAAGGCCCTCACAACCATATTACTCGGTTGTATGTAAGACAAGTCAACCGGCATCTTTTTTAGCGTGGCCATAGGCATGACGTTTATCGATGAGCCATTATCAATCAACACCTTGGCGATCGTGTGGCCCTTGCAGCTGGTAGTGATATTCAAGGCCTTGATACTCCCTCGCCCTTCCGGTGGAATTTCGTCATCGGTGAAAGATATAAAGTTTGCCGCTGTGATATTTCCCGCCAACTGGTCCATACTGTCAACCGGAATGTCATGAGGCACATAGGCTTGATTCAATACCTTCATTAAGGCATTCCGGTGTGATTCTGAATTCAGTAACAAGGATAATAGTGAAATCCGAGCAGGCATCTTATTCAGTTGCTCAATTACACTGTATTCGCTGTGCTTGATCAATTTTAAAAATTCCCTTGCATCCTCTTCTGACACCGGCTTTTGTAGCTTTTCCTCTTGGTTCTTAGAGAACAAAGCCTGCTCCTCTTCTTTTTCCGCTTGATTGTCCTCTTCACTCTCTTTTGCTTTCCCTTTTCTGGCCTTATCTAACATCTCCGGTGTATAGCACCTTCCACTTCGCGTAATTCCACTTACTCCACTTATGTTTGCACTACCCGGTATGGCCAACTTGTCCGGGCCCACGTTGTCTGACCCTTCAATCACTGCTTTGAATTCATATTTCCAGGGGACAGCTTTATTACTCCTGTAAGGGAAAGAGCTCGGAATCTTGATTGTCATGGTCGGAGGAGTGACAAAGCTAGATTCTTCCACCTTGGGACTAGGTTTTTCTTTGTAAAATACTGTCATTGGCTTTCCCCATGGATAATCGTCTTCTGAAGATTCACCTGAAGCAGTACTCACCACAGCTTCCTCCTCCTTCGTATAGAACTCTATTAAGAATGAATCCATCATTGATTGGACCACTTGTCGAAATGGATGACAGTTTTGGATAGAATGGCCCACAGATCCTATATGATATTCACACATTTGATCTGAGTCGAGTTCATCTTGATGGACTTTCGATTCCAACGATGCAGGCTGAATCATCTTGGCCTTGGTTAGAACCTCGAATATTAGGCTCATCGGAGTCCTAACCTCTTCCACGTGTCTTTTTATGCCACATTTCCTTCCAACTTCAGCTACACTAACTGATCCTCCACTATGACTGGGTAGTGGGTTAGCATTGATACTTGGTTCCACTTCCTTGGAAAAAGTCAACCTCCCTGATTTGACCAAATCTTGCACCTTATATTTCAAAGCCGTGCAATTTTCCGTTGAATGACCCGGGTTTCCACCATGATAGTCACATCGAGCACTGGGGTCATACCATCTTGGAAAAGGTGGTCTCATTGGCTCCATGTAAAGAGGTGCGAGCATGTGGCCTTTTACCAGTTGTGGGAATAAGTCTGTGTATGCCATGGGGATAGGATCTATAGGGGGCCTTTCAGTATTTCTTCGGGGAGGCCTTTGGTTAACAATTGGGCTACTGTTTGGTTGGTAAGGTTGGGCCGTAGGCGTTGGTGTATAGTAAGGTGCTGGAGGACGAAAATCTGGGCGAAAGGTTGGTGGATGTAATGGGCTTTGGTAAGGAGCGGGAGAAACATTGTTTGAGGCCGGGAAATAGGGTTGGTAATATGGGTAAGGTTGGGGCTGTGGTCGAAATCGAGGTGGGGAAGGTGCATATCCCCTATACCGGGGTGTTGTATGGGTGACTGCTTGGGTTTCAACCTCTTTCTTCTTAGACACTCCACCCTTCTTCGAATCACTGCCTTCCAACTTCCCACTCTTAATTGCATTTTCGATTATTTCACCGGTGATGACCATATCAGCGAAATTCTTTGTTGCGTTCCCTATCATACGTTCATAATAGGGGGCCTTCAGAGTGTTTACAAATAGCACTGTAATCTCCTTCTCTGTCAAAGGTGGCTGGACTTGCGCAGCCGAGTCTCTCCATCGTTGAGCATACTCCTTGAAGCTTTCATTGGCCTTCTTTTCGATATTTTGCAGAGATAACCTATCCGGGGCCATATCCGTGACATGCTTGTACTGTGCAATAAATGCTCTAGCTAAGTCACTCCAATTATGGATACGTGTGCGATCTAGCTGCACATACCACCTAGCAGCGGACCCTGTGAGGCTATCTTGGAACACATGTACCAATAGCTTGTCGTCATGATTATAGGCGGCCATTTTGCGACAGTACATTGTTACATTAGTAATGGGGCACTTGGTCCCATCGTACTTCTCGAACTCAGGAGTTTTGAACTTAGGAGGGATTACCACATCCGGAACTAAGCACAATCCCATTGCATCCACTGATCCGTAGAAATCACTGCCCTCAATGGCCCGTAACCTTTCTTCTATAATGCTGAATTTCTTTGAGTCGGAATCACCTTTAACCTCCGACACGCTCCCCCTTAATTTTTCTTGCTCTCTTGGATCGTCTAAGTCAGGGACTTGAATTGGATCCGCAGGTCTTGTCCCTTGAGTAGGAGGTATAGGTACTGTGATATGAGGTTGTGCTGAGGCGCTCGGTGCTCCCGGGTACACATAAGCGTAACTGCCTATATGCTGTGGAGGAGGTGGAGGTGGAGGTATGCCTTGTGAGGACTGGACATAAGGTGGAGGTGGAGGTATGCCTTGTGAAGATTGGGCATGAAATGGGGTAAATCCTGGAGGGTATTGGGGATCATCATCTTCCCGGGGCTGATCTGTCCCTGGGTTAGGTGTTTCTCTAGCCGCTTCTTTCTCTCGGTTCATCCTTGTCATCATTTCCATTAGAGCGGCTAACTGCCCTCGGATTTCTTCTTGCGCTTTCTCCATCCTATCCATCCTATTACCATGTTCTTCCTCCATTGCTCTTGAGCGTGACCGGGTATTGTATGAGTGTTTGGGAATTTGGGCTGGAATCTTGAATGTTGAAGCTACCCTTGAATCTTGATTACCACAATAAGAAACTAATTACTACATGATGCAATCTTTGAAATATTACGTTTTATTTAGACTATATGAAAGAACAAATGAATGTGATGTTAGATGAATGAATGTGATGTTAAATAAATGATACTTTAAGGGATATTTAAGCCATAACAATTTCAACAAAAAGGGACTTTCATTCATTCAAAAAGTCACTTGTTACATTCCGATCATATTCTGATTAAATCCATAAAAACGACTAACTTGCTGATATTGATCCCTAGCCTCGTCTAAAAAGTTCAGCAGCCTTTGCCCATATTTTTCTGTCGGAAGGATTTCTTGTCTCAGAGCTTCAGCTTTATCAACCATATCCCTTGCCTTTGTCACGGCCTTGCACACTTGAGTGGCCATGTGCTCTATATATTGTTGTCTCCCCAGATTTTCCACTCTCCACGTCATTCTTGCATCCTGTGCCATGTCATATCCATAACTCCAGTTGTTTTCACTTTGTTCCCAATCTTCTATTATCACTTTGATGTGGTTCTTATGTTCTTGTAGCTGTTCCTCTAACATCTGAACCTTTTGTTGCAATGTAGCTTTTTCATCATCTACCTCCACTTGCTTTCCTTTTTTCAATTTCTCTTTTAGTTCCTCATTCTCCTTTTGGTATTGATTCAACTTTGTTGCACTTGCTGAATACATGCTTTCCCATTTTTGCCGCTCCCGAGACAGATAGGCAACTTCTTCTTCACTTTTCTTTGCTTTGTGTGCCCAATGTTCGGCTCTTTTGTGCAAGTCTTCTAATTCTCTTTTCCTTTCATTTGACGTTTGCATAATCCCTCCAACCCTCATTTCAGATCTCAACTTCTTGTTCTCTAGGTGCAGACTTCTGAGGTCCTTGCTGGTGACATTGTGTTCTTGTTGGACTTTCTTGAGCTTGGCTTCTCGCATTTCCGCGTCATATCTGAGCTGTTCCATCTCTTTTCGAAGCCTCAAATTCTCTTGTCTCCACCTTTCCTCCTCTATCTTATATTGCTGCCTAGCAATCTCAACCTCAGATATTTCTAGTTCCGGTTCAAGAGGCATGTTGCATTCTTTTGGGAGAAAGACTACCTCCCTCACTTGTTTTGTCCTCCACACCCAGTATTCTGGGGTAGCCTTATCAGAGAGAGGTCCAAGATTGACTCTTCGGGTTTGTTTCCACGATCGAACAGCTTGCTCAACTTTCTTCATTGCCTTGGATTCACCATAAGAAAATTCCATATCACTGAGCCCGTGTGTCGGAGGAATGAATTGTTTTGCCCCAAATTGTCGTAGTACCATAAGCGGCGCGTAGCTCACTATTCCCCATGGTCCCAAAAGTTGTACCCACGACTCTTCTCCACATCGATATAGGACGGGTACATGAGGCATCCACGGTGCCATCCACACTACTTGATTTTCCCCGAGTCTTTGTAGAAAATCGGCCCATTCTTCCTTGTTTTTCGGTTTCGGCCACTTGCTGTTGCAGAACTCTTTGACCGGGGCACGATGATGGATGAATGTTCTCTTGAACGCTTTTTCCTCGCACTTGAAATGGCTCTTCACCCAAACATGAAGCAACTGTATACACCCCACAAATCGACCTTCTTCATTTCGCCTACAATGATTTAGAGATCTAAAAGTTTCAGCTAGAATAGCAGGCGATGGATTTCCATTATTCTCGATTTGCTCAAAAAGATCTATTACAGCTATTTCAATGTGTCCTAATACCTTCGGGAAGATAACCAATCCATAGACTGCCAAAGCAAAAACTGTCAACCCTTGCTCGTCATTAATGTGCCCCTTGATGAATTCATGAAGAAAATCCCACGGCACACAGATGTTGGACCCTTTATGCTTCACATGGAGATCTACATCCTCCGGTCTGACTCCCAAAAGCTTAGCTAGCTTCTTACGAAATCCGGACTTTGGCTTTCGAACGTATATCTTATCCGGACTTTTCAAATCTATTCCCAACAAAATGGAGTATTCCTCGACCGTAGGTGTCAAGTCCAGCCCATTGAAAGAAAAACACCTGTGAGAAGGATCCCAAAACTGTATGGCTGCTCTAATCATAGGTTCTTCAATTTTCACAGCAATCAAGGATTCTATTTGGCCATATTTCTCCCGAAAATCCTTCTTCCCCTCCTCGCTGATTTGATTCCATAAATTGGCCAAGTCTATTAGGTTGTTTTGTTTCAAATTCAAGTTCACCTCTTGCGGTAGTGGGGACACAAAATCTCTAGTCAAACAATCTCCTTTCGCTTGCTGAACTCTTTCGGACCAAATTTGTACTTCTCTATAGGAGTCACACGGAACATTCACGGACGATGAACAAGCCAACCTTTCTATGGATTCTGTGAAAAATTCCTCGTTGAAGAGAGCCATGGCTAAAAACACCCCTTATGTGACTATGTGATGCAAGGTGATTTATGCAAAAGAAAACAGGAAAACAAATATGGATTAGTATGTGTATAAAACATATAAACAAAGAAATAAAAGCAGATAAAATGCTTATTTATGCCCTATCAAAGGTCACTCTAAAAAAGGTAGGAACGGCTCTATCCTAGGTTGGTTTCCTCACAACACACTATATGCTTGTTTGAGGTATCACCCATCTAACAGGTTCCCAAACCATTCTCTACTGTCGTCCACACTGAACTAGTAAGGAACAGATTTGAGTGGGAGTATTTCGCTTGCCATTGCGGAGGTGATTACCTCACGAGAGCATAGGTACTTTACTCCCTCCTAAGGAGGACAGAGCCCGGGTATAGAGCTCATGTTATGCCAATGCATTTATGTATGTAAAATGGATGAGCATATATTATACTTTATTCACAATATCTTCACACACAAAGAATGTAATGAATCAAAAGTTCAAAAATGAATGAAAGGATTATTATTTTTGGTTTTAAAGAAATTTGAAAAACTTGACTTAAATGTTAACCAAGACTATCAAATTAAAATTTAAGACACCACATGGTTAATTAATGGCTTGACCCTCTTTGGGTCCCCAGTGGAGTCGCCAAGCTGTCGTAACGGCTTCGCGCTCGACGATTTTGAAAAAAAAGCGTTTGAAAACAAAAATGGGGAGTCGCCACCAATCTTTTTTGACTAGGTGTGATTGGCCACCTAAAACATTTATCTTATTAATAAAATCTCAAAATTAATTAAGTTTTATTAAAAAGATAATTTTTGGTCTGCGAAAACAAAGTTGGGTTCGGGGGTACGGTTACGTGTGAGGAAGGATTAGCACCTTCACAACGCCCGTTGAAAAACGGTACCATCCTAACTACGTAGTATCTTTTGATTTTAATAAGAGAGTCTTGGTTTAACACTAATTTGCTCATTTAGAAAACTCGTGTATTGGCTAAAAAATTACTATTATATGTATATTTAAAACTTCCTTTGAAAATTAACATGAGCCCCATTTATTGAAAAATTAAATCAAATATTCCAATACTTTTGGCAACATTTGAAATAATTCTCCTCACCTAGAGATTTCTAAAGAATCACTACTTGTGACTTCTATAGAATCTCATCCTCGGAGGATTCACATTTTTTATGTAATTGAATAAAAGGTTATTATATATTTTAAAATACGTTTTATTTTGAAAATAAACATGAACTCCTTTTATTGAAGAATTAAATCAAATATTCCAATACTTTTGGCAACATTTGAAATAATTCTCCTTACCTAGAGATTTCTAAAGAATCACTACTTGTGACTTCTATAGAATCTCATCCTCGGAAGATTCACATTTTTCGCGTGATTGAATAAAAATTTATTATATGTTTTAAAATAAGTTTTATTTTTGAAGATAACATGAATCCCTTTTATTGAAAAATTAAATCAAATATCCCAATACTTTTGGCGACATTTGAAATAATTCTCCTCGCCTAGAGATTTCTAAAGAATCACTACTTGTGACTTCTATAGAATCTCATCATCGGTGGGACCCACATTATTTAATTCGCGTGAATGCATGTGATGTAAACAGGTAAATAAATAATGCGCATGCATGTTTATTTAATGTATTTATTATTTCTTTATTTGTTTTCCATCTTTTTTTTTTTTAAAATGAAGGTTTGTATATTGAAAAATCATACTAAATATTCCAATACTTTTGGCAACATCTAGTAGGACTCTTCTCACCTAGGGATCAGTTAGGAATCACTACTTGTGACTTCCGTAACATCCCCTCATCGGACGAACTCCATTCTTTAATATTAACATTGAAGCATATGGTGCAAATGTATAATATATGATGCATATAGATTTTTTATTTTCTTATCTAACATGTTCATTGTTTATCTTCATTTTGTTATTTTACATTATTTATTTTGTTATTGTTGTTGATTTTATTTTATTTTTTATTATCAAATATTTTTGAGATAAAAGCTTATTTATTGAAAAACCACACTAAATATTCCAATACTTTTGGCAACATTTAGTGAAATTTCTCTTACCTAGGGATCAGTTAGGAATCACTACTTGTGACTTCCGTAACATCCCATCATTGGACGTTAGCTTTTACCTCTTATAAATTATTTTGTCTCCATTAATTCTTGTCTTTATTTATTTAGATTTATTATTTTATCTCCATTAATTTTTGTCTTTATTTATTTAGATTTATTAACCTAATCCCTTTTGTTATCATCTTTTATTGAAATCCTATTACCATTTATTTGGTTAATTTAATCATTTTTGAAACTTTATTATTATTAATTTTTATTGGTTTATTTTGTGTTCATATATTTCTAAAATCCCTTTTTTCTTTTATTAATTTTTCCCACCTATCTCCATTACTTCTTTTGTTTTTATTAATTTTCATTTAATTAGTATTACTTTTTTTCTAAATATTTTTTATTACCAAATATATTATTATATATTTTTAAAATAAGCACGAATTTGAATCTTGAGAAATTGAACCGAATATCTCAATACTTGTGGCGACATTCGATAAATTCCTCTCACCTAGAGATATTCGTAGAATCACTACTTGTGACTTCTACGATATCTCATCATCGGAAATTCTATGCTTACTTTATTTTATTCTAATTTATATTTATTTGTTTTTATTTGTTATCTTCCTAAAATATTCCTTTATAGCAAATTGTAAAAGAAAATTATATTTATATAAAAAAACTATATGGTTACATTTTATACTTATTTACATTTTTTATTTCCTATGCACATCCCAAAATTATATATTTTTCCTAACTTTCTAAAAAAATCTTTATAGTGAATTGTTTAAGAAATGTTTAATATATAAAAGAAAACTATGTGGTTATGTGTATTTTATATACTTATTTTATGCACTTTATATATGTAATATATATTTTATATGCTTATTTTGTGTACTTTATATATATATATATATATATATTTATATACATTTTTTGTTATAAATGTTTACATATATTTTAAACCAAATATTTCCTATATTTATTTACTTATTTGCATATTTATTTATTTTTTAAAACTATATATTTCCTATAGTCATTTACATATTTCATTTATTTATTTGTACATATCAAAACTAGGCATTTAAGATTAATTCCATGATTAAATTTAAAGTTATTGAATCTTAAAAAAAATTCATATACAAATAAATGTTCATTTTTTTATGCAAATATATTAAAACATAAAACAACATATTTAATAGAAATAATAAATAAATAAATATTAAATAAATATTTAAATGAGAGGAAAAGAAAATACCCACAGATTGGGCTTGGAACCCAAAACAAAAGCCCTCCAAACGGCCCAAATAATCAGGCCCAACAGGCAGAGCCCAAGCCTGCCAAGGGGAGTGGGTCGAGAACGGGTCGGATCAAGCGGGTCGGGTGGAGCACGCGGGTCGCGAGGGGTGAAGCAGAGCCGGGTCGCGCGGATCTCGGATCCGGGTCGGGTCGGCGCGCGGGTCTGCGTGGGTCAGCTCCCAAAACGGTGCGTTTTGCACCCCTATAAAAGGCCTCCCCTTTTTTTTTTACTTCATTTTTCTTCCTTTCACCAAAAAAAACTTCAGAGCTCTCTAAGCTCTCCGCCGGGGCGATTCCCGGCCGCCGCTGGGGTCGCTTCCGGCCGCCGCCCGCCGCCGCCGCCCGCCGCCTTCGGTGGTCGGATCACAAAAAGTTTCCCACTTTCCGGAGGCTTTCCACCCCCTGAGTTTGATTCCGGCCTCCGTTTAACCAAAAAAAACTCCGAACCTCACAAATCTGACTTTAACCGAAGCCTCCCTCCACATTTTTTGTTTTCGTTGTTGTTGGTTTCGGTTAAGGTTTTTGGTTTTTTGTGGTTTGTTGATATGCGTGTGTGCGTGTGTTTGCAGGTACTGGTTCGTGTGGTAGGGCCCTAGGGTTTCGAGGGTTTCGGATCTTAGGTTTTCTAGATCTGCGTTAGGGTTTTCTTTTGGGTGTGTTTAGGTTGCAGTGGTGGTCTTGGTGGAGTCTCCGGTGGAGGTATAGGGTTCGCCAGTGGTGATTTTGAGTTTGGTCGAGAGAAAAAAGGAAAGGCAAGGGCTCCTTGAACCGACGGGTCACAATCCTCCCTTTAGGGTTTTTGGATTTGGTTGCTTATAGGGTGAGGCTCACAGAGTGGGTGGTGGCTGGTGGAGTGGGGATGGGCTAGCAGAGAGTGGTTGTCTCGGTAAGGGAGGGGTGGTGGTGGCAGAAAGGGGTGTCAGGAACTGGTGCCGTGCACGGCACCAGTTCCGTCCCTCTTTTCTCTCTTTTTTTTTTTGTTAACTAAATAATAATAATAAACAAAATTGAAATAATAAAAATAATAAATAAATAATAAAAGATGAAAAAAAATAATAATAATAAAAATAAAAATAATAAAAACGAAAATAAAATAAAATAAACAAATAAAATAAAATAGACTAATAAAATAAATAAATAAAATAAAATAAAATAAAAATAAAAATAAAACTAAAAATCTTTAAACTTTCTACATGGTTAAGTCATGACAAACCATTGGTGTCTACATTGAATATTGCTCCTATAGAGTTTGAAGTATCTAAGGGGTATTAGAAATCAAAATTTGGATATTTATAGATAAAGAATTATAAGAATAAGATTCTACTCTTTTTTTTTAATAGAGGTATCCTAATTCATTTTACAGTATGAGATTAATCTTATTCGAATTAGGAGTGGTAAATGATAAAGCCCTCCCAACCAGTGGCGTAGCCACGTACAAAATGTGGGGTCAATTGACCCCACTGAATTTTAGTCAAGTCATATTTATACATGTAGAAAATATTAAAATTTTTATTTTTTATATTGAAGCCAATAAATTTCATAAAATATAAAGTAAATGATCAAAAATAAAATTTTTATTTATTTTTATAATGATAAAATTTAGGTTGCAAAGAAAATTTTAAAAAATCTTTATATTTTGGTAAAATTATAAAGGTTAGTTTTTGATACATTGACAATGAAAATTTTTAATTTCACAATCATGGTTAAAAAACTGTCATGCATCCTACATTATTTTCTAATTAGTTTTTTTTTTAATTTTTTTTCTATTCCTTAAGGGATATGTATCATCTTATTAACTACGTTTATGAAGTTTAAAAACTCTATTAATAGTATATTTGGTAATTTCTCTAAATATAATCATATGTTAATAAGTATTAAAAAATAAAATGTGATGTATATAATTTCTCATAAAGATATATTTATGTATAAATGTTCTATATAAAAGTAAAATCATACATTTTATTATATATAAATATAATGTTAATTTTTATTTCTTTTTTATTCAAAAAAAATCTATATGTCTAAGGATATCTTTTGAAAATTAAAATATAAATAATAAAATCACTAATCAAGCAATTTTCAACTTAATTTATATATTTAAAAATGATTACTTCATATAATAATTGGATAATTATTATATACACTGTCAATGAAATTTTTTTGACTCCATAAGTGAAGCTAAGATGATGACACATGTGTCTCATCCTAACCCTGTATGTAGAGTCAAAAAACTATTTTTAATACAATATAAAAATATTTATATAATATAGATTAACACATATATGTGACCCCACTGAATTTTGTTTCTGGCTACGCCCCTACTCCCAACAGTAGAGATTTCAGGATTCAAACCTTGTCCAAGTATCTGAAGAAGAAGTTTACTTCCATTTCTTCCGACCACTTGTTGATAATAAAACTCTACTTGTCTTTATGTTCTATTATACTATAGAACAAAAAATGACAAATTCTTTCATTTTTTTGATTGAATATAGAGTTGTTGCCCTTCAACATAGTTGTCGAAAATTTTTTTAAACATAAAAGATAATTGAAATGTTTTTCTTTTTAAATACAATATAAATTATTAGAGATGAAATTTTGTTGCTAAAGGTTTTTAGCAACGGAATTTATTTTAGAGATGGGATTCTCTCGCTAAACACCTTTAGCAACGAAATTCTTTTTTTTTTTCTTAATTTTTATTTTTTGAAATTTTAAAATAAAATTTAAAAAATAACAATAAAACTCCATTTTTAATGACCTTTAGCGATGAAAAAAATAAAATTTATTTTAGAGATTTAATTCCATTGCTAAAAACCATTAACAACGAAATTTCTCTTTTTTCTTTTTTATTTTCCAATATTTGAAAATAAAAAATTGAAAAGCGAAGAAATTTTATTTATTTCTATCACTAAAGACCTTTAGCAACATAAAAAATTAATGACAAATTTAGCAGCGAAGCTCATCTGTTGTGATGGAAGACTTTTAGTACCTTCAAATTTGGCATCTATCGCTAATTCCATCATTAATATTCATTAACAAGAAAAATCAAAATTAGCGATGGAAAATCCGTTACTAATTTCATTGCTATTGGATCAAATTCTTGTAGTGAATCAACCCGACCTGGAAGCAAGGTTTTTCTTATCTTTTTATTGGTAATTTTGTTATTTGTTTTTTCTAATTGGATTAGCACACTAATTTATGTAATTAGTTAATTAATTTAATTGATTTATTAAGTATAAATATTTTAATGGATTTAATTAATTAGTATCTAAGTTTAGTTTGACAGATTTGAAGGTGGATTTATTTTTAGTGTACGAGTAAAATTTAAATCAAAGCTTAAGATAATTGAGACATATTTGAAAGTTTAGTTTCGAAAAAAGTTTTAATTGGTTAATTTAAAATGGGTGAAATGATTTAATATGACAGTTTTTAAGTTTATGCATAGAATTAGGATTGGATATATATATATATATATATATATATATATATGTGTGTGTGTGTGTGTGTGTGTGTGTGTGTGTGTGTGTGCGCGCGCGCGCACGCGCGTGTATATTGTTGGGAAAAATATCCCTCAAACCAAACACACACAAAAATAGAAGAAAGCAAAAACAAACACAATAATTTTAATGTGGTTTGGCCCAACCAATTTGGCCTACAACCACCCAACCAATTTGATAAACAATCAAACAACTACAACTGTGCAATTTTTAGAAGAGAAAAATTGCAAACTCCTTACAAACCCAACCCAACTACCCAAAGAGCCCAACTATACCCTTTTATAATAGCCCAACTTTATAACTCTTTGGGGTATATTACAAACCAAGCCTAACACTTTATTTATAAGGGAATAACCCTTATAACTTCTCCTATACTTTCGATGTGGGATTCAAGGCAAACCCCAACAAATCCTCCCTTGACTTGAATCCCCAAACTCTCCAAACTGCTCAACAACATCTGAAAAACTAACATGCCTCTGAATCTTCTTACTCTTGGAAACAACTCTATCCTTTGCATCATCAAGCCAATATAGTTGTTTCTCATTCCTCTTTCCTTGCAAAACTAAACCACCATTCTTGTATACTTTGCACCAATCATTATTACCAACATATGTGTACCCACGTGAAGCTAACTCACCCAAAGAAATCAAATTGTAGCTAAAACTGGGTACATACCTCACATTACGAAGAGTCTTGACACCACTATCATGAAGCTTGAGTTGAACACTCCCAATACCTTCAATCTTCACTCGATTACCATTCCCAACCGCAATATTGCCTAAACTTTCAACCTCTTTCAATTCATCAAACCGATCTTTATCATTGTAAATATGCATCGATGTAGCTGAATCTAAAACCCAACTTTTCTCATAAGTATGAGGCCCATCTAAACAAGTTGCCAATACATCATCATCCGAATCAGTCAAAACAACACATGTCTCATTCTTCTTTCCATCATCACTCTTTTGTTGAGCCTTCTTGAATGCAGTCATATCCTCTCTTAATGTCTTGCAACGTGCTTGAATATGACCCTTCTCTCCACAATAATAACATTCCACCTCACTATAATCTCTGAATCTTGATCTTGATCTCCCTCTTGATCCACCATGTCTCTCATTAGTCCTCCATCGAGTAGAATCTTCCACAGCAGCTAGTACACCTCTCGCAGATGAAGAATCTTCTTTGCCCATAAATCTTTCATTCTCACGCAGCACAGCAATCACATCATCCAACGTCAAAGTAGTTTTACCTACCAATAAAGTCTGAACTAACGGTCTATAGGATTTGGGCAAAGATGACAACAACAGCAATGCCTTCTCTTCTTCTTTCAACTCTTTAGAATCAATAGCTAATAATTGTGAAACTAATCTATTAAATTCATTTAAGTGATCATGGAGACTCGTACCTTCATCCATCTTCAGAGAATACAAATCCATCTTCAAACACAATCTATTCGTCAGCGATTTTGACGCATAGATGTCTCCCAGCTTCTTCCACAATCCGGTTGGTGTCGTCTCAGTCAATACAGTATACTTAATCTCTGGAGCAAGTGTCAATCTAATTGTGCTCACAACCCTCTTCTGAATTCTAACCCAATCTTTATCAGACATTCCATCTGGCTTATTTTCTTCTAATGCCAAATCTAGACCTTGTTGCACTAGAAGATCCTGAATCGCACTTTGCCATAACATAAAATTACTTTTACCATCAAATAAAGGAATCTCAAACTTAGGCATACCTCCAGACATACCTTCAGCCATAGCTTTCCTCCTCTCGCAGGATCACGAACCTTCAGCTCTTGATACCACTTGTTGGGAAAAATATCCCTCAAACCAAACACCCACAAAAATAGAAGAAAGTAAAAACAAACACAATAATTTTAATGTGGTTTGGCCCAACCAATTTGGCCTACAACCACCCAACCAATTTGATAAACAATCAAACAACTACAACTGTGCAATTTTTAGAAGAGAAAAATTGCAAACTCCTTACTAACCCAACCCAACTACCCAAAGAGCCCAACTATACCCTTTTATAATAGCCCAACTTTATAACTCTCTGGGGTATATTACAAACCAAGCCTAACACTTTATTTATAAGGGAATAACCCTTATAACTTCTCCTATACTTTCGATGTGGGATTCAAGGCAAACCCCAACATATATATATATATATATATATATATATATATATATATATATATGCGCCAATGAGACCTTGGTTTAGTGATGAAGAGAAAGCTTTGAGACTTTAAGGTCTTAGTTCGAGTATCATCAAGTGTGAGTTTAAGTTGGTCTAATTATTTACTAGTTAGTTTAATTTGTTATAATTATTTACTAGTTTACCTAATTTGAGTAATGTGATTTTCATAGTTACATGGAATATAATATGTTTATTTTGATTGTAATTTCTAATAAAAATGTACTATTAAAAAAATTAGATATGTATATAAAAATTAGAAAATTTCGAGTCATTTATTGATATTAAATAAATTAGAATATAAGTGTGAATTATGCCAATAACAAAATTTCAAAAAAAATCAACCGAGACTTTTTGAAAATTTCTAATTGAAAATGTTCCTTTTAAAGGGAACCAAATCGATGGGGCACTTAAAGTAAATTTTCGATAAATTATAATTTATGTGTATTTTCTAAATAATAATAATAACGTGAAATATAAAAGATGAATATAGAACTAAGATTAGGAAAAATAGTTCAAAAAATTAAATTGGTATTTATTGAATATCTTGAGATGATCAAAAGTTATAAAAGTGGATCCAAATCAATGGAAAAGTCTTCGAAATATTAAATATATCGTAATTAATATAAGGTAAATTTAGGATAACTTGAAATTAGTTGGTATTATTTTAAGATGGGGAGTGTTAATTTTTCATCACAAGTAACCATATACTCCTGAATCTAGGATTTTTGAACGTAGATTAATGTTTTATTCCTAGTTTGAATAGATCAATTACACCTAAATTAAAATGGATGATGGCAATTCCTTGAATTTGTGTCTAGCGCACATTATGACAAGAAATATTGAAGGAGAACAGCATCTAGACATAATTATCGAGACAAATTGTCACTAAAAATTCTAACTCTGCTCTTAATTAATAGTAAAGCTCTGCCAAGTGAGATCTTTCTCACTTGACTTTGTTGTGAGAAGTAGCTGGTCTACAGAGAAACGAGATGGTTAAGATTACCGGCAACTAGCAGTAAAAAATGTCCCAAGTGCTTCCAAAATTAATAGAAGAAATATGCTTTGTAGAGCATACATTCCTAACATGAAGGAGATAGGCTTTTAGTACTGAATATATAATGGCATAAGAACATCAAGTGGATGAAGGGTGATAGATCAGCTCATCAGGTTGTTCTCCAGTTAATTAGGATCAGCCCACTCTTTACGGATGTCAAACGTGTAGTTGATCTCCAAGTAGCACTTGTTATCATCATCAAGAAACTGAAATAAAGAGAAACAGTAAGTCAAACAGAAAGCATATTAATGAAATGCATAATGCAGAGGTTAGGCATGCAGCACCATTACTACTGGAACTTACTCTAAGAAAGCCAGTACAATGGATATATACAGCAAGTAATTAATATAGTAATTAGAAAGATCTTTAACGGGTTGAGAAAATCATTGGCAAGAACAAGCTTTTGGGTAAAATTAAAGCATTTTCCACATTAATCCGAATGCTAGCAAAGGAATGGGATCTAGTGCTCACCTTCAATAATTTTCAGCTGCATGAAAGTACTTAAAAGTCGATGACAAACTACTTTTGGTGATCAAATTCAATTAAGTATTCAATGCATCAAATTCAAAACTCCCCATGCTTGTTAGAAACAGGGTTTTTTTGAATCCTCAGCAGGACTCACATAAATTAGCTCTGACTCTGAGCCTGCAAATTGTCTCAACTGACAACTTTCAAGCATATACTTTAAGAGTTAAGATCCTCACACAAACTCTCTCTCCAAATCCTAGGTATCAACATAATATTGGTCACTAACGAAAATTGATGAATTATTATGAAAACTATATGTAAAGCCTTCACATGGAAAGAAGGGCTCATATTTATTGTGGATGTTAAAAAAGATGCATTCTAAAGCTCCTGTATTACTGTTTTTCATCTCTTTGGGAAGGAGTCTCAAGAAACTGGCATTTCTGCTGAACCTAAACATATATAGCATTATTAACCTCTAAATTTAGTGCCACCAAGCACCAGAAGAATGCCAATTATAGAACAAATTGTGGTAAAAAAATATTCTAAGAGTGCGAAGAGCATAAGAGAAATAACTTAGCTGAACAAACCTTTGATTTTGCAGTATATGATCCTCTAGCTAAAAAACCAGAAGGGGCTGTCTCTTCTGGCATTTCATGTGTGTAAGGCTCCAGCTGAGGACTAAAGGTTCCGATCATATCTTTTGTGCTGAAAACTGAAAAAAAACCATTTTTAGGTAGACTTTCAAGTGTTTTTATCTTCAATTTTTTTGCAAGAATTAAGACATACTGGGGGCTTACCCTTGACACCTGTTTTCCAAACGGTATTGGTGTACCTGAGGCCAGATACAATGTTGTTGCCAACTTGGAAGGAGAACTTCAAGCGATAATGGCTACCTTCTTTCAGTGTAAACCATAAGCCCCGGGGCTTTCCATCTTCAGGAATTGGAAGAACTATGTCAGACCTGTCCGGAGAGACGATTGATACGCTAAGGAACTTCACTTCTGGATCAAGTGTTTCTGCAATTAAAGGGAGAAAACCATAATTCAATAAATGCAGGGTGTTTTTATGACCAATAAGTTGGAGAATGTTTATTTTTTAAATTACAGAATTCTGAACATTGACAGTTTAATATATGAGTACTGAGGGGAAGTCCTGCAGAAAACCAACAAAATTTCAACGTATTTTACAAGCACCAGGATGGTATAGAATTTTACATTTCAAAATGTCTGTTGAAGTTAGGAAAATGCATAAAATCTACTAATTGACAAAGTTCTTCTCATCTCGGACAAGAAATATGCCTAGAAATTCAATCTAGTAATGTTGTTTATACCGAATTGACAAATAATTAAGCTATCATGATTAATTTTACTGACCAACATGTTTCGTCTCGCAAAAGCAATCCTCTGGGATGTAATTTTCAACTCAGAGAACTAACAAT
Organism: Heritiera littoralis; assembly: GCA_031772115.1. Lineage (NCBI taxonomy): Eukaryota > Viridiplantae > Streptophyta > Magnoliopsida > Malvales > Malvaceae > Heritiera > Heritiera littoralis. The sequence goes on from JAPDPK010000208.1 coordinate 707,226, forward strand.
ATTGACCTGAGTTTTGGTGGTTGGTTTTTGCTTAGGCTATTCCACAATTGTTGCAAAATTCTACATCTTTTTGGGATTGCAATACCACACATAGGATTCGGGATGCTCCCAAAGGAGAATTTTTTATTTTGAAAAGGCTAATTCTATTGGTTTTTCTTCATTGTCAAATTCTACGGATTGTTTACACGTGACATAGCATTGAGTTATATGGAAAGCTTTGAAATTTGAATAAATTTTATCCTTCAAAACTAGTTGATCATGGAACAGCTTTTGACAGTGAAAGTTTAGAAAGAAACTGACAGGAAGGAGAGGGAAAATAAATTAAAAATTATTCTGGTAGGTAGAAAAACATTTATGATCAGAATACCTCCAATGTTGTTTATATCCACACTTCCAAGAAGCTGCTCTTTCCACTTTCTCAAGCTCTCATCGTCCTACACTCAACATACAATAATAAAAGCCGAATTCCATGCATGCATAGTAAACAACTTAATTAACCCATATGAATTCATAAGATGAATAATATTGTTAAAAACAAACCTTGTCTCTTTCAAGCTGTTCTTTCAGCGTGCACTGAGGACCCAACTGGAAATTGCGATGCTCCTCATCGATATCATCATCCTCAGTAGCGTAAAAAGAGGATTCGCTCATCTGCCTGCTGCCTATCCCGCTGTTTCCTCCTTCATCATCACTCTCCTGAGGATGAGCCTCACTCTTGTCTTCGACTTCCTTCTTGTCCTTGTCGTCATCAAACCCCATGTTACTGGAACTCGGTACAGCTCCAACCGCCAAAGACATCAACTCATCAACAGTACAGAAGAAGAACCAAAATCAAGTTTTGACCCTTCCCCAAGCAAACAGAAAAGGTACAAAAAATGTTGGCAAGAAGACTGCCAGGAGCAATATAGGGAAATTAAAAGGTAAGAATTGTCTGTGGCTAAAGCAAAAGGCCAAAAGACGGAAAAAGAAACTAGGGTTTGTCCTTGTGTGCTGGTGTGGGCTAGCTGGTTTGTTGAAAAACTCAAATGCACCAGGGAGGGAAAGCCGAAAAGAGAGTAGAGTAGTTTCTGGATATGGTCTTTGGTTGTTAATTGTTTGTTGAAACCTGAGAGGGCAGGAAACGGTCATGTGGTGATCCGAAATATACTACAACTCCTAGTATTAAGTGCGAGAGAAAGTGAAGGACACTAATAACAAAAAAAAATGGAGAATTGTTTTTCTTATTTGTATTTTGTGGTAGTTAATAGCCACCGAGGGAAGAGCGTGATTCAAGGTGGGATGGATAGAATCTCAGAGAAAGACAGCCTCAAATCGTGGGGGTTTTTATTACTTTAGCTGTTCCGCCTTTGACTCTGGGCGCTTGCATTTGCTATTCCTACACAGAAATTTTTAAAAACTGGCGGAAGGAAATTAAGTGAAACAGAACAAAAAAATGGATTGTTTCAATCACAATGGTCCCATCCCATCCCATCCCATGTTTTCAATTTTATGAAATAGACTAGACTAGTGGTCCCTCGGGAGGAGTTAGTGGAGTTCTTGGTTCCAGTTGGAATTCGGACATTTTGAGGTTGGGCCAAAGGTTTGGAACTTTGGACTTTTTTCAGTGCTTTTGATAGATTGGATTGGATTTTGGCAAAAACGACCCATCCCAACTGCCCAAGTAACGAGCATTGCATTTGCATGTTCAGGTTTTGTCGTTATGATGATTATTCAGCTGTTTTAACTTAAGAACGATTGTGATTTTGCACAAGGCCCAACTAGATCATCAAGATGATGAAGCACCAGAGTCCACCTTAGAGTTGTAAAAGAACAAAGCCAACCATAAAAGAAAGAAAATAATAGTAACTGTGAGTTGTGACATGCATGTTCGTTGTACTTACTTGATAATTGTGGTTTGGTGAGCAACTATAATGATGAACAATCCGAAAACTTTTAACCCCAAATTGAAGTTTAAGTAGAGCAAAAGCAGAAATTCATTTTACCATGATTACCCAAATTCTATCTTATTGCATTTCTACTAAAATTGGGTACATTAGATTGAAGGATTTGAATTAATAATTACATTCTTGACTTTCGAAACATGCTGCTAAAGTAGATGGGTAAATACCGCTTTGCATTTGGCAAGTTCCGGTTCTACAGAATAGCAGCTGAAGTTGGAGGAAACTATTTTAGTTTAGGCAAATTGTTCAACAGTTTATCAAGCATTAAAATGGAGGGTAGGTATGATCTTTTTTTAGAAATTGTTATTTTACTGCAACTGTGTGAAAAAATGAGATCACACCTATACAAGAAAAAGTTGGATGGCACAAACTTTTTCATGTCATATCCCCAAACGCTCACTTATTGCTTGATTGACTATTTAAATAGGCTTCAAACGAAAGAAACGTTGAGAACTTGGGGAATGGAGGTTGAAGAGAGGTTTTGTTTTTGTCACGAAAGCTGGAGAATCCAGGGGTCATTTGTTTTTTGGCTATAACTTCACAAAAGAAGTTGGACAAATGATCCTTCAACTATGTAGGATTAATAGAAGAGTGGAGGTCAATAGAATTGAGTTGATCAATAAACTGATTGAACTTATAGCTCTGATTTTAATTTTATTGCGCATTGTTTACGCATATGAAAGAGACTTCATCACAAGTGATAGATCAAATTAAGAATGCTGTGAGAATTAGATTACATGGGTTACGTCAAATTTTTGCTTACATAATTAATAAAAAATTGTGTGATGTTTGGAATTTAAATGCTGCTATCTTAGAATAACTTGCTATAAAAACTGATTTTGTCATTTTATTTTATTGAACCGTTGTATTGTAAAAGAAATTCACCTTATAAAAAGAAAACACCAGCTTGGTTAATCAGCAAAAAGAATGAATTACCCTGATAATAATCATGCATGGCGTTGAACAAAGAAGGGTTAATTCCAACAGAAGGTCACTCACCTCCTGATTGATTGATGATCTGACTCAGACCATGGTATCCACAAAAAGGCTCTTTCGATCCATCCAAACCGTCAACAGATTCATCCTGCATGTATGCGTTCGAGGCCCGCTCTCCACCAAAATCACCCAATGAAATCCAAATGATGACATGGCACAACGTGGTCGGTGTTGCGCATGACACGTGTCAAACATTCAATGGTTGTGAGAATCGGCATTGTCCACGTGGGGTCCATTTTGGTGGGGGCCTCCACCGCCCTTGCAGAAATTAGCCAATGGCCGGGAGTTGGCCAACTTTACAGAGCAGCTGCAGCAGCCGAAGGAGGAAATACAGGAAAGAAGATTTGTTTTGTTTAATTGGATTTGAAGAGAAATGTGTGTCCCGTTGCCCTTGCCTGCAAGAGGCAAAGAAAGGCAAAGACAAAGGCAGGGCAGTTTGACGAATCTCGAGGCACAATCAGGTGCCGGCTAGCGTACGAAGTTTTCAGTTGGCGTTTAGCAAAGCCAAGCATGTTGATGTTGCTTAAGGGATCCACAACATGCCAAGAATAATCCAGACAGAAATGATCGGTTTTGGCTTTAACTTCAACAACTGTTATTTTTCCCGTCAATTTTACTGTTTCCATGATTGTAAGAACTATGTTTTTTCTTGATATTTCAGTTTCACTTGAAGCTATATATGTTTATTTGATAGCAAGTGTTTGATACATGGATGTCTATGATACAAGATTAAAAGTTATTAAAGGGATGTTACATTTGATAAATTAGAATATTGAAGTATTTTAAGCATATAAATACCATCAATTGATTCAAGGTCAATGTTAATCTTAAAATTGAACATGGTTATTAGAACATATGTTGTCAAGTTTATGAACATAAACAAACATATCACACTTTTGTTTGTGATCGTTTGTTAAGATTAATCAATGAATAAAAACCGAACATATTCATGAATTATCCATCATGTTCTATTAGTTTACACCTTTAAAATGAAGAATATGCAGTTCGCAGACTACATATACGGAAGAAGAATGAAGTGCGAACAGCAGTAAAATGTCACCATCTGAGGCATGGCCCAATGGGGGTGGGGCCGTAGGGGGCCCATCGCTTTCTTATCAGATGTGGAATGGTTTGCCACTTTTAACCGAAGAGGAGGCACAAAGTCATGGTCCATGTAACCCGCCACATCAGACTTCATTTGTTTCTTTCAAGTAAATTATTCCCATTGGTTGCATCTTTGTGTTTTATGGCATGGTCGGCCTAACTTTCCTGCGCTGGCTGCCTCTCTCAATCGTTTGCTTGGCTAAACAGCCTAAACTATTGCTACTAAATTGACCGCCTGTGTTTTCTAAATATGAAAAGTCTTTGTTTTTTTTTTTTTTAATTTGAAATTATATGAAAATAAATTATAATTACTATAATTAAGAATCCATTACTCGCAAGTCAAAAAGAACTTGAAATTTACTTTTATGATTGTTTTTTACATTACTTACTCCAAGGTTATTAATGTATCATTGCTGAAAGGCATATTGTCAATCACATTTTATTAGAGGAAACAAATTTTTGAAAATTTTAACCAATAAAAATTATTAAAATTAATAAAAAATTATCATTATAATCAACATATTCTATTACTTAAACAGATGAATATGAAAATCATTTTATTCAAATTAAGTAAATTGATAAATAATTAAATTAAATTCAAATTTACCTATGTTGAAATTTGAATCTGAAACCTCAAAAACACAAAGCCTCCTCTCTATCACTAACCCAAAACTTCATTGGCATGTTAAAATTAATCTTGGCATAGATGTACATAATACAAGATTAAGCATTACTAAATTGATTGATGAACTTTAGTCATGACTTTGTATATCTTTATCATATTATATATTTATCTTCTATTTACCCTTTTTATCTAAGTAGTTGGTGTTCTGTATTATAAATACCAAACAGATGGCTTGGAGTATTTTTTTTTTTTCATTTCACTTTTGTTAAAACTCTTTTATGGTATCAAGAGTCAGCAAGCTCCTATTCTTCATTGGCAAATCAAACTACTTTCACAACTGCCAACAACTCTTCCAATTTAATTTTTACCCACTTTAGTTTCACTTTAGTAAGTGAATTTTGCAACCAACACTGTATCGAATATCTTATTTTGAATCGCCCAACTCCTCCTCAAACTAACCCATTCTGATATATGATAGAAGAACATATTCTTGTGTTGATATTCATTTTATCTAGGATTTGTGTTTTTGGTCTATCAAAAACACAAAAGCAAAAAAAAAAAAAAAAAATTTCTGTTTGCAATATATTTAAGATCAAAAAGGAAAGTTGGAATTAGTGGCACAGTTCACAGATGGTAAAGAAAGTAAAGCACGGGAATGTGGGGTTTGGTTTTGGGGATTGGAACATGAAAGGATGATAATCAGGTCACCTCCAAGCCCGACTGCACAAAGCACACAACCATAAAACCAAAAAACGATTATGACATAGCTGAAAATGGCCTCCATTGTTTGGCCTCACCAGTCAAAATTTTACAAACAAGTGAAAATTAAATATTGCATAACCTCATCTCCAAGACAGACTTTAAAGCTTATAACATTATTGCCAAACATGCTAATTACCTTGAAGTCAGTGAGATGAGGTGTCAAATTCCAAGATTCTTCAATTGCAGCCACTACCTCCCTCTCTCTCATCAACTTTGAAGCCTGTACACCTCTATATAAGCACTCTTTTGATCATCTCTGCATAAACACAACCTTCTTTCTCTGCTTGCCTTTCAGTTTTTGCCTGTTTCTGCCAAATCTCTTTGTAGTTAATTCTAATTACATTTCCTTGGGAATCCTATGGCTACTGCAGAGGTATTGAATTCTTTTAAGTTCTCCTTTTGGGCTTGGTTCATTTCTCTGCACCAAGTTTGTACCACTTGTCATCTGATCTTGTTTTATAGATCAGACTTATTAGGCTGATTAATATACTAAATATCTTAGTTAAAGCAAAATTTACAAGACAGGACTCTTCACTGAAGTGGAACAATGATTCTGATCGTCCAATAACCGATATGTTTTTTGTTTGATGTGTTCTGTAGGTTGTATCAGCTCAAACTGCACTTCATGAGGAGAAAACTGAAGAATCAATTAAAGTTGAAGAAACTACAAAAGAAGAGGTAGTCGCTGTAGCTCCTGCAACAGAACCTGCTGCTGAAGAGCCGAAGGAAGCAGAGCCTGCTGCAGCATCTGAAGAACCCGTGGCTGCAGAACCTGAAGCCTCAGTTGAAGTTGAAACAAAGGAGATAGTAGAAGAGGCCAAGGTTGTGACTGAGGAGCCAGAAGTTGAGAAAAAAGAAGAGGAGACTCCTAAGGAAACAGTACCAGAGCCAGTTGTGGAGGAGAGCAAGGAGACCGCCGAACAAACTGTTGAAGAAACCAAAGAAACTACGGAGTCTAGTGAGGCAGCAGAACCAGCAGCAGAAGCCCCGGTTGAAGCACCCAAAGAGGAAGTTGCCAAGGAAGAAGAAAAACCAACTGAAGCTGAGGTAAAGGTTGAAACAGAAGCTCCAGCTGAGAAGACTGAGTAATATTCTTGTGAGATGCAGATCAATGGAAGTCTATCTAGTGGCTACTGTTAGTTAAGTTTGCATGCCAAGTAAATTAGTTTCTATGTAATTCAATAAGGATGTAGTAAGGTGGATGAGGCCTGGGACCAGGGAATGGAAATGACCCACCAATGATAACTTGCCAAGTGGCTAAAGTAACATACATTGGCATATTTATATGCCTGAGACAGTTGCATTGAAGGGATTTTAAGGCTGTAAGGGATGGTTCTTGGCCCCAGCCAGGTTGCTTTAATTTATTGTTTTGCTTGTATGTTTGTTAGTAGAGGTATGCATGTTCTCCTGATCATCATAATAAATCATAGTCCTTTTGTATTAACATTTGTCCTCTGTCCAATTTCTTCCATTTGCTCCAATATAACTGAAATCTGAGATCAGGATTTGTTCATTCAAACGATTTAACTCAAAGTACATATGTGTGTGTTCTTTACACTCTTTCAATGTGGCCTTTTGGAGCCTCAGTCTGAGTTTAGAATCACAAAATCAGCGAATCTCATACACCTGTGACAGTCTGTTGCCAACTTCCTGATTTGGGTGTATATATAAATCATAAATGCAATCAAAAGATCATTCATTTTCACATGCTACATTGTTCCTAGTCTTGAGCACTTTCTGACTCTATAAAATGTGGGCTCTGGTCACGTGATTCTGTGAGCTAGTGTGTGTCGACTGTTGACAGTTGGTGATGAGTCTCGATCCTCTACATTTAAAAATATCTGCTGGTTTATTTGTATGATTTGATCTCCTTCCTACTCCTTCATATTTATAGCAACCTAAAGAATGTATGAGAATTGTAGAAATGCATTTCCCCTTGTCTTCTACTAGGTTAAAAGAGGAAAAATAAAAATAAAAAAAACTTTTACATTTTCGGGAATTCTAGGTAGATTAGATAATCTATACTAGATACGAAGACATATAGAGATGTAGTTGAGTCGAATCGAAATAACTTGGTATTAGATTTAAATTTGATTTGATTCGAAAATTTAATATTCAAAATTTAATTCGAGCTCAATCGAGCTTAATTTTTGAAATTTAAGTTCGACTCACAAAATATTTGAAATGCACGATTTCAATTTGGTTTAAACTCGACTTTGTAAGCTCGGTTTATCAATTTTCAATTATATATTATGAGAAATAAATGGTAAGTTAATAATAATAAATATTAAATAAATATATATGAAAAAAAAGCTCGACTAGGCTCGCGAGTTACTCAAATCGGATATTAAAATACTCGAACTCAACTTGACTCATTACTTGAGTAGCTCAATATTGAACTCGGTTTAAAAATAAATTAATCAAATTTGAGTAATCGTTGAGTCAAGTTCGAATAATTCATGAATATTTGACTTGTTCATATACAAAAACGATAAAAAAAAAAACAAAAAAACTACTAAAATGACACAAGTTCAAATTTTGACGAATACTAATATGAATTTGATAAAAAAAAAAATAGACTTGATGTTTTGTGTGTTGACATAAATTGTATCACAGTAAATTTTATGTTTTACACAATTTAATACAAAACAAATATAACATAAATACAAAAGTTATTGGGTCTAATTATAGAAATATATCTAAATAACCAAATTTATCTTAATCAACTATGAAAATGATCCATCATTCATGTATAATATAGTGATTAAACCCTTTTTAATAAAAATCCACAAAAGATGAAAGACATAAGTTGATTACAAATTCTTAATTGATGGTCATGTAGCTTAGAATTTAGAAAGAATAGTTTATGTACAGCCAATATTAAATTATTAAGTTGTTCATCGGCCGACATCGAGATTTTTAATTAACTTTTGCCCAAACAGAGACTGTGCTATATTAACTTCATCAATGTAGCCATTTCCTTTATCATAGAGAGTGCCATTTTCTGTCTCCATCAGATAATATTAAGAGTGTGAATGAATATGACGTCCAATAAATAGTTTGTAAATATGTTTGATTTTATTCGTTTATATTCATTTATTATTTTAACAAATAATCATAAATAGTTATATTATTTGTTCATTTATGTTCACGAATAAATTTATTTATTATTTATTCATTTATGTTCATGAATAAACTCATTTAAAATTTGTTCGTTTAATAAATCATTTATTCTTTGTTTGCTATTTGATAATAATAAAATTTTAAATTACATATTTACTCATGTTATTTTAATATGTAATTATTAAAATTACCCAAGGGTTGTGGCTCAGTTGGCAATACAGGCTGAGTTTGTGGGAAGAGCTCTCAGATTCGACTCCCACTAAACACATCTTTGGGGAGGGGTGAAAAGCTGTAAATGTGATTAAACCCCGAACAAGATTAGTCTCAGACCATTAAAACGGATGAAGATACCTGTGGTCTACACCAAAAAAATATGTAATTATTAAAATTACATATTTATATAGTATTTTTTTATTTTGGCATCATATATATTAGAGTGAATATATTTTGTTTGTGTAAATTTTTCATTTAGTGTTCATAAACATGTTCTTTTAATGTTCGTAAACACGTGGTTTTAGACATGTTTGTTTAATATTCACAAATAAGTATTCGTGAATACATTTTTAATAATGTTAATAAGCTTAATGAACATCAACACAAACATGAAGAGACTTAAAAAATAAATGAACGAACACGAATATATTAATTTTCATTAACGTTATGTCCGTTTATGCTCCTAGATAAAATCAAGCTAAAATTTTAAGTTATGCTCTAGATCATCTCTAGATAATTGCAATAACTCAAATTTAGTATTATGTCTAAACAGTATGTCTTACCATGAATAGAGGTGACAAACAAGATAAATTCGAATTATTTTGGATTCAAGTTAATTAGATTTCGTATTTTATAAATTTGATTTTTTTTTAGTTTGGTTTAGATTCATATTTGAATTAATCATATAAATTTTCTTTTAATTTTATGAAAAATGTAATTCATTAATATTTTTAATTTAAATTTATATTTTTTAAATTCAAATTGATTCTATTGGAAGTTTTAGAATTCAACTATTTCAAGTACGGTCTTTAACTTTTGATTTTCTCAAATTGAATTCGAAAATTTTCAAGTGTCAAATGCCTCCTCTATTCATTATAACTAGGGTATAAACAAATAAAACGTTAGACAAACATTTTATAAATATGTTTAGTTTTTGTTTATTTATTATTCTTAATAAACAAACACAAATAGAGATATGATTCGTTCATTTATATTCGTGAACAAACTTATTTAATATTTGTTTAAAACTTGTTTGTTTAACAAATCATTTAGTGTTCGTCTATTATTCGATAATAGTAAACTTTTAAATTACATATTTACTCATAGGTTATTTTAATATGTAATTTTAAAATTTTACATAGTTATGTAAGATTTTTTTAATTCGGTATCATATATATATTAGGGTGAATACAATTAGTTTGTTTAATTTTTTTTAATGTTTAAGAATACGTGTTTATGTACATATTTGTTTAATATTTACAAATACGTATTTGTGAATATGTTTGTTAATTTTTATGAATAAACTTAACTAACACAAGTCAAACATAAACGTATTAAAAAATAAACAAATAAATACAAAAACAATAACATGCCTTCACTTCACCTTTAAATCCACATGCATACGTAGACTAATAATTTGTTTACGACTCTGGGGCCTATTAGGGACAGATAGCATTGTCAAAATGAGCTAAGGCCTGTTGAGTCAGCCCAGCATGGCCCATTTATTCAAGGATTGGACCTCATTTTTGTAGTCCATTTAAGAAAGATGGCTTTTTAGCCCGGCCCATTTAAGCCTAGGTCTAAATAGATTTAGCTAGGGCTTAAATGGGCTGGCCCGTTTAATTTTTTAATACTTTTAATTGTATTAAAATTTTATTTTAATTATTTATATGTTTAACATTTTAATCAAAGTAAAATATATAAAATTAATTCTATTTAGTATTACTAAATTACTTTAAGCCAACTTGATGACTCATAACCTCTTACACATGCTAGTTGAAAGGGTAAGAATACATTTGCTTTGAGTGAAGTAAGTCCAATTTTGTTTTTTAAGTATATACTATATTTTAAATTCTCTTTTTTTAATGACAATTAATTTAATTTGAAATGTCCAATAATATAGGCTTTCAAAAGATTTGAAACTATTCAAGTGAAAGAACCAAAATCTCAATTAGATCTTTATTTGGAAGAGCTAAAGATTATGGGTCATATGGTTGAAGATTTAAATATGTTGCAATAGTGAAAAGATCATAAGCCAAGATTTCCAAAGCTTGCAAGTATAGGCTCCGTTTGGATGTCACCGCACCGCTCTAGTCCAGTGGGAGCAGACAAAACAAAAAAAAATTGCAAAAGACAAAAAAAAATCATGTAAAATTATTTTTTTACCCATACTTTTAAATATTTTATTATAAAACTTACACCCACGGTGGCCATTTCCTTTTTTTCAATCTCACCGGAGCCAATCGCATCGCTCATCCAAACTAGCCCATAGCTTGTGATATCTTAAGTATTCCAATAACAACAATGGCATCGGAGAGTTCTTTTAATATTGGTTCTCGTGTTTTAAATAAGTATCGGAATTCTCTAGATCATGAGAATGTGAAAACTCTCATTTGCACTCAAAATTGGATTCTTGGTTTTGAAGGTAATGTTGTTAATTAGTTGTCAGTTTTTAATCGATTCTTAAGTTTAATTCTTGTGAGTTTTTATATTATTTTTTATTTATATTCGTAGATGACAAAGTTGAAAAAAAATTGATTGAATGTGATTGACACTATGGAAAAGATGGATGAATATGGATCTGTTTATCATGTTTTTGATTTTTAATATTGTTGAGACATATTTTTCAGTATTTAGGTTTGTTAAAACAATTTATATTATGTTTGTTAAACTATTAATATGTAATGTTCAAATGACGTTAAAGATTTGATGGATTTGATATGAATTTATTTGATGTTTATTTAATATTTATTTCAAATTTTATTTTGTTTATATACTAAAAAATAGGATTTTAATATAAATTTTAATTTTTTATACAGGTTGGCTCATTTAAGTCCGTTAGCTTTTAAGATTGAATATAAACTTACATTTTTAAACTCATGTAACAAAAAATTTTTTTTACCTGACTCATTTATGATCTGACACATCAGGGCTGCCTCTGGCCAGACTGGGCTGGCCCATTTTGACAGCTCTAGGGACGGCCTTAACTTGTCTGAGTGGATGCAGTGTTTGTCTTTTAACTGCTGTAACGATTCACTTCCATATTCAATGGCGCGAAACCAAAATGTCATCTCTTTCTTTACAAAATCAACGCTGACCAGAAGCAAGGATGAAGTTCATTTGGTACCAAGAGCTACAAAGGGACCAGCGCAGCTTTTTCATGTGTACTGCTAACTCTCTCAATCTCGGGGACTTGCAGCAGTTCATGGTCATCATCAAACCCAACTCTCAGGTTCCTTCTTTATTATCCCCATACTTTTTTTTTTTCAATTTATGACGTATTTTCTTCTGTGTCTTTACTGATGTGTCAGTAGGAGCTATCTGTGCCTGGAAAACCAAACTGAAGCAAGCACTGTCTAGTGGCATTCTTTTCTGCTCTGTTCAGCATTCATTTTCTTGTGGGTATTTGGGAGTGAATTGTGTTGCAATTGATCTAAAGACTTCCTAATTAGTTTCTGTGAAAAGCTACAATTTTAGGAAAAATGATGTTCCATAAGAATTTAACAGAGTTCTAGGAAGAACAGCTGCAATAAGTACAACCCTTAGCACACCCTTCGCAGTCATCTCTCTCCATCATTATTCATTTTAGTGCCAAAACTAGCTCAATTGTCAGCTGCGCATTTATGGTCCCAGAACATACCTCTCAACATTAATCTGTTCGCTTGACAATATTATTCAAGAGCATATGAGACTTCTGATAGACTGATTCCATTATTTATTGGCACAACTCCAGTTCTGATTAGTCTCAACTCAACTGCAGTAATGTTCTCTTGAATTTGGTTTCCAACCATCCTGGTTGCATTAATTTTAGTTTAACTATATCATTTTGGAGAACGGAGATGCATTTTTACCCATGGAAACTCAGGATGTATGCCACTTTCGATTTACATTCTCTATTATCCTTAAATTAGTTAAAATTGTAGGAATATTCAATCTCTATACTGATGTGGTCTGAAAATTATGTGTAGGCCTTTTTTTTAATTTTTTATTTTCAACCAGAAGATCCACAGAACATATGCACAGCACTTGCAGTTCTATCCGGCAGAGCAGTACTAGTTAGCAGTCAGTTTTTTCTAAATTTTATTAGGCACAAATTAAATTGTTCTTTAGGGAAATTATGAACCCTGTCATTACCTTGCTCGTAAATTCATCAATGTATCAGATTGAAAGCTCTGCATCACTCCAGTGAAGTAAAAAAAAAAAAAATACTGGTATGTTTCTGAGTCATATCAGACATCTTTTTCATATTGCTTGCCTGCTTTCTTCAAGGAGACCTCAACATCAGGATTCTCTCATTGGTTTCTGAAGAACATTTTGTTCAATATTAATTGTGATCTTCATTTTGTTTTTCAGTGCCTTCTAAGATTCTATCTGTGGTTTACGACTAAATTTAGTTGCATTCAGATGGTCTTCATCACTCTTCATGTAACTTGAAACGAATGCATGACTGTCAATCAAATGTCTGATTCTCAAGACTGAAAGTGGGATATAGGATTATGGACTGATTATTGAACTAATCTTTCTTCCTAATTGAGTTGCTTATTAGATTATCCTATATTGTTGGGTATGGTTTGCATGCTTCTTCTACGGGATATCATAAAAATTTCTCATGCTTCTGCTAGTCACACTTGCTGTATTTGGAGAAATAAGCATATTTGTAATCTGGGTTGCAACATTTGATGGAACATTTATAAGCTGCCAACATTCATGGATGACCGTGTCAACATAAACCAAAAAGTGTGAATTTTCCAGATTAAAAAATTGTAGAGAATGTTGAATTTAGTTTAATTAAAATTTTGGCATTTTTGTTGTGAAGAGATGAGTAATTTTTCTCCTTCATATTACGTACTATAATAACACTTCCAACAGGAGTTGTTCTTACAAGGAAGTTAACAAAGCTGCCTAGAAGCGGATGTTAGAGATTGCAAAGTGGATGCTGCAGTAAAAACCTGTAAGTTCAACCACACATGGGAAGCTGATTTGAGAGTTGGGCCTTCATGACTGTCAAGATTATACAAATGGTAGTAATGTCACACTGTTGTTCTTTGGCTTGATACCCAAATATACTCTCAAAATTTAGCAAAAAATGGAATTAAGCCGGCCTTTTTATTGTGTGTAGATAAAGCTATAATCTTTTATATTTTAGTTAATTACAATCATAAACTTTTAAAATTGATGAAAAAAAAAAGTCCAATTAGAATAACAGAAGAGTAACATTTGTTATCAGGCACTGTTGACATACATATATCAAGTCATAATTAGTATTCCGTTCTTCCAATTAGACTTTTTATGGTACAACTTTGAAAGTTGTTTCAATTGGACATTTTTAATTGATTGTAAAAGTTTATGGTTATAATTACAGAAAAATTAAAAGATTATAGTTTTATTTACACACAATAAAGATCATGAGCTTAATTCTATATATTACAAAAGTTTGAGGGTATATTTAAGTATGAAACCATTGTTTTTTATAATCCATGTCATGTATGTTTGCTTTAGCAATGACCTAGGTGTAAGGGTGTTAGCGTTACTTTTTTTGATATCACTGTGTGTAATATTTTCCAGTTGATTATTTGTCTCTTAATTTAGTCTCTGTGAAATATAAGGATTGGTTGAGCACCTTACTGCTGACAAGCTCATGTTGGAGCACCTGAGACAAATCACTGGTGGTCAGAGTTAATTCATTATTTCTATATGTTACTCGATCACAAGAAATGTTATATACTGTCTGTAGTAGCGATACTAGTTTGGTATTAAAAGACCATATGCTGATACATTAACCATAGGAAATTTCATTGAGTCCAGATTTTAGAAGTCTCAGGTTAATGATTAATTTTTATGGCCAATGGCAAGGAAATGAAGCCTTAAGTATGATTTTAGTTGCTTGTATAGTAAAAAGTAAAAAAGAGTGTTCTCTTTATTTCAAGGAAATTTATTTATTTCTGCAATTACACTATATTATTCTGTTTATTTGGTTTCTTGAACCTCCCAACCGCAAGCTGTATGCAAATGCCAATCCAAAATTTTTGAAGTGTACAAAGTCATCATCATTTAACTTGATTACTCTGCCTATTATCCTTTTTCTTTTGACTGGAGGAAAGGGGATTCAAACCTGGCTCTTTGGAGCGTGGGGATTCAAACCATCAAGCCAAATGCTCAGGTGCAATGCTGTATTTCTTTGACTGAAAGTGGTAAGTTTACGTTTACTAACAACGTTAATCATATACATTTCAACTTAAATCTTCATATTCTAACTACTGTGAAATTTGATTGTAACAGAACTACACTAACGTCTAAACATGTGTTGAGTCGGATATCAACATGAACTACACTAAACTCAAGGAAACTGGTTTGCTCTATGCTCAAATATCAAAGCATCAATCATGAATAGATCATTGGAACATAAAGAACTTGTTATAGAATAGAACTATACATGGACCATACATCAATCTTGTTCATCCCCATCCTAGAAACCACAGAAAGGCAACCCCCTAATGCTGCAAGCCGGCTGTTATCTGGTCCACCGACTCTGATATTTGGCAACGAAATCTGACGGAACTCTTCTTGCAACAAATCAAAGGAAACAATAATTTGTGACTCAGTAAGCTTAGCTTGGCCAAACCAATGAAGAGCTCCATTAACCAAAACTTCACAAGATTGCATTCGAATTTGGAAGGGTTTCTTTAGCCCTCCAAAAAGATGAACCTAGAGTAGAACCTCAGTGCTTTGTTTCGAAGACAATTCACAATTGGCCAACCTAGAACTATACTTGACATACATTCATGCTCCACTATTCTCACCACCTTTCGCTCTTTACCCGTTGGATTTAATCCAAACCCTGAAACCACCTTATAGTCAGGTGTCATAGGCCTAGAAGGCAACTCTGTCAACTCTCCTGTGAAAAGATCGTAGACACAAAATTTACTATAAGTGCATAGATTGTCAACTTCCATGTAGGATAAGCACAAGAAGCCTTCGCAGAAGTGAACTTGTGATCATCCAGAGGCAGGCTGATTTCTTTTACTAGGCATTTATAGCTTTGAAGATCGCCATCGACATGGCTGAAATTGTCGACGAGACAAAGTCGATCACCATTGAAATTAGCAGAGTGGAGGATAATGCATGGATTGCTCATGGCAAGCATGGTGCAAGTAGGGTAGAATCAGTACTTAATTTACCCTATTCTAATTGTAATAAATAAATAATAATTAATCTTTGGGGATTTTTTGCACTTGCTCATTGAAATTTCCTGAATAGTGTAGCAAAAAAGCATCATGCATTTACGAAGACTGATAATAATATCACACGCGTTTCACTAATAATAATAATAATAATAATAATAATAATAATAATAATAATAATAATAATAATAATATCACACGCCTGCCCTACGTTATTATGTTAATAGTCGGGAAAAATACCAATGTGGAATCCAAGAGAATATCCACGTAACTGGCCATGTAATCTTCAACAAAGAAATTACATCAATTTTAACAGACACCTGATAAAATGAAAAAATGATATATTTTTAAAAATAATTAGGGAATCAAATTTAACAATTCAAAGATTAAAATATTAGAATAAAAAATTGAAACCATAGATGAATTTTTTTTCTTTTACACCAAGGTGGCTCAAAGACTAGGAGAGAATTCGAGTAAAAAAAAAAATCTGTGAATATGGAGAATGAAACGCCAATCCTGAAGATCATTTGCTTTGGTTGTGTGTTTTGTATCACCATTTTTTAATGGGTCTCTATTAATGGGTTGGACTTGCTGCTTGATAAGCAGGACTCATCAGCCCAGAGTGATTTCATTATTGGGTTTGGTTCAACAAATGCATTGCTGTCGCAGGCAGTAGACATTAACACTAGAAAGAAAGGGTTAGTCGAAAGAACCCTAATGGGCCGGTTATTTATGCTGTTTAAATGAACATTACTATTTTAAATTTACAATATTCTTTTTGATACAGCACTAAAAATAAAAAATTCAAATATACTTTTTTTTTTTCACATAACAACAGGATTTTATATATTTAATGAACTGGTAAGTACATAAAGAGGATTTATTTTATTTTTCACAAATTTTAAAATAAAAAGCATATCTATAAAACAGTGAATGACTTTAATGCATAAAGATGTCGGCATTATGCATTTCAAATTATACTGTATAACACTGAATTAAAATACAAACGAAAAGCAGAAAGCAGGGTGGTGCACTGCACGCCCAAGCTTTTAATAGTAAGTTAAACTTTAAGGTTCTAAAGTAACACTATTTTTTTTAATTATAAGTATTTTATAGTTTTAAATTAATTTTGTTCGAATCGAAAATGATAAATAATAAAACTCTCTCAACAATTACGATTTCAAAATTCGAATCATATCTAAATACTTAAAAAAATTCATTTTAACTTTTTAATACAACATTTTGAAAAAGTAACACTAATTCCCTAATAAAGCTTGAACTAACAATATTTATCCCAGGCTTAGCATCTAGTTTAGATGCCTCCACTGAAGCCAAAGAGGAGCCGAGACAAACTAAAGGCAAAGCCAAACACCTGCTCATCTGGGCCATGCGCAAGATCTGTAGTCTGTGAACAGATGGGCGATAGGACGTTGGCTTCATAATGGGGAGTTTCAGTCTAATCGGAGCACCCTAGTGGTCCTGCAAATATACTACTGGGAATAAGAAATGACCCTTGAAAGTTTTCAGCAGCTGGCGGAAAGCTTTTGGTACTTTGGTGCCATGCTAGCTTTCATTCTTTCAGTGATAGATAATGCTTTTCATACTTCTCTTGCTTTCAGATTGAGTTGTTGAAACTATATTATAAAGCAACTGCTGCAATTAATGGGTGTTTTTAAGTGTGAACGTGTACAGTTTGGCTATTGGGGCTCTCTTCCTGTTCCATTCACTGAAAGTGGGATTGGTGACACAGTGCAATTGTTTTGTGCAAAATTCCATAGCATATTCTAGTTCTTTCAAAGATAATGCAGTCTTTTGGCAGATCCAATGATTAAGAAACAGAAAGAAACCTTTCATTAGCACAACTTGTTTGAAAATGAACAGTCAGAGTTGCACTAAATACCATCTTATGTTGGAAATGATGTTAATCTGCATTTTATTCTCTTGGATTTCATGAACTGTTTTTACTAATCTAACATAACCTATATCCAACCAATGAAAATGTGGTCAGGGTTTGAGCATGTGCTTGTATTGGTTGCCACTGATGTCATGGAGAAGAGCCAAAGAGATTGTGTAGTCCAGATTTTGTTGTTGTTGTTTTCATTTATTAGTGGAGAACAGAAAGCAGAAAAGATTCATGCATTATAGAAAGACTAGAAAAAGTGTAGCGGCTGCAGACTGCAACAGATGGGGCAAGAGATAATGGGAAATAGTTAAAAATTTCAAAGTATAAGGGAAATCATTGTTTCTTTCAAACATTTCAACGGGGAGAGTTCCATTCTGAAGGGAATCTCTCTGCATGTGCCACTAGAGGACACATCATAGGCCCCTCTGTGACTTGACTTTAGGCCAATTTATTCAACTTTGGATCAGTGGGAAAAGCATCACCAGAGGGCTTTTCTCTTTTTTCCATGAATTTCTTTTGGGTGAAAGATTAAGTGGTTTAACTACCAGTCCTAGCCTCTTTTAGGATTGAAAATTTCTCATTTGAGAAACTTGAGCCATTAGAAAAAAAAAATTCTAAATTAATAAGATCTTACCTTGTTCTGGCCAGGAAATCTATACAATTCAGAGTTAATTTGAGACAAAAAAAAATGTAAGAACTGAGTTATTGGCTTATTGCAACTTATTATAATCTGCAATTATAATGTAGGAGAGTTAGGAGCTACACAAACCCTGTTCACATGCATAAGACCAGTCTATTTTGGTTTTTCTTGGAGGTTTGAAATGGATTCATGTCATTTAATTCTAGTTTATTTCCAGTCATCAGATTTTTTAATTATCCGTACTAGTGGTGGTTAAGTTCTTTATAAATTTGGCTTGATATGCAATTGTCAAATCTGTTTTTCCTTTGTTTGGTTACATGATCCTCTTATTGCCCTAGAGGGATGGATTTTATCTTTTACAGGGAAAGAGGAAATCATTTGATTCCAGAAGGGAAATACTAGTGCAGAAGAAATGCAGTTTGCAAAGCAGAAAATCATCATCTAAATTTCCCAAATTTGGATTGCGTATAACACTCATGGAATTACAATGAAATGTATCAAGGTAAAGAAACAAATCTAGATTCAGGAAGTACAACAAAGTATTATTGAAAAGCATCAGTTCTATCTTAAGAGAGCAGCAAACTCACAAGGAAAGAAGTACCCATTTTTCCATTGCTGCAATTTTCACAAATCAAGGAGGGGTGTTAATCCAGTTGAAGCTGCCTGCATGAACAACTGTTTGAAACCAATTACGAATCCCCTGAAATACAAGATCTCTAAATTTCCCTTTCTTTGGATCGTAGGAGGCTAAAACTCTGTTCTTATACTCCAGCAAGATTTCACCATTCTCCAGCAAGCAAACAACTCGAACAACTTTTCCATTTGAAGCATTCTTCCATATCTTCGAAGGTCTGTCTCGGTCCAAATTTTGTTTCAAACACTTTGGCATGTAAGCTCCAATGCTGAATTCTTTGACCCAGGACTCCTTCACATTATAATCTTTCATAACCCATATCTCCAGTTTCCCATAATTGCCATAAACAGCTGCAGCAAGACTACCTTCCAAAACAGACAGATGAAAATTACACCTGTTTAGACCACCACAATCAGGCTTTGGGACTTCTCGGAATTGTTCATCTGCTAAGTCAAACGACATAAGCTGGCGAGCCGGGTAATATCTCCGTGGCCTACTTACCCAATGAAGTCTTCCATTAACTAAAGCCTCTGAAGGCCGCCTTACAAACTGATATGATACTTTTCCAAGACTCCTCCAGGCCGAGCTTCCCAGAGTGAAAATTTGAACATCTGATTGCGGATAAACCGTTCTTCGGGCACGACTGTAGCTACTACTGGTATTCCTATAATAAACTATCTTAACTACCTTGTATTCCTTTGTTTTTGGATGGAATCCAAATCCAAACACTACTTCCTGATCTGGATATTGTCTAGACTTTGGTAGCTCTATAAAGTCCATGGTAAAAGGATTGTAAACATAAAGTGCATCGTTGTAGAATGAATCAGATAGGCATAATAAACCATTGCATGATCCTACCACATCAAATTCAGGCATGGTAGTCTGAAAAGGTAAATATAACCTTTTTACCTTCTCTTTGTCTTGGTCGTGGGCAGATAAATCTACAAAATACAACTCGTTTCGGAGGGGAATATCACAGTGAAGAATAAGACATGGGTTGCTCTCAGCTTTGCAGGAAAGATGCATATCTACAAGAAGAGGGTCTTGAGCTAAAGCACGCCATCCTCTGCATACAAACTTGAATTGCACCAAAGATGTGATCGGTAGCCTTGACAGTATGTCGACGATGATTTCGTGTGGCAGGCTTTCCATTCTGGTTGTTTGTTGTTCATCATCTTCCGATTTGGTTTTTCTTCTTTTGAGATGTCTCTCATCATCCGAATCCATGGCTAAGAAGAGATTTAGAAAACACATGGATTACCAATCGTAGGCTTGCAGATCAAAATGGAAGTTGGGGATAAACATGGTAGACTTTGATGAGATCAAACAAATAGCGTAAAAGAGGAAAGTAAAATAAAAGGCAAGACGGAAACCTCAAGGAAATTATATAAAGTTTGTACAGAAACCATCATGAGTAAACTCTCCGGTAGAAAAGTTTAATTTTTCCTTTTCCTTTGATTACCGGAACAAAGCTAAAAAGAATTGATAAACACAACAATCTGCACCGTCCAATTAAGCATATATATGGCCAAAATGTGACTGCAGAAAAGGTGAAGTTATGAATAAATTCCATGTCAATGCAAAGATGGCCCTACTGATACTGACCCTGCAACATTAAGTGTTGATTATTGAGAGAGAAAAACAAAAAGTATTTGAGAAATTAAACAAAAGAATAGCAATAAACAAGTATTTTTCTCTTGCTTTCTTCTTCCGAAGACAAATGCCTCTCCATTTATATGCTTAATGCTCTTTTTTTTTTATTCGAAAGGTGTTGTTGGTGATCATACTGATCAATAAGACCCTTTATAAAGTGCTCATTCTATTATAAATCTCCAAAAAGAAAAAATAAAGAGTCTCTCAAGACGATAAACTCAAGGTAAAAGAATTGAAGATGTAAAAACAAAGAGCAAAATGACATGATCTTATGGAAGTAAACATAAAAACTAAGAAATAAATTTAGATAAACAGATCAACAGAGAAATGTGGAAAGTTCCCCAACTTTGTGCTTTATTTGCATCTTTGTTATAAAGTCTAGCAAGGGAAGGCTGAAAGCACTAGATCGATTAGAAGTTGGATTCCAGAGTTTGAAAGAACATGTTGGGAATTATCTTCCAGAAAGATTACAACAAAACCATTTCAATGAGTTCACATGCAGTTCACTTTGCATCATCAGCGGGTAAAGTTATTACCAAAGGTAGCCTTGGCCCTCTAAGAGCCATCATCCTGGCCCTCACCCCCAAAATAAATGTTGTGTCATGATTCATGTGGCTTACCTCATGCCCAAACATGGCATGACTCGTTCAATGCTCTCTCTGTCTTCAAATTTGGTCAACAAAATTGTAATAATATCGCACAATTTTGATCAAATATTTATCATGAAAATTAATTTTTTGGTTGCTAATTTTAATTAGTTACTAGAATGAAACTCGCGCGATGCCGCGAGATCAAGTTGTTTTTAATTCAAAAAATAGTTCAATCTTTAACAATTTGATGATTTTTGTCTCACATATTTATGATAAGTACGTTTTATAATTCTAACAGTAAATGCACACTTACACTTTCCATGAACTAAAAAATACTACACCAACTTGAGAACATGAGAGGAAACGCTAAGGGATAAAAAAGGCATCTCATTTCTATAGCTATAAAATTATGTTGTAGCATCGTGTATGGTAACATTTTTTTTAAGAGGACTATACTAACATCCACAAAAATAATAGTTTTGTATGTTCTTCTTCACATGAGATCGGACTACAATCACAAACAGCTTACAACATCAGTATATAGGTCAGTGAGAACCAAATAGAAAGATATTAAGGTAAATTTAGATAGATGCTGAAAATGCGAAAAAATCGTTACCCTATCTCCTTTTCATGGTAAGGAATCTGATCATTCTCATGCTCATCTTGGATACTTTTGAGAGGTATGTACAAATATCAAAAGGGAAGTTCATACCTCCTAGGCCTTGCCTGTTTTTGTATTTTAGACATCTTCTAAGAAATGAAGGCTAAAACAGAATATGGGATTTTATAATAAAATATACTGATACAGGGAATGTTTTTGCATCAAATTTAAAGCATTCCACACCCATGCTATGATTCATTAAACCTCTTCAAATCACCAAATCAAGGTTATGCAGTTAAGCTGCTTATTGTAGAAAGATTAACTACAGCATCATTCGACCTAAAAATGAACCCTTGAGCAAGAGTTCTTCAAATAGCATAAATAGTCAATTCTGTTTGATACAGGAAAAACGCATCTATAAAAGACTTCCCAGTCTAAAACAAATCAAAGAAAGTGATATATGTTCAGCAAGAAAAGCATTGTATCACGTTGTGTAAAGGGCAGTGATGAAAAATATCAGACAACTCAACAGGCTTGCAATATACCAAGAGATTCTCTACAGTTGTATCTGACTCCTTCAAATGCAAGCATGACTGGGACTTTAATATGCTACCAAAGAACTACATATATTTTTCTTGAAACTTTAATATAACTGGGACTTTAACACAAAATTATAACAACGTTCTAATAGAAATGCAATTGAGGTCTCATAAATGCATTTATAGCTGCTAAGAGAAGGGATGGTCAATGTTCATTGTATATGTGTTTTGAGGTTTCTATATACAATCAAGCAAAGAATCACATAATCTATGGATTTTCCAGCCAAATTATAAGAAGAATGTTTTGTACTTTTTGTTGGAAATTTTACTTGCATGTGCAATAAACAATTTAGGAGTAGTAACATATTTCTTTTAAAAATGTTTATCAAGGGGAAAAAAATTACTAATGGTCGAATTGGGCAAGTTCGCTTATTTTTGCTTTTTACTTCTTTGACTGACTGAAGTTGGCGTAAACCCCAAACCAATTTGCAATAAAAAGGAAAGAAAATTTTTTTTAATCTCCTTTCATTTGCAAGACATCATTAATCTTAGTATACTCCCTATTAATCATACATTTGAGCCAAAAAGCTCTGTAATTTCTGTTACAACCACAATTTGCTACTCAACCACAAATTTTGATAATGATTTTAAAAAATACAATTCGATTAGAGAAAGTAACTTTTTCAAATGGTTTTGAAATCACAAATTATCAATGGCATTTTCAATATCACAATTCAGCCCTTATCAACCTAGAATATGAAATCAAGTTTAACGAAACATGCATTACCTTGCTATCAACAAATTTGAAAAGCTCAACATGAATTTGATTGTCGACATTTTTTTTTTCCAAAAATAAGTAAAACCCATAAGCAATAAAGAAAGGAATAAACAAATATAACTTCTTTTGATTGAAACAAATGGAATAAAGAAAAGAAAAGTTAATTCTTAAAATGATACCACAATACCTTTTGAGCCAAAGTGAAGCAAGAATGAAACCAAAGAACAGAGAACCTAAAAAAGGAAAAGAAAGAATTAAAATGAATGTAGAAAACAATGGCACAAATAAAAAAAGGAACCCCAAGTAAAAAACCAAACAATATCATAGCAAAACAATAAATCCTAAACCCTAAACCTAGAATATTAAAACCATATTTTCAAAACGAAGTAAGCTATAGAGTTATGCTCACAAATTCAGTTTTAGATAAGCTGATGCATCCTAAAATAAGAAAACAAAATAGGATGAAGAGATTTAAAGGACCAACAAATTTTACTCTTACAGCTAAAGCTTATGTTTACCCTTGTAAAATAATCAGAGCAAAAAAAAAATTGAAGGTTTTCAATTTTATTGTTGAAGCAGAAAATGTCTATAAAAAAACTGAAATGATCAAATTATAAAATAAATTCTTATAAGAAAATAGGATAATATAAAACTGATAAAAAGTTCATATCAAAAGAAATTTGACTAACCTCATTCTTGGTCTAGTAAACATGTTGATCTCTTTCTCTCTTTTTGATGAAATTGAGATAAAATATGCATTAAATGAGAGCATTTCTTATTTATGTCAAAGTTATAGAAGTAATACATCACTTGTGATTCAAGTATCGGATCAAGGATGCAAGTGACCATTGCAACACACCCTCATTTGGAAATATGTTAAAAAAATGGCTTTAGGGAAGGATATGGATCCAGCAAGGAGAGAAACCAGGAAGACACGAGACCAAGAAAATGGTGTGAAAATTGTATCCATGGGTAAGGGGGGAAGACGACCAAGCACAGGGGAAGCAAATGGATAGGTTTTTTGGGAAGGAAAGAAACAAAGGGAGTAGGAAAGAATGGCACCTGTCAATGAAATGTAGGCTTGTTAGGGGCAGAGCGTCTCCAAAAACTGTTTTCTGGCTGGGAGAAAAACAGGGACAAAGAAAAAAAATTAATGTAGCGGGGCCCATGGTTCAGAAAGGTATTGAAACCCCGATTTAACCAAGCAAACTTTCTTTTTCTCCTTGCAGCAGAACGTGAGAAGAATGAAGCTTGAAGGGCAAGAGGCGGTAAAAGGAGAGTGAGCGACGTGGCCGTTTGAGAGGCCAAATTTTTCTACAACTTTTATTATATGATTGGCAACATAATGAAAACTACAATTTGAATTCAGGTAGCATTAGCATGGATAAAATTAAATCAAGTTTATTCTTGGAAAAACGTACCAAAAGTTGTGGTGCAAAACAAATGCTGAAGTATAAAAGGACAACTGCAACAGTTTTTCCAAGAAATTATTTCTAAACCAACTGGTTCAATGTGTTCGGGCAATAAGTGCTACTGTGCTAGGGAGGTAGGCTTGCATGGTCACTTTGATTATTTGCGTCGAGATCAAAGCCAAAGCCTAGCTTCGGTACATGCCTTAACCTTAGCCCACGTATTACCCCCAAGAGTTTCTTTCAAACTTCGAAAAACAAAATTTCAGGGTCGCTTCAAACAGATGGTACCATCTGCTTGTACAGTTTTTACGCACCATTTTCTTTCTCATCAACTCATCAATACAAAAAGGGAAAAAATGCCTTGATGGAAAAAGATGCAGTGTGTGGATACTTAATTTTGGAAATTAAGATTTATTTTATATTATAGTAAAAGACAACCTCTTCTTAGAATAAATACTTCACAAGAATAATTTCTTCAGAAGAGCTTCTGCACAAGAACAACCTCTTATCAGAAGAGCTCATTATTTTAGAAGAATTCATTCGCAGAACAGCTCTTCTCAGAATAGCTTTTCTTATAACAGCTCTGCTCGGAACAACTCTTTACAGAACAACTTGTTCTCAGAATGACTCATTCATAGAACAGCACTTTCAAGAAGAAGTGAAGATAACTCCGGAATAGAGCAGGGTTCTTGAGTTAACTTTACTATTGAGATGTCCTGGAGAGTTTGGCTTGGTGGATCAGATATGGAAGTAGTTAAGAGTTCTTCTCTTAACCTTTCTTTGAAATATGAGTGCTCTTCCCTATTTCTTTCAGTACACCTTCTCCAAAAAACGTAAATCCCACTAGACAAAGCATTAATGCTTTCTAACTGTCAATTCTCATTATTACATTATTAATACCAAAGATATGTAACTCCCATTCTCTACTCCTATATATAAGGGTTCTTGTTATCATTGAAAGGACTTTTGGCAAATCAGCTAATCCATAAACTCTCTCAAATCCTCTTTACATCGTTTTCTCTTCAGCCTTGCTCAGCCTTCTATTGCCACCTACAGCCTTGTTCTCAACCTTGCTCAGCCTTCTACTGCCACCTGGCGCTGCACTCATTCTTCAGGGTTTGCTCCAGTCTTCCTCTCCGTTGCCTCTTGGCACACCCTATTCTACTAGTTTGCAACGTTTCCTCTCTACAGCAAAGAACTCATCTACATTTTGGCGACTCCACTGGGGAAGAGCGATTGTATTGAGTAGAACATCTTCAACCTTCACTTTGCTAGAAAACATGGAGAGCTCTACTGGAAATCAGGATGCTCAGGCCCCTGCCTACATTCAAGAGTTGATGAAGATGATCCAAGCTTCTCAAGAAAGAATGCAAAAGTTGGAAGACACTATCTCCCAACTCATATCTTCCAATGCCACAACTTTTCAGGTTCAACCTGTCACTCCTGTTACTGCCGGGAATGAGAACACTTCTATTGGCAATAGAGGAAACTCAACTAATGCACCTGGTCCTGGAGGTGTTGAAAACATTAGTGCAAATAACACCACTGTTGTTGGAACTTCTATTGTGACTCTTCCTTCAGCCATAGCTCAAGGCTTTGTGACAAAAGAAGAGCTTCAAAGGTTGCTGGAAGAGAAGAACAAGAGTTTAAGTTTTTTTGAATTTGATCCCAAGTTGCCTTACCCTGCTAGTGTGGCTGCTAAGACATATCCCAAGGACTACACTAGTCCCAAGTATAAACAATTCAATGGCAAGACTGGTGATGCTCGTGAGCATGTTATGAAGTTTGTGGAGACTCTTGGTGTAGCAGGATTCGATGATGATTTAAAGTTGAAAGAGTTTTCCAAGTCTCTCACTGAAAAGGCATACACCTGGTATGTCAATCTTACTCCTGGTTCTGTAGATTCTTGGAGTCAAATGTGCAGAATGTTTGGAGAGAAGTTCTTCTCTACTCAGGAGAAGGTTACTCTTATTGATCTGGGAAGAGAGCATCATCTCATAGAGTATATTCAGCGCTTCAGAGAAAGAGTGTTAGATATTCAAGACTCTCGTGATGAGAAAGAGTTAGTTAAAGTCTGTATTCAGGAGATGTTTGATGAATATATGGTGCATTTGGAGAACTTCCCACTTCCAACTTTTGCTACTCTAGTTCAAGCTGCAAGAAGAACCAACAACACTGTTCTTAGGCAAAAGGGAGTTAATCGTTTCACTAGAAGAAATACTCCTACAGTAAATGCTATTCAAGGAAGAGGAAGAGAAAGAAGAGGCCCTCATCGTCCTAATATGCACCCTAGAAGAGAAGATCTAAGAGGAAGGCAAGATGATGATGCTGAATCTCCACCATTCTCAGTTCCATTGGATAGAGTGAAAGTACTTCTTCAGGAATGGGTCAGAGATGGAAATATTAATTTGCCTTATGTTCCACGTCCACCAACAATAGAAGAGAGGTCCAACCCAAGGTATTGTAACTATCATCGAACAGTTGGCCATCCACTCTCAGAATGTAGGAATATGAGAAGGTTATTTCATAGGAGAATACAAGCAAGAGAAGTGTTGATTGGCAACAATGGAGTTCAGAAAAATCCACTTCCAGCTCATTAGAATCCTAGAGGACATGTGAATGCTATTACTCATCATGATGATCCTTCTCCTTCAACTACCCAATTCGAAGAAGCACAGGCAGATAGTATGGTGACTTCTTCAATTGCAAATTCACTTATGAAAACTCCAAATTTCAGGCATTTCTTCGATCTAGTTGGGTTTTCAGAAGAATCAAAAAAAGAAGCTGCCATTGCTCTAATCAGAATAGAAGGGCAACAATACGGAGAATGTAACATGGTAGGCCGCGTTATGGGAAAAATGGAAAGTGGATATGAGAATGCCATAGTTTTTACGGAGGCAGATATGTGTACTTCTCATCGTTATCACAAATAGGCCACTTTATGTGGAGAGCGTTATTAATGGATATCCTATCAAAACAACATTCATAGATGATGGATCTTCTGTGAATCTCATGCCTTTGTCTACTCTGAAGGCAGTCAACATTGATTTGAAGAGTTTACGACGTCCCATAACAATATCTTCCTTTGACAGTAAAGAGATTTCAACTTTGGGAAAAGTGACAGTGAATTTCAAGATGGGACCAATTCAAGATCAAACTTTCTTTCATGTGATTGATGCTGATGTAGCTTACCATGTTCTCATAGGAAGAAAATTCTTGCATACTCACAACATCATCCCATCTTCTCGTCATCAGTGCATTAAGGGTAATTGGAAAGGGAAGGAAATTTTCATTCCAGCTACAAAGACTCCATTTGAACGGAATGAAGTGAATTATGCTGAGGCATCTTTCTTTGAAGATTCAACAGAGGATGGGGAAACATTTTTTGTAAGACCTATAGGTGTTCCACTTCCAAGATGGGAAGACCTATCTGCAAAGGAAAATAATGGTGAGAAGAAGAAGAAATGTCGAGGTGGAAAAAGAAGACGTGGAAATGCTTTTGAGAATAGAGATGAAAAAGAAGAAAAACAAGCTAGTGGAGTGAGTTCTTATACTCGTGAGGATGGAAAAACTGTCTATTGCTTATGATGGGACGAGGGGTCTAGAGAAAAACCTTCTTTTGACCCCATACAATGGAAAGCTCCTGATGAGCAATTAACTTGTTCTTAAGTAAAGGTATTGGAAAAGGAGAAAGAAGAGATTGAGCCTGCACCAGAACAACTTCAAGATCAGCCTAAGCCACAAGGTGATGAGTTAGAGGAGATTAATATAGCCAAGGAAGAAGGAGAAACAGCAAAGCCACTCTTCATTAGCAAAAATCTATCGAGTGAACAAAGAATCACATTAATTCAACTCTTAAAAGAATTTCAAGATGTTTTTGCTTAGACTTATGAGCAGATGCCTGGGCTAGATGAGAATCTGGTTACACATGATTGCATATTGCTCCTGGAAGTAAACCAGTGAAGCAACATGCTTGTGTGTTTTGTCATGATATTGAAAACCAGATCAAGGAGGAAATCAATAAGCTTCTCAAAGTTGGGTTTATCAAGCCAATACACCATCCTACTTGGTTAGCCAATGTTGTTCCAGTAAAGAAGAAGAATGGTACAATTAGGGTGTGTGTAGATTTTAGAGATTTGAATAAAGCATGTCCCAAAGATGATTTTCCTTTTCCAAATATTGATACTCTAGTTGATTCTACAGCTGGTCATGAAATGTTTTCTTTTATGGATGGATTTAGTGGCTATAATCAGATTAAGATGACTCCAAGTGATGCAGAAAAGACAGCTTTTCGAACTCCATTTGGAAACTTCTATTATACTGTTATGCCTTTTGGATTGAAAAATTCGGGTGCAACTTATCAGCATGCCATGACAGCTATTTTCCATGACATGATGCATGATTGTATGGAAGATTATGTAGATGATATAGTTGTGAAATCCAAAAAAGCCTCATATCATTTTCAAGATTTGAGAAGAGTGTTTGAATGGTGCAGAAAATATAGGTTGTGAATGAATCTTATGAAATGTGCATTTGGTGTTTCAGCTGGAAAGTTCTTAGGTTTTGTGGTTCATAGAAAAGGCATTGACTTTGATCTTGCAAAGATAAGTGCTATTCAGTCTATGCCACCTCCAGTGAATCAGAAACAACTTAAGAGCTTGTTGGGAAAAGTTTCATATATTAGGAGATTCATTCAAGCCTTGGGAGAAATAATAGTTCCTTTTCAAGCTTTGTTGAAGAAAGGAGTGTCGTTTGAATGGGGCGAATGACAACAGGAAGTGTTTGACTTCTCCAGCAACCATGACTATGCCATTGAAAGACCAGCCAATGATATTACATCTCACTTCTACTCCATATTCCATTGGTGCTTTGCTAGTACAAGAAGTGGAAGAGCAAGAATGACCTGTGTATTACTTGAGTAGATGTTTACATGAGAGTGAATTAAATTATTCACCGATGGAGAAACATTGTCTTGCACTGGTCTTTGCTACTCAAAAATTACATCACTACTTTTTGGCTCATAAACTTATGGTGATGACTAAGTCAGATCCTATTAAATATCTGCTTTGTAGACCAGTTTTATAAGGGAGAATAGCAAAGTGGCTTCTTTTGCTTGGAGAGTTTGATATATCAGTTGTTCAGCCAAAAGCTATAAAGTTTCAAGCGCTTTCAGATTTGCTAGCACATTTTCCATCCCAACATGAAGAAGAAATACACTATCCTATTCCGAATGAATTTCATGAAGAAGTTTGTTCAGTGAATATAGAAGAAGGGGAATGGAATTTATATTTTGATAATTCTTCCACAACTTTTGAAGGAGGCGTTGGCATAGTTTTGATTCCACCAAGTAGAGAAGTTGATTCCTCGATAGAGAGTTTAGAGTTAACCTCCTCTCATTTGAGTAGAAATAACATCTCCTTGGATGAAGAGTCAAGAAGAGAAGGATACTCATTGATTCCTGGTTTAGAGTTAAACTCCCTAGAATCAAGTAGAGAACCTATCTCCTTTGCCTTCAAATTGGATTTTCCATGCACCAATAATCAAGCTGAGTATGAAGCACTTATTTTGGGTTTGTTCATAGTTGACTCCATTGGAGTTAAAAATCTTTGTATTCATGGAGATTCTAATCTTATAATTAAGCAAGCTAATGGTGAATTTGCTTTGAAAGAACAGATGTTAGCTTCTTACAGAACACTTGTTCAATCTTTGTGGAAGAAGTTTCAGAATGTAAAATGTGAGCATAGCCCAAGATCTACAAATTGGTATGCAGATGCACTTGCTATCTTAGCTTCTAAAATTCAGATTCCAAAAGAGAATGAAAGTATCACTATGTCTGTTACTAGAAGAACTTTACCATGTACAACTAGTGAATTATTTCAATCTCTTGAGTATGAAGAAGATGAAGATTGGCGTTCATCTATCATTGAGCAGCTGGTCAAGCCTACTTCTGCTAGTATTTTGAATCTGAAACACTTCCTCTTAATCTAAGGTATTCTATACCATAGAAGTGCTAATGGAGTATTAGCAAGATGTGTTTCTAAGCATGAAGCTTAAGAAAGATTGAGCCCAGCATATGAGCAATGGTGTGGTGAAGAGGGACCTCCATTACATCGCCTACTTCAAAGAGCCGGATACTTTTGGCCAACAATGTCTAAGGATGCTTTGCAAATTCAAAAATCTTGCAGTAAGTGTTCTGAACCTCCAGATGTCAAAGAATGCAATTTCATTGGAAGTGTTGGTGATTGGCGTAGGCCTTTTATTGATTATCTGAAAAATGGAGTTCTTCTAACCAATTACCATGATGCAAGATAGTTGAAAAGAAGAATTCAAAGGTTTTTTATGAATGGAGATGATCTATTCCGAGTCTCATTTTCAGGAAAATCATTGAAATGTGTTTCTCCAGCTTATATGCATCCTCTGTTGGAAGAAGTATGATGAGTGTCGTCAGTCACCAAAAATAAAATTTCCTAACTCTACTATGTAAATAGCGGAGCAAGGGTCGAACCCACAGAGACTGAATTTTTTAAGTTAATTATTAAATTAAAAATCTAATCTTAGGGTTTAGGGAAAGAAAAAGTTTGGGGGTTTTGGAGACTATTCTAAAATAAAGAAAACAAGAATTATTAAGTATCAAAGACAAATAGCAAAAGGCTTCAGTTACGAGGCAATCAATCATTCTTGGATTTTGATGTTGATCATTGATTACAAAATATCACTGTCAATTAAATAGTCAACCGTAGCATAACAACAAGCACTGTTACACCATCTTTCCTTACTGAGTCGTTAGTTAAAACAAGCTCTTTAACTAATCTCTAACTACTTAACCTACCTAGAACAAGCTCTCTAGATATAAGTTGTAGCAGTATTAACAACAAGAAAGATATGGGTTGACATTAGATAACAAACACATAAGCTCGGTTTATTTTATCTAAACCTTAATTCTCTTCCATCCCTAGTGATTAACTCCACAAGCAATTACGGACTTATGTTTTTAATCTGGCGGTAGATTATTTAATTTAACTAAATAGTGTGCACCCTATCTAATCAAACAAACAATCATTATAATGTGCTCAGAGAATCTTGGATATTTAATCAACAATTATATAATAGGTTCAAAAATCTCACAACATGCTTTTCCCAAGAATAATCAATTTACCTCATAACTGAATAAGAAAACTACTCACTAGACATATTCAAGATCATAAAATTCAAGTTTAATATTATAAAGATTACAAATATCATGCAAGAAACAATCAAAGAAGCAATCTTTAATAATATAAAATCAGAATTAATAATCAAGATTATAAACTAGCAAGCAAGAACACACAAACAATATTAATTTAAATAAAGAAAACAAAATCAGAATTAAAAATAATAAAGAAATAAGCAAAATAATAAAAATAAAATTTCTATTAAATCTACTCTAAAACTAAACAAGAGAGAAGAGGGGGAAGAGAGGGATGTGAAGGATTTGAGGGATGTTGTTTATGAGAGCCTTGTACTCTTTATATAGGCCTAAGGAAGAGTTTAAAAGACTTTCCTAAGCAATGTGGGATTCAGATAAGAGTTTACTTGGAAAACAAGTAATTTGACTAGTCAAACTCTTACCTTTATCTCATCATCTTTTTACAATTATTTTCTAAGTAAAATTCCTAAGGCCTATTTTTATTAATTAATTACAGATCTAATACAAAATAAAATTAAGAAATTATCTTCTCTCAACAAAATCTGGTCTTGAACTTGCTTTATTGGAATTTCTTCTCAATCTCGTTTTTTCGCCCAAAATTTCGTACTGATTTTGTCCAGAGGTTTGACCCACCAAATGAACTATGATTTTTGCGATCTTGTGCATTCTGGAAACCTTGAGAAGTCCTCTACAACTTCCATGAAGGACACATCTTGAGATCAGGTCGTTAAATTGGTCAAAAACGTCAATCATTCAAGCTGGACAGAAAATACTGCATTTTGCTCTTTTTAGCTTCTTTTTATTCCAACTTTGATATTTAATACCTAAAACATAAAATAAACATTAGTAAGCTCTTTTAGGCATAAAACATCAATAAAGCAAAAATATTAGCACATATAAAATTCACAAAATATCATCCTATCAAATTCTCCCACACTTAACTTTTGCTGGTCCTCTAGCAAAACCTAAACTAACTTCCTAAAGAACTAAATCCTAAAGTCCTAACTTACTTTTGCAGGAATCACGATTGCATTTAGCATATGCAATAAGCCTTTAAACCCCTAGGTCACCCCTAGTGGACGAGTTGTGTCTTGTGAGGGCTTTCAGAAGATATACCCACAAAATCTTTTACTTAAGACTCAATCCTAAAAATTCAAAATAAGACTGAAAAAATTAAAAATTAAGACTCAAAAAAAATAAAAAAGGTAAGATCATGGATATATTTTCAAATCTTTCAATTCTTAACTCATAACTTCAACAAGAGTCAAATAATCAAGTCAATCATATTCTAATCATTACTTCTCATATTCATGCATACTTCTAAATAAATTCATGCAAAATTCACAATCAACACAATTGAAACATATAATATCAACTTTGCAATTATCCAATTTACATTACTACAAACAAAGTCAATAGATCAAGAATTTTTTTTGTTTTCTCTTTTTGTTTTCTTTTGAGGTTTCAATAATGGTTTCCTTAAGTACTTACTTGCCTTTTTACGTGAATGTTAATATTGGTGATACCAACACCCAGTTACTCAACAAGTAAGCCTTCTTTTAGAGTGCTTTGCATACTCATATTTTAAGTCACTTCAAGAATTTAATCAACAAGATTGAGTAACTCAAAACATTGGAGTAGAATTTAAAGCTTTCAACATTTATTTTTCTTCTCTTTTTATGTTTTTTTTTGTTCTTGTCTATTTATCCTTTGCTTATACCAACTTCAATGAACTAATCACATTATCAATATCATATGAGCAATCATATTTAATCATGAACTCACATAAATTATTTAGAAAGTACTCACTTCAACAATAATAACAATCAAAATACTCTCAACTTTCCTATAAAACTTTATTTTAGTTTAAAATCAATCCTTAAAAGAAACAAAACAAATCATGATCTTTTAAAACTCTAAAAAATTTGATCCTTTTTTTTTTCAAAAAAATTTTAGTTCCTAAAAAAAAACTCTATAGACTCATAAACCAATATTCTCCCCTACACTTAAATCTTACTTTGTCCTCAAAGTAAGTCTAGCATGCAAAGAAGAACAATAAAAAAC
The DNA here is from genome assembly GCA_031772115.1 of Heritiera littoralis. Lineage (NCBI taxonomy): Eukaryota > Viridiplantae > Streptophyta > Magnoliopsida > Malvales > Malvaceae > Heritiera > Heritiera littoralis. The sequence continues at coordinate 741,170 of JAPDPK010000208.1, forward strand.
TCAAAAATTAAATGGTAATACAAGTAAAGGAAGATATACTCCCTCGTTTTACATCCTTGGGTTGCCTCCCAAGTAGCGCTTTTGTTTAATGTCGTTAGCTCGACCGCTCCACCTTCCATCATCCAATTAGTGAAAAGAAGAAATTTTGAAGAAGGTGATTTGGTACTTCGTGCTGTAGAACACATCAGAAGAGGGACTCCAGCCTCTAAGTTCAATCCAAAATGGGAAGGTCCATATATTGTACATGAAGTGAATGACAATGGCTATTGTAAGTTGATGAATCCAAGGAACAATGCTATCACAGCACCCATCAACTTTCAATACATCAAAAAATTCCATGTATGAGACTCATACTTCAACACTTTTGTCAAGTTTATGTTATTCAATAATAAGTCAAGTCCATTGCTTCTACTTCTCTTCATAATGAAGCTTAATATATGAGAAGTTTATTTCACTAATAGCCATAGCTTAATTGCTCATATTTTGGCTATATTTCATTACTTACAATCTAGCCGTAGCTTTATCGCTCATACTTGGCTAAGAATTATTATACAATGACCGCAGCTATATGCTTTTCTAGAAGGATTGAATCAATCTCCTATATATCGAGTTGAGAGATAGTCTCTCCTTGATGTAAAGTTGAGAAAGGTTCTCCTTGGTCGCATATATGAGCATACAATTTTCTCTACGAAATAAAAGAAAAGCAAGATTTGCTATTGATAAATAGAGAAATGAAAGTACCAATAGTATTGCAAAAAAAATCAGAAAATCCCAAAACAAAGAAATATTGAAATAGAAATGCAACAAAAGAAAACAAATATCTAATTAGCTACATAGCTTCAAAGAGAAAAAGTACTGCTACTAAACTCTGAAAAAGAATCTAACTTCTTCTGCAACTCAACTTGATGATTCTTCAATGAGGTAATCTTCACTTCTATTTCTTTTAGCTCTTCTTCTACTTTATTCTTTTCCACACCAATAGAAAAGAAGGCTTTGGCTTTGGAAATGCAAATGTCAATACAATCAAGCCTAAAACTAGCCTTTGCTGCATCATTCATAAGTCGCAACATCAATTGTATTTTCTCTAAAGAAATAGAAGACATCGAAACATCAGCCATCAACAAAGCTTTTCCTAACCCATCCAGTGCATAAGAAATAAAATCTTCACTTTGGAAGATATGAGAATCCCAATATTCACCCTTTTTTCGATAAACGATCTACAAATGCTTCACATACTGAGATCGAACAGAGAAACCATGAAAATCAACTCTAGTTGTAACATTTCCAGAATATGTTCCAAAAGTATCAAGGGTACTAGTAGCTTCCCTATTCTCTGACACTAGGGGGAAGAAACAACATCAAGAGCAGCTATAGCAATAACAGTGTCAATCTGAACAGGTTGAGCACTTGGAACAGGTTGAGTACTTGGAATAGGATCAACATTTGGAACAGGAATAGCTATGTCAGCCTGAACAGGTTCAACACTTGGAACAGGATCAGTATTAGGAACATAAAATTTTAGGAATAGGTGAATGAAAGCTTTTAGTTGTTTCAAAATTTTAGAGAAATGCTCTTGCTTGTTCTCAAAATTTTAGAGAAAAACTTTTAGCTGTTCTGAAATTTTAGAGAAACACTCTTACCTATTCCCAAAATTTTAGGGAAACACTCTACAACCTGTTCCCAAAATTTTAGAGAAAAACTTTTACCTATTCTCAAAATTTTAAGGAAAAGCTTCTTACATGTTCCTAAAATTTTAGGGAAAAAGCTTTTAGCTGTTCCCAAAATTTTAGAGAAAAGCTTTTACCTATTTTTAAAATTTTAAGGAAAAGCTCCCTATCTATTCCCAAAATTTTAGGGAAACGTTCCTATCTGTTCCCAAAATTTTTGGGAAAAGCCTCTAGCTATTCCAAAATTTTAGAGAAAAGCTTCTACTTGTTCTCAAAATTTCAGGAAAACACTTCTTTCTTATTCCAAAAAATTTAAAAAAAAAACTCTACTCACTTGTTCCCAAAATTTTAGGAAAACACTTCGTACTTATTCCCAAAAATTTCAAGAAACACTCTTTTTACTCATTCTCAAAATTTTATAGAAATGCTATTCTCACTTGTACCAAAAAATTTTAGAAAAATGCTTTTCTTACTTATTTCCAAAATTCTAAAGAAACACTCCTTCTAAATTGTTCTCATTTGTTCTCAATCTATGCATAGAATATTTCTTTTCTATAGAAATTTCTATGCAGGGGGCAACACAACGTAAGCAACTATTCCATCAGGCAACTGTACAGCAAAACAAAAAAATTATTTTGCTAAAAAAAAATTTATGCCAAACAATTATTTGGTTAAGAAAATTTCATTCACTATTCTGCTAAGAAAATTCATTCATCATTAAAAATTCATACAAGGGGCAATAATAAGTCTAACTTAAACAATTTTAATACAAGACAATAAGTTTTAATAAAAAATATTATTTTTCCAAAAACCCTTTATAGTACTAATGCATGAGAATTTCTTATACTAAGAATTCCCATGCAGGGGGCAAAATGTAGATACTTAATTTTGGAAACTAATATTTATTTCATACTATAGTAAAAGACAACCTCTTCTTAGAATAAATACTTCACAAGAATAACTTCTTCAGAAGAGCTTCTGCACAAGAACAACCTCTTATCAGAAGAGCTCATTACTTCTAGAAGAATTCATTCACAGAATAGCTCTTCTCAGAACAGCTTTTCTCAAAATAGCTCTGCTTGGAACAACTCTTTACAGAACAACCTGTTCTCAGAATAACTCATTCATAGAACAGCACTTTCAAGAAGAAGTGAAGATAACTCTGGAATAGGGTAGGGTTCTTGAGTTAACTTCACTATTGGGATGTCCTGGAGAGTTTGGCTTGGTGGATCAGATATGGAGGTAGTTAAGAGTTCTTCTCTTAACCTTTTTTTGAAATATGAGTGCTCTTCCCTATTTCTTTCAGTACACCTTCTCCCAAAAACGTAACTCCCACTAGACAAAGCATTAATGCTTTGTAACTGTCAATTCACATTATTACATTTTTAATACCAAAGATATGTAACTCCCATTCTCTACTTGTATATATAGGGGTTCTTGTTATCATTGAAAGGACTTTTGGCAAATCAGCTAATCCATAGACTCTCTCAAATCCTCTCTACACTATTTTCTCTTCAGCTTTGCTCAACCTTCTATTGCCACTCGTAGCCTTGTTCTCAGCCTTGCTTAGCCTTCTACCACCACTTGGCGCTGCACTCATTCTTCAGGGTCTGCTCTAGTCTTCCTCTCCGTCGCCTCTCGGCACACCCTATTCTACTGGTTTGCAACGTTTCCTCTCTACAGCAAAGAACTCATCTACACAGTGTAACTAGTGTTGAAATTTTTAGGGGCGTAAATGAATAGAACGTTCGACGAACCGTTCGACGAACCGTTCGTGAACTCGTTCGGTTTTTGTTCGATTAGTAAGCTTAACGAATGAACATGAACAATATTGTTAGCCCTATAGGCTAAACCGAAAGGGGGGTGAATCGGTTTTTCGCTAACCTTAAGTTCGTTTTTCGATTCTTCTAAATTCTCTAGCCTATATTAATATTTTCTAAGTTCTCTAGGCTACTTAAGTATGCAATATAAATTCAATACAATAAACAAAAATATAATTGCAAATAAATAAAGAGAGTAGGGATAGAAAATTGTACGCAAGCGATTTATAGAGGTTTGGCAACCTTGCCTACATCCTTTACCTTGAGACACTCCCAAGGATTTTCTCCAAATTCACTATCCTTGAATTTGTGTTTACAATCCCTCTTTTTCTAAGGCTTAAGAGTACCCTCTTCTCCTTCTTTTTCTAGGGTCAAGAGAAACCTCCCTCTTTTTCTCAAGCTAAAGAGAAACCTCTTTCTTTTTCTTAGGCTAAAGAGAAACCTCCCCTTTTACAAGGAATGAATTGGTTTATAAGAGGTGTAATCAAAGGAAGGCCTCTAGGTAGGCAAGTGATTACAAGAGTTAAGCACAAGAAAATCCTAAACAATATTTGTGCTATTCTATACAAGGAATGTGAGTATAATGAAAGATGAAGACTTTATAGCTCTTGAAATATTGTTGAGGCTTGAGGATTTGAGGAAAATGAGGATTGGAGATGTTGAGTAGTTCCTCTTGCTTCCTTTAGCTTCTAAGCATCTATTTATAGCCCCTTGGATGGATTCTAGTCGTTGGGTGGAGCAAAAAACGAATATAGCCGTTGTGTCCCACAAAACTAGCCGTTACAGCACTTTTTCATCCCGAGGGATCGATCCCTTTAGTCCAGAATCTTGATTCTTGGCTTGAGGGACCTTTTCAGCGTTGGGAAGCCATTCTGCCATGAAGGGATCGATCCCTTCTCTTAGGGGATCGATCCTATGCTTCCAGAGAGCGATTTCTTGCACTTTTTGGGTTAGAAATGATGTGGCCTTTGATCTTAATCCAACCCAAAACATTTTGACATTTTTGTGGGAGTTTTTCTTGACTTTCTCAAATGAAAACTATCATAACGGTTTCACGTTCGACGATTTTGAAAACATTTAAAAACAAAAGGAGTCGCCACCATTCTTTTTTTTGACAAGGTGTGATTGGTCACCTTAAAATTTTTATCTTTTTAAGAAAATCTCAAAATTAATTAAGTCTTATTAAAAAGACAATTTTTGGTCTGCGAAAACAAAAATTAGATTCGGGAGTATGGTTACGTGTGGGGAAGGATTAGCACCCCCACAACGCCCGTTTAAAAAACGGTACCATTGTAATCATGTGATATCCTTTGGTTTTAATAAAATGGTCTTAATTTAACATTTAAAAAGAACTCTATTTATTTTAAAATCATTTTTTATTTGTATTAATTTTGAAACATTTAAATTTTATTTTTTATTTGAAATAAGTGAAAATCTTTTGTATTGAAAATTATTCTGAAGTACCCCAATACTTCTAGTAGCATTTTGGATAATTTCCTCACCTAGAGATTTCTTAAGAATCACTACTTGTGAGTTTTATAGAATCTCATCATCGAAAGATTTATACTCGCTTCAAAAATTATTATGAATGCATATGATGCAAACAAATAATGAATGATGCAAATGAATTTTTTAATTTTTTATATAAATATTTCTTTATTTATTTTAAATAAAATTTTTTATTATTGAAAAATTGCACTAAGTATCCCAATACTCTGATAACAATTAGTTAATTCCTCTTACTTAGGGATTAGTCAAGAAATCACTGCTTGTGAGTTTCATGACATCCCATCATCGAAAAATTTCATTTAATTAAATTTAAATTTATGCACCTGATGCAAGCATATAGTACATGATGCACATGGAATTATAAAAAGAACTTTATATTTTGATTTTTATTAATGAAACTCTTGATATTGAAAATTTTAGCTAAATATTCCAATACTCTGGTAACATTTAGTTAATTCTTCTCACCTAGGGATCAGTCAAGAAATCATTACTTGTGAGTTTTATGACATCCCATCATCGGAAAATTTCATTTAATTTTGAAATTATTTTTTAGATTTATTATCTTGATTCCTTCTTTTATTCCCTTTTATTAAAATTCTATTATTACTTATTTAATTAATTTAATTACCATTCGTTACCTTTGGAAACTTTACTATTATTAATTTTTATTGGTGTAATTATTTTGTATTTATGTATTTCTAAAATCCTTTTTTTTGTTAATTTCTCTCAATCGTTTCCATTACCTCTTTTGTTTTTATTAGTCTTTATTTAATTAATATTTTTCTAAATACTCTTTATTTGTCATTACAAAACTCATCATTGTATATATATATATATATATATATATATATATACATATATACATATATATATATATTTAAAAATAAGCATGAAATTGAAAATTGAGAAATAATATCAAATATCCCAATACTCTGGTAACATTCGATAAATTCCTCTCGCCTAAAGTTTTTCGAAAAATCACTACTTGCGATTTCTATGAAAACTTATCATCGGAATCATAATAATTTTTTTTATACATTTTGAAACCTAGTAATTTTGCCTAGTTCTAAGAAAAGATTATTGTTATTGTTATATATTATTTTTCTAAAAGAAATGTATAATTTTATAATTAAAGTTAATCTTATGTAATTAAATAAATTATTATAAATCTTAAACTATTTTACATGCAAATAAAAATATGTTTTTACCATGAAATTATATTAGAAGCACAAGAAATAATTTATCTAACAAACAAAACAGAAAATAAATAAGTAAATAAATAAATGAATAAATGAAATGGTGGAAATTTATACCCAAATTAACAGCCCACAAAAAACAAAGCCCAAACATCACATGGACGGGCCTAGCTGCTAGGTTGAAGCAGGTACCGAGTGGATCAGAAGCGGGTGGAGAAACGGGTGCGCGGATCTCGGATCCGGGTTAGCGAGAGGCGCGGGTCAGTTGACTTCAAAACTTCCCGTTTTGCACTCTTATAAAAGGCTCATTTTTTTTGTTAAACTTTCATTTCCACCGGCTTTTGCAAAAAAAACTCCAAAAAGCTTTCAAAAATCCTCTCAACCTCCTCTGTCACCGAGCGATTGCCGGCCGTTGTGCGCCGCCTTGCGCCGCAGTGCTCCGGTTGCCGGTAGTCTTTTCGGGAACGTGGAAACACTCCTCTCTTCCTCCTCTAACCAAATCCGGCCTCCTTTTTACCCAAAACCTCCTCTAGCTACCTAAATCTTACCATACCGAAACCTTTCCCTTTTTTTTGTTTTTGTTTTTTTTTTATGTTTTTGATGTTGTAATTGAATTGCTGTTGTTTAGTCTCTTAGATCTAGGACTAGTTTTTGGATTGGGGTTTCAGATCTGAAACTCAAACTTTTTGGGTTTCGGGTTTTTTTTTTTTGAGTTTTGGGTTTAGTTTTGGATTCTGATTTTGGGGTTTGTTTTTGGTTGGGTTTTGGGTAGGTGATGGTGGCGGTTTGATGGCTTTTGATGTTTCTGTTGTAGTCCGGCTTAGGGTATGGGACTGTGGTGGTTTTGGTGGTGGTCTGATATTGAGGATGGTGGTGATGCGGTGGTGTTTTGGTGATGATTGGGTTGGGTTTTTGTAAATCTGTTGGAGTGTTTCAGTATCTGAGAATTTCTAAAAAATTTTCTGTTTGCCTTTTTCCTTTTTTGCATGAATTCTTGGGTCTTTTTAAACAAATTCAGAAGCAATGTATACATCTAGGTTTTGAATTTTGTCTCTCAGTTACCAGTAGGGAGTGTCAGGAATGGATAGGTGGCGATGGATTTGGGTGGATCTTTCGTGGAATTTGGCGGCTGGCAATAGTGGTTTTAGTCTAAACCAACTGCCGGTCAATGGGTTAATGGGTTTTGGCCAGTTTTGTCAACATTTTCATTAAATGTGGTTGAAAAAGAAGAAAAAGAAAGAACGAACAAAGAAAGAAGAAAAAGAAAAGAAATAATAATAATAATAATAATAATAATAATAATAATAATAATAATAATAATAATAATAATAATAATAATAATAATAATAATAACAATAATAATAATAAAACAAATAATAATAATAATAATAATAAAAACAAATAATAAAGACAAATAATAATAATATAAATAATAAAATAAAAATACACTAATATCAATAATAATGATAAAAAATAATAAAAATAAAAATAAATCCAGCCCATTTTTCTTTGGGCTTTAAAGCCTATATATTGTAATTTGGACTTTGAAAGTCCAATTAGACTTATTTGGATCATATCTGTAGACATCATTTTTGTCCGGTTCTTTTTTTCAAAACATTTTTAATTAATTAGTTTGTATATATTTTATTATTGATTTTTAAATTTTATTTTTTATTTAGATTTAGAAATAAATTTTGGATTTTGATTTTGATTTTTATAGAATAAAATAAAAAAAAGAAGGAAATCTAAATTAATTTTGATAGGAAAGTAGAATTAAATGAAACCATTAAAAGATTGGAAATTAATTTGAATTTGGAATTGATATTAAATTTAAGATTCGATTTTTGAAATATAAAATTTCCTAAAAAAATTGATTCTAGATTTCCAATTATTACCAAAAATAAAAAAAATAAAAAAAGAAAAAACTAGGTCTATAAGAGGAGAGAGAACTAGGGTTTTAGGAAAAAAAAAGGAAGAGAAAATTAGGTTTTAAAAAAAAGAAGAGGAGAGGGAACTAGGGTTTGAAAAAAAATAAAAGGAGGCAGAAAGAAAAACCTAAGGGGGAGCAGACGGAAACCCTAGAAAAAAAAAACCTAAGAAAAAAACCTAGAAAAAACCTAGAAAGCAGGAGGAGGCCGGCTGGGTTTTGGGGAGGAAGGAGAGATACGAAAAAAAAAAAAAGCAAAAAGAGAGGAGGAGGCTGCCTTCCGGCTGGGGACTTTCTTGCTACCATTCTGCTTCAACCAAACCGTCCGTCCACTGCCATCATCATCACCATTCTGCGCCTGACACCATAATCGCTAACACCACTGCTCGTGGCACTCACCGTTGCCAAGCCCTGCTGCTGCAAAACATCATCGAACCGTTCCTGCTTCACCATCTACATGCCAGCCTTGGCACCGAGCCACTGTGTGCAACAAACCGCCACCTCCTCCATTCAGCACCATCCATTTTGTAGCAGGATTGTGACCTAGAACCAGTGAAGCCGTGACGCAGGAAGTGCTGAAGAGGTGCAAAATCGTGAGATGATCAGAAACCTGCAGAGCCCGTGAAGTTGCTGTTGGTTCTTTGACGATTACCGAACGAGCAGAGCAGTAAAGTGGTGTGCTGTAGGCAGAGTAGTTGGAAGTCACTGCAAGTTAAACTGAACGCAAGGCGTAACGTGAACAGAAGAAGGAACTGAGAATTGCAAGTTGATGCTGTGAACCAAAACTTTAGGAGAAGACGTGGAGTTGTCAAGTTTCAACCAAAGCGTCGGCTGCTGTGGTGAAGAAAGGAGGCCAACTACTTCAACGTTAGTGCAATCTGAGAACTGTTTGTTACCATGTCAAACATGTCTCCGTTTTACCGCTGTCCACGTAAATCTTTGTTGGCCAAAATTGTGCATGAAACCATGAATAAAGAAGCTGAACAGAGCAACGTGAAGAAGGAAAGCTGACAAGAATTAAACGAGAGGAAGAAGAAAGAACAAAGCTGTACGAGGAAAAGAAATAAAGAGAAAAGAGACTGCAAGAAGTTGCAAGAGAGAAGTAAGAAATACTCGAGAATGGTAAATCCTTCTATCCATATTGATTGTTCAAGTTTTTTTTTTCCTTTAGGCTTAACGTAAGCTTTCATTTTTTTATTTTTTTTTGTTGTTTATTATCTTGTGTTGGTTTTAGTTTAAAGCATGGACTATATATATTTTGTGGTATTGTGAAATTTTTATCATGTTTTTAGCTTCTTAATTAATTTATTATTTCATTTTATTTAATTAATTTAGTAATTATAGTTAGTTTATTTATTTTGTTTTATTAATTTATGTATTATTTATCCCTACTTTTATTTTAGGTTAGAATTAGATTTGTTAGTTAATAGAAATTAAAGAAAAACAAAATAGCCTAAAAAATAGATCTTTGTACATGAAACTTACATAAAAATTAATTAAGAATTAAATGGAAATAAATAATTAAAAGATAAATATAGATTATACCAATGATGACATTTTGAGGAAGTCAATTGAGACATCTTAAAAATGTCTAGGTGAGAAATTCTTCCTTAAGATTGAGCCAAATTGATGGGATACTTTTGGGAGAATTTTCAATAAAATATAATTTATATTTATTTTAAGATTAAATAGAGATAAAATAAATGAAACGAATAAAAATTAATTAGTAAAGACTTAAAATTAAATGAGCACAAATAAAAATAACAAATAAATAAAAAGGATAGTAAATTAGAAATAAGAATTAGATTGAGAATTAGATTTTATAGAATAAGTGTGAATTGTACCGATGATGAAATTTCAAGAAAGTCAATCGAGACTCCTTGAAATTTCTAGGTGAGAGGATTCTTCCTTAAGTTGAGCCAAATCGATGGAATACTTTTTGGAGAATTTTCAATAAAATATAATTCATATTTATTTTAAGATTAAAATAAATATCAATAAATAAAATGAACAAAATATAATAAAGACTACGCTTAAATAAATATGAATAAAAATTAGATAAATAAACGAATGAATAAATAAATAAATGTGACATGAAGACAAGAGTACAATAAAAATAAAATAAGAAATAAGTATGAATTATGCCGATGATGAAATTTTAAGAAAATCAATTGAGACTCCTTGGAAATTTCTAGGTGAAAAGATTTCTTTTAAGCCGAGCCAAATTGATGGGACGCTTTTAAGAAAATCTTTAATAAACCATGATTCATATTTATTATCTAAATAAATAAAATAAATAAATAAAATATATAAATAAATTAAGATTAAAAAAATATAGAGATTAATATGGAGTCGAAATTATAGCCAAAGTTAGAAAGAATAAGATTTTCATAAATTATTTAATTGATCCGACGATGGAATTCAAGAAAGTCAATTGAGACTCCTTGAATATCTTGAGGTGAGGGAAATTTCTAAGGTTGGAGCCAAATTGATGGAAAAATCTTAGAAATTTTCCCAATACATAAGTATATCGAAATTAATATGAACTCAAGGCAAATTGTAAAGATAACCTAAAACTAGTTGGTACCATTTTAGGATGGGCGTTGTAGGGGTGCTAATCCTTCCCTACACGTAACCGTACTCCCGAACCCTAATGTCTTTGAATGTAGATCAAGCCTTATCCTTAGTTTGAATACGTGACCAATCACACCTAGGTTAGAATGGTTGGTGGCGACTCCATGTCTTTGTGTCTAGCTATTAGGTTTTTTTTTTCTATAACTTAATACGTTATGACAATATCTATTTCTTATTGGCTCAGACAAAATTTAGCGTCTACAGCTGCCCCTCTTTGCTCATTGCTGAGAATCAGGAATAGAGCAAAGATAATAGACAACAATTTTGTCCGGCTCATGATCTAATTCTTTTTTTTTTGAAAAAGTGCTTCTCCTACAATAAGGTGCTCCTTTTATGATAGAGGTATTGAAACTTTAAATTCTTTCCTAAAATGTGCTCCTCTTGCAGCAGAGGCAATGAAACTTTAAAATTCCTCCTGAAATGTGCTCCTCTTACAGCAGAAACAATGAAATTTTAAATTCCTTCCTGAAATGTGCTCCTCTTGCAGCAGAGGCAATGAAACTTTAAAATTCCTCCTGAAATGTGCTCTTCTTGCAGTAGAGGCAATGAAACTTTAAATTTTCCTGAAATGTGCTCCTCTTGCAGTAGAGGCAATGAAACTTTAAATTTTTTCTGAAATGTGCTCCTCTTGTAGCAGAGGCAATGAAACTTTAAAATTCCTCTTGAAATGTGCTTCTCTTGCAGCAGAGGCAATGGAACTTTAAAATTCTTCTGAAAAAGCTCCTCTTGCAGCAGAGGCAATGAAACTTTAAATTTTTTTTGAAATGTGAAGAAACATTCATCCTTTTTTTTTTCTAAAAGTTTCTGAATCTTGTGCTTGAATTCTCATATAATGAATGAAATGCAAATGCATGTTATTGACAAAATCATGCAATTCCTATTGTGGTAATCAAATTCTTAGAACGATCCTTTTTGTGTTTTTCGATTCTTCCACCCATGTTTCACAAAATGGTTGCCACCAAGTTCGAATTAGTGATGGTTTACAACATGCACTTGTCACAAATTTCAATTTCCTTTGTTTTATTCACTTCTCTCTCTCTCTCTCTCTCTCTTTTTCTTCTTTTTTTTTCTTCTTTTTTTTAGTAATGCTAGTAGGTAGATTATCATTTAATCATCATCTTCATTTCAATCTTGTTAACAAACGCAATGCATTCTTGCACTTTATTGGTTAGTTATGGAATGATCAAAAGAATAAGAAAACGAACAAGATTGGAAAGAAAAGTTTTCATTATTGGGTAGATAAGAGACAACGGAAACAAAAGGGGTATCAAAATACCATTGGGTAACAGTTACTACTGGGGTCAAGTGGTGAATTTTAAGAAAGGTGACCATAACAAAATAATGAATGTTTAGATAACCCCTATCAAACCAAACCGGTGCTTTCTTTGAAAAAACTAATATGTTGATGCCCCCTGTCACACTGAGTTCATCCGACTAATGCCATGCTCCACATGATTTTGATTTTCAAGTGTTGATCTTTTCTGTATCTAAGCCACCTTTTCAGGTTTTCAACTTAGATATCCCCCCTTTAATCCAACTGCCCTTTTTTAGGTTTTCAGTTTGAATTCACCTTTCTTCTTCCTTTTTTTTCTTTTTCTTTTTTTTTTTTGTTTTCTTTTTCTTTGTTTTCTTTTTTTTTCTTTTTCTCTTTTTCTCTTTTTTCTTTTAAGCATAGTATTTCTTCACAGCATCAGAATTTATTGGATTAGGCATATCATTCCCATCTATCTCTGTCAGGATCAACACTCCGCCTGAAAATGCTCTTTTCACCACATATGGTCCTTCCCAATTTGGTGTCCATTTGCCCCAATTATCGTGGTGATTTGGGAGAATTCTTTTCAACACCAATTCCCCTTCACGAAAATGTCTGGGTCGAACCCTTTTGTTATGGGCTCGCATCATTCTCTTCTGGTACATCTGACCATGACACAGCGCTGTGAGCCTTTTCTCTTCTATAAGATTCAATTGTTCAAAGTGATTTCGAACCCATTCAGCCTCATCCAAGTCTAGTTCCATTAAGACTCTTAAAGAAGGGATTTCAATCTCGATAGGCAGCACCGCTTCCATGCCGTAAACCAAAGAAAAAGGAGTTGCCCCAATAGAAGTACGCATTGATGTTTTATACATGCAAAGCGAATGGTAGCTTCTCATGCCAATCTTTGTATGTACTAGTCATCTTTCCCACAATCCTCTTGATATTCTTGTTAGCAGCCTCAATGGCTCCATTCAACTTTGGGTGATATGAGGCGGATTTGTGGTGCTTGATCTTGAACTGTGCACATACTTCCTTCATCATGTCGTTGTTCAAATTAAGGGCGTTGTCTGATATGATTCTTTCTGAGAGCTCGTACCGACATATTATCTCTTTCTTTATGAACTTACAAATAGTAAATTTAGTCACATCAACATAAGAGGCAGCTTCAACCCATTTTGTAAAGTAATCTATCATCACAAAAATGAATCTGTGCCCATTTGATGCCTTGGGAGTGATGGGTCCAATCACACCCATTCCCCACATAGAGAAAGGCCACAGTGGTGACATGACATTCAGTGATGTTGGGGGAACTTGAATCTTGTCAGCATAGATTCGACACTTGTGACATTTTCTAGCATAATCTATGCAATCTCTTTCTAGTGTAGTCTAATAATAGCCTGCCCTCATAATTTGTCTAGCCATAAAATGACCATTTGCATGTGCCCTGCAAATTCTATCATGTACCTCTTCAAGAATCCTTTTGGCTTCAGACACATTTACACATCTCAAGAACATCTGATCTCGACCTCTTTTATACATAACGTCTCCATCAACAAGGAATCCTATTGCCAGTCTTTTGAGGATCTTTTTATCATTCTCCGATGCATGCTCTGGGTATTGTTGATTCTTAAGGTACTGCATGATGTCATAGTACCAAGGTTGTCCATCTGTTTCCTCTTCAATACTAGAACAGTGTACTGGAGAATCTCTCATATGGAGTTTGATAGGTGAGACCTCTACTTCTACTTCCATTTTAAACATCGCGGCTAATGTTGCCAGGGCCTCAGCTACCTGATTCTCTTCTCGAGATAAGTGTTGGAAGACGATGTCATCAAATTGTTGTACAAGGTCAGCTATGTACTTCTGGTACTAAACTAACTTCTGATCCCTCGTTTCCCATTCACCTCGTAACTGATAAATGACTAGTGCTGAATCCCCATAAACTTCCAAGTTTCTGATTCCCCTCTCAATTGCAGCTTCTAAGCCCATTACACAAGCTTCATATTCAGCCATGTTGTTGGTGCAATTGAAATTTAACCTGGCTGTGGACGGGTAATATTTTCCATTTGGAGATATTAAAACTACCCCTATCCCATGTCCTAAAGCATTGGATGCACCATCAAAGAACATTCTCTACAGTTTGCTGTCGGGCTCTTCCTTATCCGCTTGAAAGATAGGCATTATATCTTCATCTGGAAAATCTAGCTTGATAGGCTCATACTTGTCAGTAGCACGGTCTGCAAGAAAATCGGCTATTGCCCCACCTTTGATTGCCTTTTGGGATATGTACACAATGTTATATTCAGAAAGCATAACTTGCCACCTAGCTAGTCTTCCTGACAATGATGGTTTCTCAAAGATGTATTTAAGGGGATCCAATCTTGCTATCAACCAAGTCGAATGATACAACATGTATTGCCTCCATCTACGAGCAACCCAAGCCAATGCACGGCACATCTTTTCTATTGTAGTGTACTTGGCCTCATAATCAGTGAACTTCTTGCTCAAGTAGTAGATGGCCCGTTCTTTCTTGCCTGTATCATCATGTTGGCCCAGTACGCATCCCATAGAGTGTTCATTGACAGTCATGTACAACAACAAGGGCCTTCCGGCCACCGGTGGTACTAGAACAGGTGGATTTGACAAGTACCTTTTTACCTTTTTAAAAGCCTCTTGGCATGCCTCATTCCAATCACCCGGATCTTGTTTCCGAAGCAATTTAAAAATGGGATCACATTTAAGTGTAAGTTGCGAGATGAAGCGGGAAATGTAGTTCAATTTTCCCAGAAAGCCTCTTACTTCCTTCTGTGTGCGTGGGGGCGACAAATTTTGTATCGCATTGATTTTATCTGGATCCACTTCGATTCCCTTTTCACTGACTACAAACCCCAACAACTTTCCTGATTTAACACCAAAAGTGCATTTGGCAGGGTTTAACTTGAGCTGAAACTTTAGTAGTCTTTCAAACAGCTTTCGAAGATTGGTTACATGATCCTCTTCTCCTCGGGACTTAGCAATCATGTCATCTACATACACCTCTATCTCTTTATGCATCATGTCATGAAAGAGAGTTACCATTGCCCTTTGGTAGGTGGCTCCGTCATTCTTTAAACAGAAAGGCATAACTTTATAA
The DNA here is from genome assembly GCA_031772115.1 of Heritiera littoralis. Taxonomy (NCBI): domain Eukaryota; kingdom Viridiplantae; phylum Streptophyta; class Magnoliopsida; order Malvales; family Malvaceae; genus Heritiera; species Heritiera littoralis. The sequence continues at coordinate 756,311 of JAPDPK010000208.1, forward strand.
TAGAAGGTGCCCCAAACTGTCACAAAAGTGGTTTTCTCCATGTCATCCTCAGCCATTTTAATCTGATTGTAGCCTGAAAAACCATCCATGAACGAAAACATGTAGTGTTAGGCTGTATTATCTACTAGTGTGTCAATATGGGGTAATGGGAAATTATCCTTAGGACTAGCTCTGTTTAGGTCTCGATAATCTATACACATCCTTACTTTCCCATCCTTCTTCGGTACCGGGACTATGTTAGCCACCCATTCAGGATACTTGGCCACCTTTAAGAAGCCCGCATCAAATTGCTTTTTCACTTCTTCCTTCACCTTTAACAACATCTCGGGCTTCATGCGCCTAAGCTTCTGTTGTACTGGCTTACATTCTGTTTTCAAAGGCAGACGGTGCTCCACAACATTAGTGTTTAACCCAGGCATGTCTTGATAAGACCAAGCAAAAACATCAACATACTCACGAAGTAATCCCTCTAGCTTTTGCCTTTCGACCAATGGAAGTGCTGTGCCTACTTTGACTTTTTTGACGTTCTCATCATCCCCTAGGTTGACCATATCAATAGCTTCTTTGTAGGGTTCAATTGGTTTTTTCTCTTGCTCAATTATTTTCAATAGATCTAGAGATAAAACATCATCGTCTGAATCTACATTGTTATCGAGTTCACCAACATGGATAGAGTTTTCAAAATCAAACCCCGGATAGCTGTTAAGGTTATCTTCACATTCATTATTCATTTTCCTGAAAAAAGTAAAAAATTGACAGATGTGGTAAGTTGTTCATATTAATGGTAGTGAATGAAAAGAAAGAAGAGTTATGGAAATGATGATGGATGAAAAGAGAGTACTCAAAATGCATTGAACTTATTAATTTATTGAAATGATGATGAAGATCAAGTTTACAAAAAAGAATCTTCTAAAGCACTTTAGATTGAGATGTTGATAATCTAACTTACTACATTACAAAAGGAAAAACAAAAAGATAGAAGGTATCCTTTCAACAATTCAGTCTTTCAGCTCTATGCCCAACAACACAATCATTTCTATAAAAAAAGTTACCATTTCTCCATGCACAACTTAGACAAGGAACCCGCTAGAGGATCCTTTCATTAACAACATAGGTCTTCCTTTCTCAGTCTCTAATGAATCAGGGTGATAGCATCCGCCAAAGCGAAAAGTATCATAGAGGTACGGGATCACCATCTTCTCCAATTCTTCTTCGTATCCTTGAAGGCGGGCTATTCTTCTCTTCCTTCTCTCTTCCAGGATCTTCTTTCTCTCTGAACCAGTGGCTTTGTATCCGAGACCAAACCTGTCTTTATTCTCTACAATCTTCACAGGTTTCCTATGTCCTTGGAGATTTTTCCCTAAACCTTTTCCGACCCGCCAACCATTTTGAAGTGTTTGCTTAACAACCATTTTGGTAGTGGTTGACAATCTCGGGGTAGGTATTCTTGAGCCTTCTCCCACATATGTTGCATTTACGATTTCAAAGGCCCTAAAAGAACATTCCAACGCTTCTTCGGCTGCCTTAATGTAAGGTACAGACAAGGGTTTATTGATCAAGAGGTCTTCTTCTCCGAAAACAGATACTTGTTTATCACCAACAACAAACTTCACTTTCTGGTGTAGCGACGAAGGAATAGCACCTGCCGTATGGATCCATGGTCTCCCAAGTAGGAAATTGTATGACGGGGAAATATCCATCACTTGAAACTGGATATTGAAAGTGACAGGCCCGATATCAATTGGGACTTCGATATGACCTATCACGTCCCTTCTAGAACCATCAAATGCCCTTACAACCATGTGGCTGGGTTGTATGCAAGAAATGTCAATGGGCATTTTTGCTAGTGTGGCCATAGGCAGGACATTGATCGACGACCCGTTGTCAATCAAAACTTTGGCAATTGTGTGGCCCTTGCAACTAGTGGTGATGTTCAGAGCCTTGATACTCCTTCGCCCTTCCGGCAGAATTTCGTCATCAGTGAAGGATATAAAGTTTGCCGCTGTGATATTTCCCGCTAACTGATCCATGTTATCGACTGGAATATTATGAGGCACAAAAGCCTGATTCAATACCTTCATTAGGGCATTTCGATGCGATTTCGAGTTCAACAGTAAAGATAATAGTGAAATTCGAGCGAGAATTTTATTCATCTACTCTACTACACTATATTCGCTATGCTTGATTAACTTCAAAAACTCCTTTGCATCCTCTTCCGATACTGGCTCTTGTAGTTTTTCTCCCTGATCTTTAGAAGACAAAGCTTGTTCCCCTTCTTTTTCCATCTGATCATCCTCTTCTCCTTCTTTTGCTTTTCCTTTTCGGACCCTTTCTAGCATTTCTGGTGTATAGCATCTCCCACTTCGTGTAATCCCTCCTACTCCACTGATGTTTGCATTATCCGGCATAATTGGTTGATCTGAACCCATGTCGTCGGACCCTTCAATCACCGCTTTGAACCCGTATTTCCAAGGGACAGCCTTATTACTCTTGTAAAGGAAAGAGCTTGGAATTTTAATTGTCATGGTTGGAGGAGTGACAAGGCTAGATTCCTCCTCTTTGGGACTTGGCTCCTCCTTGTAAAACATTATCATTGGCTTTCCTCAAGGATAGTCACATCCCGAAGACTCTTTTGTAATAGTCCTTACTACATCTTTCTCTTCCTCCGTATAGAACTCGATCAAGAACAAATCCATCATTGATTGGATCACACGTTGAAATTGATGACAATTTTGGATAGAGTGCCCCACAGATCCCCCATGATATTTGCAAGTTTGTTCTGAGCTGAATTCATCTTGACAAATCGTCGAGTCCAATGGTATAGGCTAAATCATCCCGGCCTTGACTAAAACATCAAATACTAGACTCATTGGAGTCTTAACTTCTTCCACCTTTCTCTTTATATAATTTTTCTTTCCAACTTCAGCTGTATAGACTGATCCTCCACTGTGACTGGGTAACGGATTAGCATTGATACTTGGCTCTACCTCTTTGGAAAATGATAATCTCCCTGACTTGATCAGACCTTGCACCTTATACTTCAAAGCCGTGCAGTTTTCGGTTGAATGACCCGGGTTTCCAACATGGTAATCGCATCGAGCGCTGGGGTCATACCATCCTGGAAAAGGTGGTTTCATTGGCTCCAAGTAAAGAGGTGCGATCATGTGACCTTTCACCAGTTGTGGGAACAAATCTGTATAGGACATAGGGATGGGATCGATAGGAGCCTTTTCAATGTTTCTTCGAGGTGGTCTTTGATTAGCTGTTGGGTTACTGTTTGGCTTATAAGGCTGGACTGTAGGTGTTGGTGTATTGTATGGTGCTGGGGGATGAAAATTCGGTCAAAACATCGGTGGTTGGAATGGACTTTGGTAGGGAGGGTGTGAGACATTGTTTGTGGCCGGAAAATAGGGTTGGTAATTTGGGTAAGGTTGAAGCTGTGGTTGAAATTGAGGCAGGTAAGTGTATATCCCTTATATCGAGGTGCTGCGTGGGTTACCGCCTGGGTTTTGACCTCTTTCTTCTTAGACAACCCATCCTTCTTTGGATCACTACCTTCCAACTTCTCGCACTTGATCACACTTTCGATTATTTCTCCAGTGATAACCATGTCTGCGAAGTTCTTTGTTGCGTTCCCTATCATACATTCATAATAGGGGGCCTTCAAAGTGTTGACAAACATAATCGTGATTTCCTTCTCAGTCAGTGGTGGTTGGACTTGGGACGCAATGTCCCTCCAATGCTGAGCGTATTCCTTGAAGCTTTCATTGGCCTTCTTTTTTATGTTTTGTAGAGATAACCTGTCTGGGGCCATATCTATGATATGCTTGTACTGAGCAATAAAAGCTCTAGCTAGGTCATTCCAACTGTGGATGTGTGTACGATCGAGCTGCACATACCACCTAGCAGCTGACCTAGTGAGGCTGTCTTGAAACACATGTATCAACAACTTATCATCGTGATTGTAAGCAGCCATCTTGCGACAATACATTGTCACATGGGTAATAGGGCACTTGGTGCCATCATACTTTTCAAATTCGAGAGTTTTAAACTTAGGAGGAATAACCACATTCGGTGCTAGATATAGTCCCATTGCATCTACATACCCATAGAAATCACTGCCCTCGATAGCCCGTAATCTCTCTTCTACGATGCTTAGCTTTTTCGAATTCGAATCACCTTTTACCTCCAACACGCTACCTCTTAGTTTTTCTTGTTCCCTTGTATCATCTAAGTCCAGGACTTGGATTGGATTTGTGGGTCTTGTCCCTTGGACTGGAGGTATTGGCACTGTAATCCGAGGTTGTGTCGAGGCGCTTGGCGCACTCGGATACATGTATGCATAACTGCCCATAGGCTGTGGTGGAGGTGGAGGTGGAGGTGGAGGTATGCCTTGTGAAGATTAGGCATAAGGTGGAGGTGGGGGTATGCCTTGTGAAGATTAGGCATAAAGTGGGATAAATCTTGGAGGGTATTGGGGATTGTCATCCTCACGGGGTTGATCACTCCCTTGGTTAGGTGTTTCTCTAGCCACTTCTTGCTCTCGACTCATTCTTGTCATCATTTCCATTAAGGCAGCTAATTGTCCCCGAATTTCATCTTGCGCCTTTTCCATCTTATCTATCCGGCTACCTTGTTCTTCTTCCATTGCTCTTGAACGCAACCGAGTATTGTATGCGTGTTTGGGAATTTAGGTTGGAATCTTGAATGCTGAAGCTATCCTTGAATCCACGGATTACCACAATAAGAAACTAATCACTACATGAGGCAACTTTGAAAGCATATTTTATTTAGGTCTTATGAATGAATGAATGAATGTATGAATGTATGCAATAAATGAATGATGCATTGAGGGTATTTGTGCCATAACAATTTCAACAAAAGGAAAATTTCATTCATTCAAAGAGTCACTTGTTACATTCCGATCATGTTGTGATTAAATCCATAAAAATGACTAACTTGCTGATATTGATCCTTGGCCTCATCTAAAAAATTTAGCAACCTTTGCCCATACTCTCCTGTTGGGCGAATTTCTTGTCTTAGAGCTTCGGGTTTGTCGACCATCTCCCTCGCCTTCGTCACAGCTTTGTAAACTTGAGTGGCCAAATGTTATATGTATTGTTGCCTCCCTAAACTTCCCACTCTCCATATCATACTCGCGTCCTGTGCCAAGTCATAACCATAACTCCAGTTCTTTTCACTTTGCTCCCAATCTTCTATAATTACTTTGATGTGATCTTTGTACCTCTGTAGTTGATCCTCTAACATTTAGACTTTCTGTTGCAATGTAGCTTTTTCATTATCTATCTCGACTTGCTTTCCTTTTTTCAACTTCTCCTTTAGTTCCTCATTCTCTTTCTGATATTAGGCTAACTTCTTTGCACTTGCTGAGTACATGCCTTCCCAATTTTGTCGTTCTTGAGACAAATAAACAACTTCTTCTTCACTTTTCTTTGCTTTGTGTGCCTAGTGTTCTATTTTTTTGTGCAAGTCTTCTAATTCCCTTTTCCTTTCACTTGAAGTTTGCATAATTCCTCCAACCCTCATTTCAGATCTCAACTTCTTGTTCTCTTGGTGCAGATTTCTGAGATCCTTGCTGGTGACGTTGTGTTCTTCTTGGACTTTCTTGAACTTGGCTTTTCGCATTTCTGCCTCGTACTTGAGCTGTTCCATCTCTTTCCAAAGCCTCAAATTCTCTTGTCTCCACCTTTCCTCCTCTATCTTGAATTGCTGCCTAGCGATCTCGGCCTCGGATACTTCTACTTCCGGTTCTAAAGGCATGCTGCATTCTCTTGGGAGAAACACTACCTCCCTCACTTGCTTTGTCCTCCACACCAAGTATTCCGGGGTAGCTTTATCAGAGAGAGGTCCAAGGTTTATTCTTCGTGCTTGTTTCCATGATCGAACCACTTGCTCGCCCTTTTTCATTGCCTTGGGCTCACCATAAGAAAATTCTAAATCACTAAGCCCATGTGTTAGTGGAATGAACTATTTAGCTCCAAACTGTCTTAGTACCATAAGTGTCGCGTAGCTTACCACTCCCCATGGTCCTAGAAGTTGCACCCAAGATTCTTCTCCACATCGATATAAAACCGGTACATGAGGCATCTAAAATGTCATCCATACAATCTGTTTTTCTCCAAGTCTTTGAAAAAAATCCACCCATTCTTCCTTGCTCTTCGGTTTGACCACTTATTGTTGCAGAACTCTTTAACTGGAGCACGATGATGTAGGAAAGTTCTCTTGAAAGCCTTTTCCTCACATTTAAAATGACTTTTAGCCCAAACATGCAGTAACAGTGCACATCCCACAAATCGCCCTTCTCCGTTCCTCCTACAATAATTCAATGACCTAAAGGTTTCCGTAGTATGGCAGGTGATGGATTCCCAATATTCTCGATTTGCTCAAAAAAGTCTATCACGGCTACTTCAATGTGCCCTAACACCTTCAGGAAGGTAACCAAACCATAGATCGCTAAAGCAAAACCCACCAACCCTTGCTGGTCACTAAGATGTCCCTTGATGTATTCATGAAGAAAATCCCACGGCATACAAACATTGGATCCCTTCTCCTTTTTATGGGAGTCTCTGTTTTCCGGTCTGACTCCCATAAGTTTGGCTAGCTTTTTGAGATATCCGAATTTTGGCTTTCGAACATATATTTTATCTGGACTTTTCAAGTCAATACCTAACAGGACGAAGTACTCCTCTACTGTGGGTGTCAAGTCCATCCCATTGAAAGAGAAACGCCTATAGGAGGGGTCCCAAAACTGAATAGCAGCTCTGATCAGCGGTTTTTCAACTTTTACAGCAATCAAAGACTCTATTTGGCCATACTGTTCATGGAAATCCTTCTTCCCTTCTTTATTGATTTGATCCCATAAGTTGGCTAAATCTATTAGGTTATTTTGCTGAAGGTTCAGATTCACTTCTTGTGGGAGTGAGGACATGAAATTCCTAGTCAAGCAATCCCCTTTTACTTGTTGAACCTTTTCGGACCAAATTTGTACCTTCCGGTAGGATTCACATGGAACGTTCACAGATGACGAACAAGCTAGCCTTTCTAGGGATTCAATGAAAAATTCCTCATTAAAGAGAGCTATGGTTAAAACACCCCCTTACATGACTATGTGATGCAAGAAGATTTATGCAAAAAGAACAAGAAAACAAATACAAATCAGTATGTATATAAAATATAAACAATGAAATAAAAGGCAGATAAAGGATGGAGTGCTTATTTATGCCCTATCAAAGGTCACTCTCATAAAAGGGAAAGAATGGCTCTAACTTAGGTTGGTCTTCTCACAACATACTATATGCTGGTTTAAGGTTTCACATATCTATAAGGTTCCCAAATCATTCCATACTGTCGTCCACACTGAACTAGTAAGGAACAAATATGAGTGGAAGTATTTCACTTGCCATTGCGGAGGTGATTACCTCACGAGAGCATAGCTACTTTATCCCCTCCTAAGGAAGACGGAATCCGGGTGTAAGGCTCATGCATGTGAATGCATTGATGTATGCAACAGTAAATGAGTATATGTTCTACTTTATTTATTCAACAACAATCTCATACATAAAGAATGTAATGAATCAAATGATCAAAATAGATGAAATGAAGTTTTTTTTTTAAGTTCTATGTAGAATTTATTTTTGTTATTATTTTTATTTTTATTTTTATTTCATTTTAAAAAAAAAGAAAATTAAATTTAAATGCTAATCAAGACTATTGAATTAAAATTTAAGATACCATATGGTTATTCAATGGTTTGACCCTCTTAGCGTCCCCAGTGGAGTCGCTAAGCTGTCGTAACTGTTTCGCGTTCGACGATTTTAAAAACATTTAAAAACAAAGGGAGTCGCCACCAATCTTTTTTTTTGACAAGGTGTGATTGGTTACCTCAAAATTTTTATCTTTTTAACAAAATCTCAAAATTAATTAAGTCTTATTAAAAAGACAATTTTTGATCTACGAAAATAAAAGTTAGGTTCGAGAATGCGGTTACATGTGGGGAAGGATTAGCACCCCTACAACGCCCGTTTAAAAAAACGGTACCATTGTAATCATGTGTTTTCCTTTGGTTTTAATAAAATGGTCTTAATTTAACATTTAAAAAGAACTCCATTTATTTTGAAATTATTTTTTTTTGTATTAATTTTGAAACATTTACATTTTATTTTTTATTTGAAATAAGTGAAAATCTTTTGTATTGAAAATTATTCCGAAGTACCCTAATACTTCTGGTAGCATTTCGGATAATTTCCTCACCTAGAGATTTCTTAAGAATCACTACTTGTGAGTTCTATAGAATCTCATTATCGAAAGATTCACACTCGCTTAAAAAATTATTATGAATGCATATGATGCTAACAGATAATGAATGATTCAAATGAATTTTTTAGTTTTTTATATAAATATTTCTTTCTTTATTTTAAATAAATTTTTTATTATTGAAAAATTGCACTAAGTATCCCAATACTCTGGTAACATTTAGTTAATTCCTCTCACCTAGGGATCAGTCAAGAAATCACTACTTGTGAGTTCATGACATCCCATCATCGAAAAATTTCATTTAATTAAATTTAAATTTATGCACCTGATGCAAGCATATAGTACATGATGCACATGGAATTATAAAAAGAACTTTATATTTTGATTTTTATTAATGAAACTCTTGATATTAAAAAATTTAGCTAAATATCCCAATACTCTGGTAACATTTAGTTAATTCTTTTCACCTAGGGATCGGTTAAGAAATCACTACTTGTGAGTTTCATGACATCCTATCATCGAAAAATTTCATTTAATTTTGAAATTATTTTTTAGATTTATTATCTTGATTCCTTCGATTATTCCCTTTTATTAAAATTCTATTATTACTTATTTAATTAATTTAATTACCATTCTTTACCTTTGGAAACTTTACTATTATTAATTTTTATTGGTGTAATTATTTTGTATTTATATATTTCTAAAATCCCTTTTTTTGTTAATTTCTCTCAATCGTTTCCATTACCTCTTTTGTTTTTATTAGTCTTTATTTAATTAATATTTTTCTAAATACTCTTTATTTGTCATTACAAAACTCATCATTGTATGTGTGTGTGTGTGTGTGTATATATATATATATATATATATATATATTTAAAATACGCATGAAATTGAATATTGAGAAATAATATCGAATATCCCAATACTCTAGTAATATTTGATAAATTCCTCTCACCTAAAGTTTTTCGAAGAATTGCTACTTGCGATTTTTACGAAAACTTATCATCTGAATCATAATAATTTTTTTTTATACATTTTGAAACCTAATAATTTTGCCTAGTTCTAAGAAAAGATTATTGTTATTGTTGTATATTATTTTTCTAAAAGAAATGTATAATTTTATAATTAAAGTTAATCTTATGTAATTAAATAAATTATTATAAATCTTAAACTATTTTACATGTAAATAAAAATATGTTTTTACCATGAAATTATATTAGAAGCACAAGAAATAATTTATCTAACAAACAAAACAGAAAATAAATAAGTAAATAAATAAATGAATAAATGAAATGGTGGAAATATATACCCAAACTAACAGCACAGAAAAAACAAAGCCCAAACACCACACGGACGGGCCTAGCTGCTGGGCTGAAGCAGGTACCAAGCGGATCAGAAGCAAGTGGAGAAACGGGTGCGTGGATCTTGGATCCGGGTTAGATAGAGGCGTGGGTCAGCTGGCTTCAAAACTCCCAGTTTTGCACTCTTATAAAAGGCTCATTTTTTTTGTTAAACTTTCATTTCCACCGGCTTTTGCAAAACAAACTCCAAAAAGCTTTCAAAAATCCTCTCAACCTCCTCTGTCACCGAGCGACTGTCGGTCGCTGTGCGCTGCCTTAGGCCGCCATGCTCCGGTTGCCGGTGGTCTTTCCGGGAATGTGGAAACGTTCCTCTTTTCCTCTTCTAACCAGATCCGGCCTCCTTTTTACCCAAAACCTTCTCTAGCTACCTAAATCTGACCATACCGAAACCTTTCCCTCTTTTTTTTGTTTTTTTTTTTTTGTTTTTGATGTTGTAATTGCTGCTGTTTAGTCTCTTAGATCTAGGACTAGTTTTTGGATTGGGGTTTCAGATCTGAAACTCAAACTTTTTGGGTTTCGGGTTTGTTGTTTTTTTTTTTTGAGTTTTGGGTTTCGGTTTTGGATTCTGATTTTGGGGTTTGTTTTTGGTTGGGTTTTGGGTAGGTGATGGTGGCGATTTGATGGCTTTTGATGTTTCTGTTGTAGTCCGGCTTAGGGTATGGGACTGTGGTGGTTTCGGTGGTGGTCTGATATTGAGGATGGTGGTGATGCGGTGGTGTTTTGGTGATGATTGGGTAGAGTTTTTGTAGATTTGTTGGAGTGTTTCAGTATCTGAGAATTTCTAAAAAATTTTCTGTCTGCCTTCTTCCTTTTTTGCATGAATTCTTGGGTCTTTTTAAACAAATTCAGAAGCAATGTATACATCTAGGTTTTGAATTTTGTCTCTCAGTTACCAGTAGGGAGTGTCAGGAATGGATAGGTGGCGGTGGATTTGGGCGGATCTTTCGTGGAATTCGGTGGCTGGCAATAGCGGTTTCAGTCTAAACCAGCTGCCGGTCAATGGGTTAATGGGTTGCGGCCAATTTTGTCAACATTTTCATTAAATGTGGTTGAAAAAGAAGAAAAAGAAAGAACGAAAAAAGAAAAAAGAAAAAGAAAAGAAATAATAATAATAATAATAATAATAATAATAATAATAATAATAATAATAATAATAATAATAAAACAAATAATAATAATAATAATAATAATAATAATAATAATAATAATAACAACAACAAATAATAAAGACAAATAATAATAATAAAAATAATAAAATAAAAATAAACAAATATCAATAATAATAATAATAATAATAATAATAATAATAATAATAATAATAATAATAATAATAATAATAATAATAATAATAATAAAAATAAAAATAAATCCAACCCATTTTTCTTTGGGCTTCAAAGCCCACATATTGTAATTTGGACTTTGAAAGTCCAATTAGACTTATTTGGATCATATCTATTTCTTATCGGTTCAGACAAAATTTGGTGTCTACAAAAACATAGTCTAAAAATTTATTAAGTAATTTTCTAAATATATTCTTGAAAACATTACCTAATGAAAATATTCAAAACCATTTTATAAAGTATTAAAACCAATAAGAATATATCATTAAATCATGGTCTTAATATTTGATATGAACACTCAAAATGATTTGAGAAAATCATGTGTGATAAGGCAAATTTACAATATGAATTAAAACATTAAAGCTTACTTAAGTTTTTGTTGTTTCAAAATATATATGTCAATTTAAAGCTAACAATCTCCCCCTTTTTGATATGACAAAACTTAAGGTAAATTTGCTTTGAAAATTCTTTAATGTAATTTGAAAATTCTCTAATGAAACACTCCCCCTCAAATAAAGCATGGTTTTATAAAGCTCCCCCTTAATATAAGCATGGGTTTTCAAAAGAATTTTCAAACCATTATTTCTCCCCTATTATCTCTCCCCCTTAATATCTCTCTCCCTTAATATCTCTCTCCCTTAATATCTCTCCCCCTTTTTGTTATAGCAAAAAGAAGGAAAAATAAAAAGTATACTCCCCCTAAAATTATGGCTATGTGAGAAGAGATAAAATATGCTCCATCCAACAAGAAACATGTTAGTACATGGGACTCATAGCACAAATAAATAAGTCAATTGTTCATAAAGAGTATGAAATATTTATGCAAAGAACATGACTTATGATCCTATACCAATTGTTTTTAAATAATTTTGCAAAAAGTTCCCAATTGGTAAATAATGAAGCAAGTTGTTTATAGATTATCTACTAAGTTCAATATCTTGCTCACTTCAATCTTATCAAGCACCTAAGTATATCAAATATTCTCTAAGGGCCAACTAAGGTGCATGACAAAGTATCATGATTATGAGCTGAAATTAGATGACATATCATATGCATGAGCTTATAAATTACTTTCAAGAAGGAGTGTGTATAGAATTAATACATATATTAATTAACCACAAATTCTAGCACACAAGTGTCTCATGCAAAAAGGTCTTAATTCTTCCCTATTTGTCATTTGAATTTAAAAAACACAAGAAGAATTGTCAATTTAAAACTCATACCCATTGTCAATTCAGTTTTGGCTTCTACCAATTGTTGAAAATATTGTTTCCAATGATTGACTTAGACATTTTGCATTATGCTAATTGTTATGTGTGGTGTGCTTAGTGAATAATCAAGTCAAACATGTAAGAACACAATCACATACCATTAAATATGTACATGGATTAATTAAACATTAGCACACTATCATAAAGTATTAATCCATATTCACAAAATTATGCCATATGGAAGATTCAAAAAGTCAAGGTATTCAAGCAAACACATTTACTTCCATGGTTTTAAGCATAAAAATCCTATGCTCATTTTCCAATTCAAGTCCTTAACCAATTATGAGCAAGGAACGATTTCAATATCACCATTTTAATCATTTAATAGCCATATCCCTAGTTAATTTTAACGTTTAAAGTTCCAAAGGGTATATGTTATTTTAACTAAGATGGCTTTACCTAAGTGAATCAATATTATCAAGCTAAAATGTGTTTTATCATCAAGATTTTCAATCTATGAGTAAAGTCAAGTATGATCATTGATTCAACTTAAGCAAATATGCAAGTTCAACATAAAACAATCAATATTCAATGCATTGTAATTAATCAAAGTGCATTTGTTCAAGTTTGCATTTATCTTTGAGTGTTGATGTTGTCATTAAAGCTTAAGTTCTTAAGAAATTTGGCCATGTGATCAATCTAAGTTCATGGATGACAAATTTTTCATGCATTTAAACATTTAAGATCCATTTATCATCACAAATTGTAGGCCAAAGACTTTATACCAATTGTTGAATTTATATTTGGAATCAATCCTTAAGGTTAAGTTTTAATCATTTTACCATTCAAGTATATGACCTTGACTATTCATCTTCCACTAGATGTATAATTATCATGAAGCCTAGTGTGGAATAGATGAGTCAAGCTAAGAGACATACTCCTATAAGCATGCTTGACTAATATGAGCTAAAGTATGAAAAATGTCTAGTATGCACAAGTTCATCAAATATTGACAAATCATTGAAATAATTCTTAAAATTATGTTTAAACATTCATTGAAAATATATTTCAAGATTATTTCAGGATTTATGCAATTCATGACCATCTTCAATGAGAAAACTGATTTTGCACTTGTGAGCTCAATGAAAAATGATATTGATTGTTGAAAGTGATACCAATTGTTAGAAATAATACAAATTGATGGAGTTGAGGCATGATATCAATGAAAAATGATTTTTCATATTGTAAAGATCATCAAAAAGAAGTTAAAATACTGGATTTTAAGTTGATAAAGAGGAAGATATCAAGAAAGTGAAAAATCCTTCTCAAATTCGGCTCAAAACGTGCAAAAAAGCCATTTTGGCTTGGTGGGATCGATCCCAAGAGGAGGGGGATCGATCCCTTAGTTCCAAAATGTACAAATTCTGCATTTTGCTCAAGGGGGATCGATCCTGCATGTTGAGGGATCGATTTCTCATCCAGTTTCTGTAGATTTTTGACAGAAAATCCAACATTTGAGGTGCCAAAACTTCGTTTTTGAGTATTTTAAGTCCAAGTAATGGTTTAAACATTTGTGTAACATGATTTTGGACTTGTATGAATGAAAAACCTGAATGAAAAACCATTTAACAATAGATTTTGCAATTTTGGAAGGATTTTCACCAATAAATGCATTTTTGGTCTTAAAGGAGGTCATTTTGAAAGTTATGCATATTTTTGTTAAACCAATGCATTAGAAAACACCTGCAAAAACTAAAAACTTTGTACCATATTAGTGAATGAATAAGAGACATGGAGTAAGTTGAGTACTATGATATACTTTGTGAGTAATAATCTTATGCCAAGTAATGAGGATGAAACCTCAAATTAGTGGAATTAGAAAACAAATAATTTATACTTTCGCGTCATTTGGAAAAATCTCATAACTAAGTTCAGGAATTTAAATAAGAACTAATGGGATGCATATATTCCACCAAATACATAGGTAGGTTTGTTTTTAATAAAACAAATACACAAGTATACTAAAGGAAATGTAGTATGCATGAATAATAAATAATTAAAAATAAATTGAAGAATTCATATGTATACACATACCATACAAAAAAAATATATTAGATATGAAAATATTATATGTATACACATATATATATATATTTATATGAATATGTATATGTGTATATATATATATTATAATAAATAAGGTTTTAAATATAGGTACATTTACATATTAAATGTAAAGAGTATAATAAAATAAATAAATACATATGAATATATGATTGGTATATAGATAAATATATATTATTTAAAGAAAATTATAAACTATATGAATTTTTTGTTAGTATATCTCCTCATTTATGGAAATAAATATTTGGTTGACCAATTCCGGATATGGTCCATAATTTCACGGTGAATCTCAACTCAATATTTGGCTATTAAAACACGATTTTATGATGGTTAAAACGTGATTTTATTGCCATAATTAGCACGCTCTCATTACTATTTAAGGAGGGCTCCTTCCGGTCCCCAAGTACGTTAACCTAAAAACACACAAACACCATCTAGTGAGGTTTTGAGTGCTTGGAAGATTTGGAAGGTCTGTGATCGACACAGAGTAGACTGTCAGATTCGGCAATTGCTTCAACAGCAGAGTTACAGAGTGCAATGGCTGGAGGTTAGATCCTATCGCTTCCGCATTTTATTTGTTTAACATGTTTCATATTGTGTAGAAGCATGTTAGGCTTGTTATGATGCACTTACATTTGGCATCAGAGCCGTAGTTTAACCTCTGTCTTGCTAGAGATCTGTAGAAAAAAGCCATAAAAACCCATATTTTGAAACTTTAAGTCTCGGATTTCATAAAACTCATTCTGTTTTCATGTGATTTTGGTTCAAATACTTTAGATCTATTGTTGTAAAGCTCTAGGGATGAAAAATACATGAAAAACGAGACTGTTTGAAGGGTTTTGTGCCGGGTCGGGTCAAAAGACCCAAAATTCTGCAAAACACCCATTCGGGTGAAGAAGAAGCCTCGGGCGCGTGAGTCACACGCGCCCGACAAGGGAAGAAAATGCGGGCGCGTGAGTCTCACGCGCCCGACAGGAGAGGAAATGCGGGCGCGTGAGTCTCACGCGCCCGATAGAGATAATGCGGGCGCGTGAGTCTCACGCGCCCGCCTGTTGTACAGTGCAGTGACACTGTGCAAAAAAAAAAAAAAAAACCTTTGGGCTTCGGGTTTTGGGCCACTGTTTGGGTCCTTATTTGGTTAGTTTTGGGCCATTTATTTTGGGCTCTTTTGGTTGATTATTTGGGCCATATGGATTAAATAAAAGGGTCATTTGGTTTATTTTAGACATTAAGGATTTATTTAATTTAAGTAAATTTAAATTATTTAATTTAGGCCAAATAATTATATTTTTTGATAGTTTTATATCAGATTTTCAATTCTGTAATTTTCATAATTTTATGAATAATTAGATTATTTTCACAAAATTAATATAATTATGAAAACTTCTCATTATTTGGATTTTATGAGGATTTTTCATAAATTTGGAATTTTTATTAATGCTATAATTTTAAATTGAATAATTTTGTGAAAATTATCATAAAATTATGATTAAATTATGAAAATTTGATTTTGAATGTGCATATGTGCTTATTTTGAATATGTATAATTTTGTTATTTTTTATACTAAAAGCACATGTAGCTAAGTTATTCATATTATTTGGAATTAAAATTGCCTTGTGTTAATTGCAATTTTTAAAATATGAATAAACTTAGAATTTTACCAATATGTCTAAGTGATTTATAGTTTATTTAATTAGGGCTTAGCCACAGCAACCTTAATTAAGTAAAATTATTTTGTAAAATCACATAATGATATTAGACATAAATTGTGATTAGTTATAAGGTTATAGTAAATTTTATCCCACAGGAATTTTTATTATAATTTTATAACTAATTAGGATAAAATATCAAATTAGTTTCTTAATTTACCCACAGGAATTAGGAAATGATATAATTTGATAGTTTTATCATTATGAAATAAATCTATTAGAATTAGAACTTTAGCCCACAGGCAAGTTTTATGTCTGAGATTCATTAATAAAATATGTTTACATTGGTAGACATAATTAAGTTTGCCTCAAAAATTCTAGATACATAAGCATGTTTATTTTCTATATGCAGTGTTTCCTCAGGCTAGTATTAACCTAGAAGTTCCCGAGCTGGATGGAGAGAACTACAAGGTTTGGAAGGAGAGAGTTCTCCTCCAATTAGGGTGCATGGATATAGACTATGCTATAAGGAAAGACGAGCCCGTATTGACTGAGACCAGCACTCCTGCTCAAGTAGCTTTACATGAACGTTGGGAGCGATCCAATCGCCTTAGTGTCATGTATATTAAGACAAAGATATCTGCTGGGATACGTGGTTCAGTCGAACAGCATACCAACGTTAGGACCTTACTGAAGGCCATAGATGATCAATTTGTCACTTCAGACAAAGCGTTGGCCAGCACCCTGATAATGAAGTTCTCATCGATGAGGCTCACCAGTGTCAAA
Source organism: Heritiera littoralis (assembly GCA_031772115.1). NCBI lineage: Eukaryota > Viridiplantae > Streptophyta > Magnoliopsida > Malvales > Malvaceae > Heritiera > Heritiera littoralis. The sequence continues at coordinate 773,057 of JAPDPK010000208.1, forward strand.
GGAGTGCGTGAGCACATAATGACCATGAGAGATATAGCGGCCCAACTCAAGAAGCTAGAGGTGGAGATGTCTGAGTCTTTTCTTGTGCACTACATATTGAACACTCTACCAAAGCAGTACGGACCATTCAAGATATCCTATAACACACATAAGGATAAGTGGACCATCAATGAATTGATGACCATGTGTGTTCAAGAGGAGGGAAGACTGCTTATGGAATCGGGTGAGAGTGCATTTTTTGCAAGCCAAGGAAAGACCAAGGATCGAGCCAAGAACAAGGGAAAAGGTAAAATCCCTGCCCAAGCTGATATTAAGAAAGAGTCCAAGTGTTTCTTCTGTTAAAAGAAGGGACACATGAAGAAGGACTGTGCCAAGCTTCAGCAGTGGCTCGTTAAGAAAGGTAATCCACTCTCATATGTTTGTTTTGAATCAAATATGGTTGAGGTTAATCATAACACATGGTGGATTGATTCTGGATCTACAATTCACATTTCGACTTCCTTACAGGGTATGACAAACCTAAGGAAGCCAGTGGGAAATGAGGAGAGCATCTATTCAGGAAACAAGATGCGCTCGCGTGTTGAAGGCGTTGGAACATGCACTTTAGTTCTTAGGAGTGGTTTTGTTTTGCAATTGGAAAAGACCTTTTATATTCCTAGTTTTTCGAGAAATTTAATCTCTGTTTCTAGGCTGGTACCTTATGGATATTCCTTTCAATTTTCAAATAAATCAGTATTGATATATTTTAAGTGTGATATTGTTGGGAATGGTACCTTATGTGATGGTCTTTTCTCTATTGATTTGCAAAATGACACTGCTCATAACGCCTTGCATGTTCAAACTGGTACTAAAAGATGTGTTATGAATGAGGACTCCTCTACGTTATGGCACCGGAGATTAGGTCATATCTCCATAAATAGAATTAAGAGATTGGTAAATGACGGAATACTTAGTACTCTCGATTTTACTGATTTCGACACTTGTGTGGATTGCATTAAGGGTAAGCAAACCAACAAGTCTAAGAAAGGTGCCAATAGGAGTTCAACCATATTAGAGATCATACATTCTGACATATGTTGTCCAGACATTGATGCATATGGTCAGAAATACTTCATCACCTTTATTGATGATTACTCGAGGTTTATGTATCTCTACATGCTTCATAACAAGAGCGAAGCATTAGATGCCTTTAAAATCTTTAAGGCTGAAGTAGAGAAACAATGTGGAAAACCCATAAAGATAGTAAGAACTGATAGAGGTGGGGAGTATTACGGTAGATACACTGAAGATGGACAAGCACCTGGACCATTTGCGAAGTTCCTTCAAGAAAATGGGATTGTTGCCCAATATACCATGCCTGGTTCACCGGATCAGAATGGTGTTGCAGAAAGAAGGAACCGAACTTTGATGGAAATGGTGCGTAGTATGCTTAGCAACTCGAAGTTGCCTAAGTCCTTGTGGATTGAAGCTCTTAAAACGGCAGCGTATATATTGAACCGGGTTCCAACCAAGGCTGTTCCAAAGACGCCTTTTGAATTATTCAAAGGTTGGAAACCGAGTTTGCGTCATATGCGCGTTTGGGGATGCCCTTCTGAGATAAGAGTTTACAACCCACAGGAAAAGAAACTGGATCCTAGGACCATAAGTGGGTATTTCATTGGATATGCCGAACGGTCCAAAGGCTACAGATTCTATTGTCCATCTCATAGCACTAGATTTGTGGAATCAAGGAACGCCAAGTTTCTTGAAAATGACTTAGTTAGTGGGAGCGATCAATCTCAAGACCTAGTTTCTGTGAGAGATCAACCCTCTACCTCGAGTCAAGGATTGGTTATCATGAACAATGTCCCTTCAGTACAACTGGACATTGAACAACCAATCGTTGAAGATCCACAAGTAGTTGATAACTTACCAGTAGACGAGGCTCCTCTGGATACACCAGAATTGAGTGAGCAACCAGTTGAACAACATGATCCTTCGGAGAATGTTGAACCAACATTAAGAAGGTCTACTAGGGAAAGGAAAACAGCTATTCCTAGCGATTATATTGTGTATCTACAAGAGTATGATTTCAATATTGGGCCCGTTAATGATCCAGAGACGTTTTCACAAGCCATGAACAGCAAAGAATCAAAACTTTGGTTCGATGCTATGAAGGATGAGATGGATTCGATGGCATCTAATGGAGTATGGGATCTTGTCGAGTTGCCTAATGGGGCCAGGGCTATAGGCTGTAAATGGGTCTTTAAGACCAAAACTGACTCATTAGGCAACATTGAACGTTATAAGGCAAGACTCGTAGCCAAAGGATTCACTCAAAAGGAGGGAATCGATTACAAGGAGACCTTCTCTCCTGTATCTAAGAAAGATTCTCTTCGCATCATAATGGCGCTTGTTGCACATTTTGACTTAGAGTTGCAACAAATGGATATGAAAACGGCATTTCTCAATGGTGATCTAGAGGAAGAGGTTTACATGAAACAACCTGAAGGTTTTTCCTCTAGTAATGGTGAGCATTTGGTCTGTAAGCTCAAGAAATCCATATATGGGTTGAAACAAGCTTCCCGCCAATGGTATCTAAAATTCCATGAAGTCATCTCTTCATTTGGTTTCGTTGAGAACATCATGGATCAATGTATATACCAGAAGGTCAGTGGGAGCAAGATTTGTTTCCTTGTGCTATATGTGGATGATATTCTGCTTGCAACCAATGATAAGGGGATGCTACGTGAGGTGAAACAATTTCTTTCTGAGAACTTTGATATGAAGGATATGGGCGATGCATCTTATGTCATTGGCATTAAGATCCATAGAGACAGACATAGAGGTATATTAGGTCTGTCACAAGAAGCCTATATCAATAAAGTCTTGGAAAGATTCAGAATGAAAGATTGTTCACCAAGCCCAGCTCCCATTGTGAAGGGTGACAGGTTCAATTTGAGCCAGTGCCCGAAAAATGATCTTGAGCGGGAACAGATGAAGAACATTCCATATGCCTCAGCTGTTGGAAGCATTATGTATGCACAGGTCTGTACCAGGCTTGATATTGCTTTTGCTGTGGGAGTGTTGGGTAGATACCAAAGTGACCCGGGGATGGACCACTGGAGAGCTGCGAAGAAGGTGCTTAGATATTTTCAAGGCACTAAGGATTACATGCTTATGTATAGACGGACTGATGAGTTGGAGGTGATTGGCTACTCAGACTCAGACTTTGCTGGCTGTGTTGATACCCGGAAATCAACATCCGGTTACATCTTCATGCTTGCCGGTGGAGCTGTTTCATGGAAGAGTGCTAAGCAGACACTGACTGCCACTTCCACTATGGAGGCCGAGTTCGTTTCTTGTTTTGAGGCTACCTCACATGGTGTATGGCTTAAGAGTTTCATTGGTGGGCTTAGAGTTGTTGACTCCATATCTAAGCCATTGAGGATATATTGTGACAATTCAGCTGCGGTATTCATGGCTAAGAACAATAAGAGTGGAAGTCGAAGTAAGCATATCGACATTAAGTACTTAGCCATTAGAGAACGTGTTAGAGATAAAAGAGTGGTCATTGAACACGTTAGCACTGAATTGATGTTAGCTGATCCTTTGACTAAGGGCATGCCACCGTTTAAATTTAAGGATCATGTAGAGAGAATGGGACTTGGTCCCACATTTTGATTGTAATTGAAACTCTTATTAATAATATGATGTTTCTCATTTTGATTTGTATACACTAAAGTTTTATTTGAGAAATATCCTTGTTGTTTGGACCGAGAATAAACATAAGGTTTATTCATTAAGTAAAAATGGGTTGATTTAGAAACATTTTACATAGTAATACATGGAAGATAATACTCGCCACTTGAGGAACTGTCGCCATGATTCATGTGATTTGTTTCTTCTATAAGTGAAATATATGAACCAAGTGGGAGAATGTTAGTATATCTCCTCATTTATGGAAATAAATATTTGGTTGACCAATTCCGGATATGGTCCATAATTTCACGGTGAATCTCAACTCAATATTTGGCTATTAAAACACGATTTTATGATGGTTAAAATGTGATTTTATTGCCATAATTAGCACGCTCTCATTACTATTTAAGGAGGGCTCCTTCCGGTCCCCAAGTACGTTAACCTAAAAACACACAAACACCATCTAGTGAGGTTTTGAGTGCTTGGAAGATTTGGAAGGTCTGTGATCGACACAGAGTAGACTGTCAGATTCGGCAATTGCTTCAACAGCAGAGTTACAGAGTGCAATGGCTGGAGGTTAGATCCTATCGCTTCCGCATTTTATTTGTTTAACATGTTTCATATTGTGTAGAAGCATGTTAGGCTTGTTATGATGCACTTACATTTTTTATATTTAAAATATATTAATAATAAAAAAAATTTAAGTATGTGTTAGTGGAGTTTGATGGGACTTTCTCCCATCAAACCCCACTAACATTTCCGGCTCCAACAACTAAAGCTTCTAAAAGAAGCCTTGTAAATAAAACAAGGAAAAATGAGAGGAAAGGAGGAGAGGCACGAGACAGAGTGCTGGAGGTTGAACCCATCGGTGAAGAGGAAAGAAAGGAAATGAGCTGAAGCTGAGAAGAAAGAAAAGCAGCCGGAAAGAAAAGGAAAAGGAGAGAAAGAGACGTTGCAGTGAAGGAGGAGGAACAAAAGTTGTGCAGTAAAGAAACGGAAAAGAAAGGAAATTTTAGATGTACAGGAGGAACAAAACGAGTCTGTGAAAATGGGGCTCATTCGGTGATGGCAGCTGGAACCGTGAGCTGAAGGAGGAGATTTTATGACAATGCCATGAGGAACTTAATGGTATAGCGAGGATGTTGTTCAAAGGCCATTACTGTCAGATTTTTGAGGTTTGTAATGTGGGATTTTGATGTTGTTTGAGGCTAGGTTTGTGAGGCTCAAAATAGGGAATTGAAGACTGAATTTGGCTGTTTCCTAGCTGTTAGAAGGTGACAATCACAGAGACTCTCAAGTGGCATTTAAGGCTGGAGGACAAGAGAGTCTCGGGTTGGAATTACAAGTCAAGATAAACACTGGAAGTGGCATTGAAACAGGGTTTCGAAGTGCTAAAATGGAGCTGAGATGATGTTATAAAACATCAGGAAAGTTAGGGCAAGGAATGTGAGGCAGCCAAGGAACCATTTAGTGTTCCTCTCGGTTTTGGAACAGGGCAACGAAGGGGGGGAACTTGGCTGGGCAAGAAGGCTACAGCAACAGGCCATTTGGTGTAGGAAAACCCCTCCCCTCAGCACATACGGGACAGCAACAAAGAAGCTTGTGAGCTTCTACCTTTTGGTCCAATGAAAACCTAGAACTAGTGTGGTTCGGTTTAAAGGTTCCAAGGGGTAAGATTTGTCTCCCTTAGTTAAGTTTAATAAATGTGTTTAATGTGTAAATTAATATGAAATGATGTTTTATTTATTAGGTCAATAGGCATATATATATATATATATATATATGTATATATATATATATCAAATAATATGGTGAGAATGGTTGAAACATAATTGGCTAAATGCATATACATACATATATATATATATATGCATGTCATTAGTAAATATGAGGAATTAATTATGAGTAAGGTAAAATGATATATGTATACACACACACACACACACACACACACACACACATATAGGTGTGTGTATATATATATATATATATATATATATATATATATATATATATATATATTCAAGGAAGGCTAGAAAAAAAAAAGAAAAGAAAATACCTAGGTTTAAAGGTATATATATATTGCTATATATATTTGTATATTTGAAATGAAAGAATAAAATCTAAGAATTTAGATCACACTAGTATCAAATACCCATATATATATATATGTACATATATATTACTTGTATATATATGTATGTATGCTACTTGCCTAAAAACGAAGAAATAAATAAATATATGTATGTATAGTGCTTATATAAAGACATATAGTAAATTCTTAGAAATTTTATTTTGCTAATGCTAAATACTTACATATATAAATACATAGATATATATATATATATATATGTATGCTACTCGAAAACTAAATAAAAGACAAAGAAAAGAAATGCAAAGAAAGGAAAAAGAGCTTTGTTGAGATATAAGTACAAGTATAACTGTATAAGTGTTTAAGATATAGTTATAATCATATATATTTATATATATATATGTATAACGAAAGAAAAATAACATATACAAATTAATAAACCTTTTATCATCTTATAAAGAATATAAAGTGAAGAGTTATTAAATCGAATAGGTAATGTTTGGCGAGACACATAAAGAATTTAGTTCCTCGCCAAAGAAATGAGTTAGAATAGTTTGGATTCTAAAATATAAAATTGATATGTGATCAAAATGTAATTAAGACATGTTATTGAAACATCATCTGATTTAGTTGTAGTGAATTTGGAGCGGCGTAGGAGTTTAGCTTAAGTTGAGGATCGAGGAAAGGTAACCTACCAAGCATCGAGGTAAGTGGGTTAAATAAATCTTACTAGTATCATCTCGTAAGAGATGAAAGAATTCTCATTAAATACTTAATTCAACTCATATAGAGTTTTGGTTGGACATTACGGGTAGGACAAAATGAGTAAGTATGGTAAGATTTTTAAATCGGACATGATGTGCTTGTGAAATATACTTATTTGAAAAGTGATTTTGTTGTGAATTGTGTGATGTGTTATGTGTTATGGCTCCCTTATGATTACTGAACATGTTAGCATATAGTTATGCTTTGAGTATGTATATGTGATTTGAGTACAAAATACACATATCGCTCCCGATGTTGAGTCAATAGACCTCAATCCGTACCCCGTCATATTTGTCGAAAGCTAAGTCCTAAAGGTCAAACCGAGCAAAGACTCGATTTCTGTACCGTGTGAGCCACCTCTAGAATCCTTTGGGAACTAAGTGCTACACGAGTTCCGATGTGTTAGTAATAAGTCTAAGTCCTAAAGGCCAAAACGAGCAAAGACTCGATTTCTGTACCGTGTGAGCCACCTCTAGAGTCCTTTGGGAACTAAGTGCTACACGAGTTCTGATGTGTAAGTAATAAGTCTAAGTCCTAAAGGCCAAAACGAGCAAAGACTCGATTTTTGTACCGTGTGAGCCACCTCTAGAGTTCTTCGGGAACTAAGTGCTACGCGAGTTCCGATGTGTTAGTGATAAGTCTAAGTTCTAAAGGCCAAACCGAGCAAAGACTCGATTTCTGTACCGTGTGAGCCACCTCTAGAATCATTCGGGAACTAAGTGCTACACAAGTTTCGACGAATTATGAGGAATCGTAGGATATTGTGACGATAAGTAAATGATTGTGATTCGTGAATGCGACGAATGTCAAAGAATGAAATAGATCTATGCATATGACATAATGTGTGTGATTATTGGATTATGTTTATATATGCCACTCAAACATGTGCTATTTGAATGTTCGTTTCTTTCACACTTAATCATACTGATAAAAAGAATGATGCCTTGTGAATTTAAGAATGGAATGAAAGCATGAACAAGTTTGTGATGTTTGTGTACATACGGAATGGTAATAAACCTTAGTGTAATCCATACATGCTATTTTATAATAACTCAAGCATGTATGATCGTGTTTTACGATATGAGCCTAGTATGTACTTATTTAAACTACTTACTAAGCCGTGGATTGCTCACCCCTTAATTTAATATCTGCAGATCATACGAGTTGATAGCCAACTCAGGCTTCGTGTAGGCTCCCGGGAAACCGTACCTAGTAGTGGTACTCATTTGCGTTCTCTGGAGCTAGCATTTTGTATTTTGAGGTATACTGCTAGTATATCATTTTGATAATCATGTGTACGTTAATTTCACAGTACTAGGAAAGTATATGGGATGTACTTTGGATCGCACTAGATGACTATGTGAGTCTGGGTGGTTATCGAGTCCGATCCGGGTCCTAATGTATGTTTTAAATTATATATAGATGAAGTGATATATGTGAACTTAGTAATGACTCAACTCTTGAGATCCTTGAAATACATGATTGCATGAAATTGTGGAGAAACACCAGCTGGTTGTGTTATGTGATTTAAAATGTGTTTTAGTGCAGGAAATTAAACCTGGGGAAATTGATAAATACAAAGGGGAGGTTTTCGACATGTTTCTTTTGGGAATAGTAAAATAAGGCGAAAATCAATAAGAAAAATCTCCTTGAGAAACGTGACATAGCTCGAGAAATAATATAAGTAAGATAGGATTTGATTTAGATACTACACTAACACCGAATACAAACCGTAAGTAGAGGAAGAAAAATTTGGTTCGAAATTTCCATAAGAAATCAAGTAAGTGTTAAGCGGACGTCATTGGTTTTCGGGTCGTGATAGATTAAATGGTATCAGAGCCTGGTTTCTCTAGTACGTGTCAGTGTAGTTTAGACCGTTTGTAGCGTTACATCCTATGTACTGTGAAATTTATGTGAAAGTTTTCAAATTTGACTTATACTGAGATTGATCTGCTCTTGGTATAGGCACTTGAAATTTGAGTAGAATGAGGAGAACGAGACGTAGAGGTGGACTCGGGAGGCCATCTCGGGGGTCAGCAATACCACCCTCGACTCCTTCACCCTATGCACCTCCATCACCTCCACATCCGACTCCTCCACCTCCGGATAGCATAGAGGAGAGGATGGCTAGAATGGAGCAGAATTATGAGGTTATGACAGCCTTGCTACAACAACTTGTGGCAAACCAAAATAGTGCACCTCAGGCTCCGCCACCTCCACATGCACCTTCAGTATCTTCAGTGCCTCCATCTGCACCGTTAGTGCCTCCACCTGCACCACCACCACAGGTGCCACCTCCACCGACTCCCGTAGAGCCACATATTGCTTCTCCTCCAATTACACCTCAAGTAGCCGCACCTCAGCTAGCTACTATTCAGGTTGGGAGTTCAGTAGATCGGAATATGTCTCTCTTGAAGCAATTTCAAAAGATGAATCCTCTACAGTTCAAGGGGGAAAAAGATCCCACTAAGGCAGAAGAGTGGATAGAGGAGATGGAGTTCCTCTTTAAATACATGGGCTGCAATTCCACCGAGAAGGTATCATTAGCTGTGTATATGATGAGAGGTGAGGCTCAGAAGTGGTGGAAGACTAATGAGCCCTTGGTATTGGCCAAAGATCCCATTATTACATGGGACAAGTTTGTTGAGACCTTCATGGGTTATTATGTGTCGGCAGTGGCAAGACGAAAGAAGAAGACAGAGTTTCTTGAACTAAAGCAAGGGTCTATGAAAGTAGATGAGTATGAGACCCGATTCACTGCCTTAGTCAAATATGATGCGGATTATGCCAACAATGATGAGAAGAAGGCAGAGAAATTCACTTCGGGTTTGAGGTCCAATATTAGGGGTAGAGTTAGCCCCTTTGAGCTTACAGAGTATGCGGCTGTTGTGAGGAAGGCATTGATAGTTGAACAAGAAATTGAGGCTTTACAGGCCGAATATGATGCTAGGAGACAGCCCAAACCGAAACAGCCCACTAATAAAAGATTTGATAGAAGGAGGCCTGAGCAAAGCATATATCAGGGCCCTAGTAAGAGGCAGAAGTTTGTTGCGCCTCAACCACAGGCTATTAGGCTTATTGCTACTGCTGCACCCACTACTCGAGCCATAACTGCAGCACCCATTGATGCTTCTCAGCCGTGCACTGTTTGCGGTAAATTCCATAGGAATCAGCCTTGTCATAGAGCTTCAGGAGCTTGCTTTAAGTGTGGTGAGATAGGCCACGTGATTAAAGATTGCCCTCAGCTTAAGGCCACTGAAAAACGAGATGATAGACCACCGATGGCACAACAGAAGAAGGTTCAAGATAAGGGCAAGAAACCCATGGAGCATGGAAGGGTGTTCGCTCTCGACTAAGAGACGGCGACGCTTCTGGTTCAGTCATTAAGGGTAAGCTTACTATTTGTGATTTAGAAGCATTTGTACTTATTGATCCAGGCTCAACACACTCCTTTATTTCACCTATGTTTGCTAGTAAATTGCATATAGAGTGTGAGCCCTTAGGACATCTATTACATGTGATTACTCCACTTAAAGAATTTCAAATGACCGAACATGTGTATCGTAAGTGTAAAGTAAAGGTGGGAGATAAGTACTTAGTGGTAGATTTGGTATTATTAGACATGTATGACTTCGATGTAATACTAGGCATGGATTGGCTAACCAACCATCATGCTAGTGTAGACTGCTATAGCAAGGTTGTTACTTTCTCCTTACCTGAAAAGCTTGTATTACGTCTTGGAGATAATGAATAGAATGTTTATGATTTTATTGGTATCTCACTAATATGAGATTGATTTGTTTATGAAGGCTATCTCATGTTTGTCGAGGATGCCGAAAAGAGCCAATCGGAACTGTTTGACATCCCAGTTGTCAAGGAGTTCTCCGATGTATTTTCGGATGAGCTACCAAGGCTACCTCCGGAAAGAGAGATGGAGTTTGCCATAGAGCTGCTCCCAGGCACGCAACCTATATCCAAGCCCCCATATCGAATGGCCTTAGTTGAGTTGGAAGAGTTGAAAAAGCAATTGCAAGAGTTGTTGGACAAGGGATTCATAAGGCCGAGTGTGTCATCGTGGGGAGCTCCGGTGTTGTTTGTGAAGAAGAAGGATGGTAGTTTGAGGCTATGTATCGATTATAGGCAGTTAAATCAAGCAACGGTGAAAAATAAGTATCCACTGCCTAGGATTGATGATTTGTTGGATCAATTAAAGGGTGTTCAAATATTTTCGAAGATTGATTTGAGGTCAGGGTACCGCCAATTGAGGATTAGAGGGGAGGATGTATCAAAGACAGCCTTCAGGACTCGATATGGCCATTACAAATTCCTGGTTATGCCATTCGGCCTAACGAATGCCCCTGCAGCATTCATGGCATTGGTGAATGAAGTATTCAAGCCTCACTTGGATAAGTTTGTCATTGTGTTCATAGATGACATACTGGTGTATTCCCGATCCCGGGAAGAACATGAGCACCACCTCCACATAGTACTCCAGACTCTTAGAAAGGAAGGGCTATACGCAAAGTTCAGCAAGTGTGAGTTTTGGTTGGAACAAATTAGTTTTCTGAGGCATGTGGTATCAAAGGATGGTGTAGCAGTTGGTCCAGTTAAGATAGAGGCCGTGATGAATTAGGAAAGGCCTAAAACAGTGACCGAGATTCGCAGCTTTTTAGGGCTTGCAAGTTACTATAGAAGATTTGTAGAGGGATTTTCCAAGCTTGCTGCTCCACTAACCCGACTCACACGTAAGGATGTCAAGTTTGGGTGGAATGAAGCGTGTGAGCGCAGCTTTCTAGAGCTTAAGCAAAGGTTAACTACGGCCCCTATGTTGACGATTCCGAGTGGACCCGGAGGATTTACAGTGTATAGTGATGCTTCTCTACAGGGCCTAGGGTGTGTATTGATGCAGAATGGTAGAGTAGTGGCATATGGTTCGAGACAGTTGAAAGACCACGAGAGGAACTACCCTACTCATGATTTGGAGTTGGCAGCGGTAGTGTTTGCGCTAAAGATATGGCGCCATTATTTGTATGGTGAGCGGTTCCAGATTTACACAAACCACAAGAGTTTAAAGTACTTATTCTCGCAGAAAGAGCTGAATATGAGACAGAGAAGATGGATGGAGCTATTGAAGGACTATGACTGCGAGATTCTCTACCATCCGGGTAAAGCAAACCGTGTAGCTGATGCATTAAGTAGGAAAAGTGTGGGTTTTGTTAGTTACATGATGGTCCGAGAATGAGACTTGATGAAAAAATTTTCGGAGTTGAATATCAACCTAGAGCCCGATGGTGAGTGTTTGATGGCTAGCTTGAGGATAGAACCTAGCATTATGGATCAAATTAGACAAGCCCAGAAAGAGGATCCTAGACTTGTGGAGATTATTGGTGAAATGCAACCGGGCCA
>JAPDPK010000208.1:790000-956014 GCA_031772115.1 Heritiera littoralis
ATAGATCTATGCATATGACATAATGTGTGTGATTATTGGATTATGTTTATATATGCCACTCAAACATGTGCTATTTGAATGTTCGTTTCTTTCACACTTAATCATACTGATAAAAAGAATGATGCCTTGTGAATTTAAGAATGGAATGAAAGCATGAACAAGTTTGTGATGTTTGTGTACATACGGAATGGTAATAAACCTTAGTATAATCCATACATGCTATTTTATAATAACTCAAGCATGTATGATCGTATTTTACGATATGAGCCTAGTATATACTTATTTAAACTACTTACTGAGCCGTGGATTGCTCACCCCTTAATTTAATATCTGCAGATCATACGAGTTGATAGCCGACTCAAGCTTCGTGTAGGCTCCCGGGAAACCGTACCTAGTAGTGGTACTCATTTGCGTTCTCTGGAGCTAGCATTTTGTATTTTGAGGTATACTGCTAGTATATCATTTTGATAATCATGTGTACGTTAATTTCACAGTACTAGGAAAGTATATGGGATGTACTTTGGATCGCACTAGATGACTATGTGAGTCTAGGTGGTTATCGAGTCCGATCCGGGTCCTAATGTATGTTTTAAATTATATATAGATGAAGTGATATATGTGAACTTAGTAATGACTCAACTCTTGAGATCCTTGAAATACATGATTGCATGAAATTGTGGAGAAACACCAGCTGGTTGTGTTATGTGATTTAAAATGTGTTTTAGTGCAGGAAATTATACCTGGGGAAATTGATAAAATACAAAGGGGAGGTTTTCGACATGTTTCTTTTGGGAATAGTAAAATAAGGCGAAAATCAATAAGAAAAATCTCCTTGAGAAATGTGACATAGCTCGAGAAATAATATGAGTAAGATAGGATTTGATTTAGATACTACACTAACACCGAATACAAACCGTAAGTAGAGAAAGAAAAATTTGGTTCGAAATTTTCATAAGAAATCAAGTAAGTGTTAAGCGGACGTCATTGGCTTTCGCATCGTGACAACACCAATATGTCAAAACAAACATGTTCACATAGAATTTAAGCACATATACCATTAAGTCATACAACATGTGAACATCATGCCATAGTTTCAAACATGCAAGTTTCTCATTGATGTTCTTGACAAGGTATTTTGCATGTATGACTTATTTGACATTTTAGAGCAAGAGAATATATTATAATTACATTGCAAACTTGCTCAAATTGCAGAAATCATTTCAAAATCATTTAAACATGTTTTTCATTCAATCATTTAGTACCTCAATAACTATCTATCAAACAATCAAAAATCATTTATCATGCCTATTATTGATTCATTCAACTCACAAAGCATCAACGATCATTAACAGCCATATCATTAAAGCACAAATAATCAAATAAAAAGTTTAAGGAGTAAGGAATTAAGCTTACAAATCTCCTTTGCTTAAGAGTGCTTTGCCATGATTTGTTGGATCCACCATTTGCCATTCTTTGAGAAATTGTTGTCACCTTGCTAAGAATGGATCTCCAATCTCTTTCTCTTTCTTATTGGCATAAGCAAACTCCATGAGGATGTGTTAAGCATTTAAACTCCATTGTTCCATTGTATTCCCATGCTCTAACACTCCTACAATAAATAAATTTATGCATGCTTTGGTACCCAAATTTTCTTGGGTCCATGAGAGTTAGTGTAAATAATTTTTGATCCTTTGGAATCCATTTCAAGCACAATTCATCATTATTTACAGCATGCTTTGGCACCCACATTTTTCTAACTACTCTTTCTCTAAATGTGATTTTTCTATATGTGCATGCTTGTGAAGAGTGGCCTATCCTATTGCATAGTGAGCATGTGAGAGATATATCATGCATGGTGTTTTTGCTCATTAGGAAATTCTTAAGATGAGTTTCTTTTTGTTTTTCATTATAGCCTAACCTATCTTTATCAAAGAAAGCTCTTTGGGTCTCAAGCATATGATCTAATTTTTGTTAACCCATATAGAACTTAGAAAATGAGTTATGCAAATTTATATTCTTTTCATTCAACTCATTTATCTCTAAGCTTGCTTCTTCTAATTTCTTCTCTAATTCTAGCTTAGTACTTAATAACATTTCATTCCCTATTTTTAATTTAGCAATGATTTTCTTATATTTAGAATTCATGCATTGAAATTCATTTGCTAAATCATTAAAAGCATTTTGTAGTTCACTAAAGGTATAATCATTATCTTCACTAGAACTACAACTAGCCTCATCATCACTAATGGCCATAAAACATGTGTAGGCTACCTTATCATCCACGTTATCCTCATCAGAGCTATCACTATCGCTCTATGCAGCCATAAAAGCTTTCTTTCTAGGTTTCCTATCCTTTTCTTTCCTAAGTAAGGGACAATCCAGCTTAGTGTGACCTGGTTCATTACATTCATAACACACTAAGAGGTCCTTTTCTTTCCTACTTGACTCTCCTCTTATTACCCCTCTTTTTTTATGTCTCTTATCATTTTCACTCTCCTTCATTCTCATGAACCTATTAAATCTTTTGGCAAACATTGCCATTTCCTTTTCTTCCTCATTTCCACTCTCATCACTATCATCTATAATGCTCTCATGAGTGGAAGACTTAAGTGCTACTCCTACTTTCTTTGAAGGCACTTCATTTCTTTTCATTTTCATCTCGTATGTAAGTAGGGAGCCCATAAGCTCATCTAGGGACAAGGTATTTGGATTCTTAGACTCTTCTATTGTGGTTACCTTTGCCTCCCATGATTGTGGCAAGCTATTCAAAATTTTCTTCACCATTTCTACATTGGAATAGGTCTTGCCTAATGCCTTAAGTCCATTGATTATGTCATTAAATTTAGTGTACATTTCACTCATGGACTCATTTTCTTTCATTCTAAAGAGCTCATAATCATGTGTGAGCATTCCTACTTTGGTTTCTCTAACTTGATTAGTCCCTTCATGTGTGATCGCTAGTTTGTCCCATATTTGTTTAGCATTCTCACATAAGGAGACTCTATTATACTCATTGGGACCTAAAGAATAAAAGAGGGTGTGCATAGCTTTGGCATTCAATTATGCCAATCTCATGTCATTTGTGTCCTACTCATCCTCATTCTTAGGGACATCTTTTCCATCTACTTTCTTCATAGGAGTTCTAGGACTATTCACTATAATTCTCCACACTTCATAAATAACATCTGATTGTATAAATAACATCATTCTAGTTTTCCAATATGAATAGTTTTCTCCATTGAAAAGTGGAGGTCTAACTAATAAGTGTCCTTCTTCTCCTAGAGGTGTACCTATGTTCACATGAGCCATTTTGATCGTCTTACTCGATGGATGTTAATCCAAATCAATCTCGAGCCCAAGCTCTGATACCAATAGTTGGCTTTGTAGGCTAAACTGAGAGGGGGTGAATCGATTTTTTGCTAACCTTAAGTTCGTTTTTCAATTCTTCTAAATTCTCTAACCTATATTAATATTTTCTAAGTTCTCTAGGCTACTCAAGTATGCAATATAAATTCAATACAATAAACAAAAATATAATTGCAAATAAATAAAGAGAGTAGGGATAGAAAATTGTACGCAAGCGATTTATAGAGGTTCAGCAACCTTGCCCACGTCCTCTACCTTGAGACGCTCCCAAGGATTTTCTCCAAATTCACTATCCTTGAATTTGTGTTTACAATCCCTCTTTTTCTAAGGCTCAAGAGTAACCTCTTCTCCCTCTTTTTCTAGGGTAAAGAGAAACCTCCCTCTTTTTCTTAGGCTAAAGAGAAACCTCCCTCTTTTTCTTAAGCTAAAGAGAAACCTCCTCTTTTTCTTAGGCTAAAGAGAAACCTCCCCTTTTACAAGGAATGAATTGGTTTACAAGAGATGTAATCAAAGGAAGGCCTCTAGGTAGGCAAGTGATTACAAGAGTTAAGCACAAGAAAATCTCAAACAATATTTGTGCTATTCTATACAAGGAATGTAAGTATAATGAAAGATGAAGACTTTGTAGCTCTTGAAATATTGTTGAGGCTTGAAGATTTGAGGAAAATGAGGATTGGAGTTGTTGAGTAGTTCCTCTTTCTTACTTTAGCTTCAAGCCTCTATTTATAGCCCCTTGGATGGATTCTAGTCGTTGGGTGGAGCCAAAAACGAATATAGCCGTTGTGTCTCACAAAACTAGCCATTACAGTAATTTTTTGTCCCGAGGGATCGATCCCATGACCAAAGGGATTAATCCCTTTAGTCCAGAATCTTGATTCTTGGCTTGAGGGACCTTTTCAGCGTTGGGAAGCCATTCTGCCATGTAGGGATCGATCCCTTCCCTTAGGGGATCGATCCCATGCTTCCAGAGAGCGATTTCCTGCACTTTTTGGGCTAGAAAAGATGTGGCTTTTGATCTTAATCCAACCCAAAACATTTTGACATTTTTGTGGGAGTTTTTCTTAACTTTCCCAAATGAAAACATAGTCTAAAAATTTATTAAGTAATTTTCTAAATATATTCTTGAAAACATTGCTCAATGAAAATATTCAAAACCATTTTATAAAGTATTAAAACCAATAAGAATATATCATTAAATCATGGTCTTAATGTTTGATATGAACACTTAAAATGATTTGAGAAAATCATGTGTGATAAGGCAAATTTACAATATGAATTAAAACATTAAAGCTTACTTAAGTTTTTGTCATTTCAAAATATATATGTCAATTTAAAGCTAACAAATATTTTAGTGTTCGTTTGTTAAACGAACCTAACATGAACAAAGGTATGGTTCGTTCATTTTTTTCCGCGAATAGGCTCGTTTATTTTCGTTTATTGTTCGTTCGTTTAAAGTGTCATTTATTGTTTGTTCATTGTTCGTTTATGTTCATTTATTGTTCATTCATTTAAAGTGTCATTTGTTGTTCGTTCGTTTATATTCATTTGTTGTTCGTTTGTTTTTTATTAAAATACTAAATTACTTATATTATATAAGTTATATAATATATACACCTTATTTTTAAGACATTAACCTATAAAATTAGTACCTAATTTTTAAACATATTTATACAATATAACTTTGTTGATTTAAAAAATTAATAAAATATAATTATAAAATTAAATTAGTTAATTATACTTAAAATAATTTTTTAAAAAAATTTTAAACATAATGTATTGAAATAAAATTAGTAAAAAGTCTCATAATAAGTTAAGATTTCATTCATATGATCTTATCTATTGACCATTTATATATATATAAAATATATATATATATATATATATGTTACACATATGTGTGTATACACACATATGTTGTGAAATCCCCAATTTTCATGTAATTCCTCTATGTTTGGAAAATATTTCAATCTAATATGATTAAATAAATATGAAGTTGATGTGTAATTGAGGTATAAATGATGTATGCATGATGTATGGAAGAAATAAGAAAGTTGATAGTCAAGTAGTCAAATAAATTATGTCAATATCAGGAAAATAATTGAAGTAGGAAAGAAAATAAAATCAGATTTTTATATTGGTAATTAAATGGATGAATGGTTGAGATGAGAAGGAGGAAAAGAGGAAATTAATGGGTCAAAGGGGTCAAGGGAAAGCATGGCTGAGATAGATGATGAGATGAGCATGCATTAATGCAATGGCATGACTCATCATCTTCATCTCATCACCAACGTCAGCCCCCTCTTCCAGCCCTCCCTCACGTTCTTCCTCCATTTTTCCTAAGTTTCCAACTCAAGTTACCTTGATAAGCTACCCCAATTCTCCAGCAATTCATTTAGTTCGTAGAAGAAAAATCGATCCTTGTCACTAGACCAAGAGATATCCAAAGTTTGGTGGATTGATTCCAAGTATTGGAGGAGATCTCAAAGTTTGAGATTTTGGTTTCTAGTGAAGTTAAGAGAAGAAGATGATTCTTACAATTTCGTTCTTGATTTGGAGTTGTTTTGAGTTAGTATAACATGTGTATGTTGTTTAATTTAAAGTTTGATGTGGTATGATGATTTCAGATTTGAAGGAGTGAAAGCTAAGGTTACGCGCCAAGTGATTTCGCGTTCTCGAAGGAACAAGGTAAGAAATTTATGTAACAGACGTAAGGCAGCTATGTCTGCATGTTTTATGATGTTTGTATGTGGTTTGGAAAGAAACACCAACTGATTTCATGCAGGAAAAATGACATTTTCGGACTTGTCTCCTAGTACCAATTAGGTTAGGAGCAGCTGACTGCCTTAAGTAGCAGCCGACTGCCTAGAGACAACCAAAACGCCGTTTTTTCGAAAACCGACTCAAACCAGTCGACTGCTATGTAAGCCAGTCGACTGCTATTTACCTAGAAGCATTCTGTTTCAAACCAATCGACTGCTATATAAGACAGTCGACTGCTATTTGCCAAAAATGCATTCTGTTTCAAAACCAGTCGACTGCTATATGACCAATCGACTGCTATTTCTTAAGAAGCATTCTGTTTGAAAACCAGTCGACTGCCCCCATGTATTTTCAAAGATGAAAATATCGAAAATTTAAAAGAAATTAATTTCGATAAAAGAAATTATGAAGGAGCAGTCGACTGCCCTATAAAACCAGTCGACTGCCATGTATGAAAAGAGCTTTCAAAGCTTATTTGATTTAAACACAAAAGTGTTTTCTAAAAAAGTATATTATAAATGTTTTGAGACTATGGACTGCATGATGATTATGCATTTTTGATGGCTGGGTGACTCTGATCAAGTCCTCAGTAATATGTATGTTGAACGAGGAACCCTAGTCAGGTCCTCAATCCCACATGTGACACCTGACTAGTGTTTACTGTGGAATTATAAAGGCAGGAGAGAATCCCTGACCTATACGGAGTGCACTACTGTACCAATGCATGATTAGAGTCATATAAATGGGAATGAACGATTTATATGACGACTCAATCGCTTAAATACTGTACATAGTCTCCATCTATTTCAAAGTACAAGATGTATGTATGAAGAAATGTATGATGTATGTTTTTAAAGTATGTTATGAAGTATGATGTTTTAAAGAAAGAAGTATGATGCATGTTTTATATGTATGCTATATTTTAAAAGAAGCATACAAAGTGTGATTGCCATGTCATTTGAAATAAATATGCATGGTTGCAAACAATGCATGAAAGATGTTTATGATGCATGCTTTATAATGCTTTACATGACATTATAGAGCCAAGTAGGAAAAGTGCATATAGAGGCATAGCACGTTCTTTTACATAATTTTCTTACTGAGCGTAAACTCACCCTTTTACGACCATTTTTCCTACAGATTATCTGCAGTGAGCCTCGCTCCGAATAGAGGAGCTTGTTTTGGAAAGATTGCAGTGTACCTTCTTGATACGCTTCCCAGTTAGCATAGAAGGTATACTTATATGTTCATAGATATAGTAAATTGTAATTCAGTTATAGTACAGTACAAGTAGCTAATATGTATATAGGATGTGTGGGGATGTAAGACAAGATGATGTATGAGATCCTGTGGAAATGGAATGGTATTTATATATATCATTTTTATGCTTATGGAAATTGAATAAAATGTTATGAGCTATTAGATAATTAGCTTAAGAGTAAGGGGAGAATGACACTGGATAAACTAAATCAAATAATGTCGGATAAAATAATAAGAAAAAGTTAGATGATAAGATAGAGTGACGGGGACGTCACAGAGTGGTATCAGAGCGATTTGATTGGTAGTTTGTCAGTGTCAAGAAGCTAGAAATAGAGTACATCCCCAATTGTACTGTACTTGTCTGAATACAAATGCATAGTATCACTGTTTATAGTTATACTAAAGAGCTCAATGATGATTATATTTACAGTATGAGCTCACGAAGAAGAGGTACAAGTAGAGGAAGAGGACGGGGACGCACTTAAGAGCCCCCAGTTCCGTCTCCTCATCCATCTCCACCGCATAGCCCGAAAACGAGGCTAGCGAAAATGGAAAAGCATATGGAGAACATGGCCACGATGTTCACCCAGTTCATGTCGAACTTCCCACATGTGGCCACAAGTACCTAAGCAACCGCAACTGCTATTCCTCCTACAGAAGTATCCCCACCAGTCCCAATTACGGAAAGGCGGGATCCTAGAGCCTATTGTAGTGTGTCCTTGATCAAGGAATTCAAGAAGTTGGATCCGCCCAAGTTCAAGGGGGAAAGAGATTTGTTGACAGCTGAGAACTAGATGAAAGCAGTTCTGAAATCCTTTGAGTACATGCCCTGCTCTGAAAGGGAGAAAGTAGGCTTGGCCGCTTATCTATTGATAGATGATGCCGAATATTGGTGGCAAGCTACTCGGACCGTGTTAGAAGCCCGAAATGATGAGGTTATGTGGGATCGATTTGTGGAAGCTTTTAATGAGCAATAAATCCCACGCACGGGTCAGAATAGACTGAAGATTGAGTTCCTAAGTTTGACTCAAGGTACGATGACGGTGAATCAGTATGAATCTAAGTTCACCACCTTGAGTAGATTCGATCCAGAGGTCCGGAGAGATGAAGGGCATAAGATCTACAGGTTTATCGAGGGATTGAAGTCCCCGATTAGATCTAAGCTGTATCCGATGGTTATTACCACCTATGGAAAAGTTGTCCGTAAGGCTCAGTTGTGTGAGCAGGACTATGATCTACATCATGTTGACTTTCGAGCCAAGGGTAAAGGCAAGGAACCGATGAAGCGGAAGTCGGATGAGAAAACCTCGAGTGATAGGTATCCATACCGGAGAAGTAGACGATCTGAAGGAGTTTCTATAGGTAAGTAAAGTATAGAAAGATGATCTTTAAATTAATTTAATGGTTATATGGATTTATATTGAAATTGGAGTTATGATGATGATGATAATGATATAGGTACTCCTAAAGCTACCGGGATCAAGATAAGTGATGAGCGATCCCGATACCCAACTGGAAGTACCGCTAGCTCACCGAAGAGTACGATGCAAAGATGTGAGCAATGCGGGAAGTTTCATGGATCACAGCCATGTCGCTTGGCGAGTGGCGCTTGCTTTAGATGTGGGGAGAAAGGGCACATGATTAGGGATTGCCCTCAGAGAGATCCGAGGATGCCTGATGAATTTGATAAGACCCCTAGACCGCAGCCTAAGGCCACTGCTGCCGATAAGGGAAAGAAAGCTGTGACCCAAGGACGAGTGTTTGCCATCGATGAAGAATCTGCCGATGCCTCGTCCAAAGTGATTAAAGGTAAGATTTACTTGTTTGATGTGAATGTCATAGCATTGTTTGATCCAGGCTCTACGCATTCATTTGTGTCTCCTAGGATTGCTATGAAAATATCAGTTGAGCCTGAGACTTTAGAACACTTCTTAAGGATAAGCACACCTCTTAAGGAATCACAAATGACAGAGTTAGTGTATAAAAATTGTAAGCTACGGGTAGGAGAAAGAGAATCTAAGGCTGACCTAATCCTACTGAATATGTATGGGTTTGATGTTATTTTGGGTATGGATTGGTTAGCTAATAACCATGTTATATTAGACTGTCATGCTAAGAGTGTAACCTTCTCTTCACCCGTTAGCTATATTGTAAATTTTGCAAGTGATTAATATGAAGTCTGTTTGGTTTTTGATTTGAGTTCATATGAAAGTAATGAGAAGCATGTATGGTTGTATGAAGGATTTATTGCTTATGTGGAGGACGTAGATCAGAAACGTCCCGGACTCAACGATATTCCTGTAGTCCAAGATTTTCCCGAGGTGTTTCCGGATGATCTTCCAAGACTTCCCCCCGATAGGGAAGTGGAGTTTAAGATTGATTTGGTGCCGGGGATTGAGCCCATTTCAAGAGCTCCCTACCGGATGGCTTTGGTAGAATTGGAAGAACTGAAGAAACAGCTTCAGGAGTTGCTAGACAAGGGATTCATACGACCCAGCGTATCCCCTTGGGGTGCTCCTGTGCTTTTTGTCAGGAAGAAGGACTGTAGTATGAGATTGTGCATCGACTACCAGTGGTTGAACAAAGTGACGATTAAGAATAAGTATCCTCTTCCCAGGATTGACGACCTCTTTGATCAGCTAAAGGGTGCACAAGTCTTTTCTAAGATAGGCTTGAGATCGAGATATCACCAGTTGAAGATCCGAGGTGAGGATATTCCTAAGACTGCATTCAGGACACGGTATAGCCATTATGAATTCTTGGTGATGCCGTTTGGATTAACTAATGCACCCGCAGCATTCATGAATTTGATGAATGATGTATTTAAGCAGTACCTAGACCAGTTTGTCATTGTCTTCATCGATGACATCTTGGTGTACTCGAGGTCATGGGAAGAACATGAGCAGCATTTGAGGATTGTTTTGGAGACCCTCAGGGATCGAGGACTGTATGCCAAGCTAAGTAAATGTGAGTTTTGGCTTAGTTATATCTCCTTTTTAGGTCATGTGATCAGTAAAGATGGAGTTTCAGTTGATCCAGCAAAGATTGAAGCGGTGGTTCAATGGGAGAGACCGAAGACTGTAACGGAGATTAGGAGTTTCTTGGGTTTAGCTGGCTACTATAGAAGATTTGTAGAGGGTTTCTCGAAGTTAGTTGCTCCATTGACAGTATGAGTGGAATGAAGCCTGTGAGTGTAGCTTCCAAGAGTTAAAGTGCATGCTAACAACTGCACCGATCCTCACCATCCCTAGTGGTTCAGGTGGATTTGCGGTGTATAGTGATGCCTCAGGGCAAGGTTTGGGATGTGTGTTAATGCAGCATGATAAGGTAGTGGCATATGGTTCTAGACAGTTGAAGGACCATGAGAAGAACTACCCGACTCATGATTTGGAGTTAGCTGCAGTAGTATTTGCCCTGAAGATATGGAGGCATTACTTATATGGTGAGAGATTTCAGATTTTTACGGATCACAAAAGTCTGAAATATTTGTTCTCTCAAAGAGAATTAAACATGAGACAAAGAAGATGGCTCGAGCTTCTAAAGGACTACGATTGTGAGATCTTGTACCCCCGGGGAAAGCTAATGTGGTGGCGGATGCTCTGAGCCGGAAGCATGTAAGTATGGTGTCTTATATGATGATAAAAGAATATGAGCTAATTGAGCAATTTACAAGCCTCACCATTGATGTTATGCCTCATGAGCAAATTGGAATAATGGCTAGTTTGAGGATTGAGCCAGAGCTAATGGACAGAATCCGAAGTGCTCAAAAGGAAGATGATAGATGCATTGAGGCTATGAGTCAGATGCAGTCAGGTATAACCTCAGAATTTGATATTAGTAGTGATGGAATTTTGAGGTTTAGAAGTCGTATATGTGTTCCTAATGATGATGAATTGAAGAAGTTGATCTTGACTGAAGCACATGCCACTAAGTACACGTTGCATCCAGGAAGCACGAAGATGTATCATAATCTTCGCAAGGTGTATTGGTGGAATGCATGAAGAGAGACATAGCTGATTTTGTGACAAAGTGTCTCACATGTCAATAGGTTAAGGTAGAGCACCAAAGGCCAGCAGGATTTTTTTCATCCTCTGCCTATACCTACGTGGAAGTGGGAACACATTACGATGGATTTCATTATGGGATTGCCTAGGACCAAGAGGAATCATGATGGTATTTGGGTGATCGTTGATAGATTGACCAAGTCAGCTCACTTCCTGCCTATGAAGTCAACAGATACACTCAATGCTTTGGCAGATATGTATGTAAGAGATGTTGTAAGACTACACGGTGTTCCAGTGAGCATCACTTCTGATAGAGATTCCAGGTTTACTTCCCATTTCTGGGAACATGTTTAGGAAGCCATGGGATCTAAGTTAAATTTCAGCACAGCTTTTCATCCGCAGACTGATGGACAGTCCGAGCGCACGATTCAGACGCTCGAGGATATGTTAAGGGCTTGTGCTATGGACTTTAAAGGCTCCTGGGATGACCATCTGCCATTGGCTGAGTTTGCATATAATAATAGCTACCATGCAAGTATCGGGATGGCACCATATGAAGCTCTGTATGGAAGAAGGTGTCGATCTCCGATTGGGTGGGAAGAAGTGGGCGAACGTAAGTTATTGGCTCCAGATCTAGTCGAGCAAGCCTCCGAAGATGTTAAATTGATTTGTCAGAGGCTTAAGACAGCTCAGAGTAGACAAAAGAGCTATGCAGATGCTCGACGGAGGCCACTCGAGTTTATGGTTTGAGATTATGTATTTCTGAAAGTTTCTCCATCCAAAAGAATTATGAGATTTGGCCGACGAGGTAAGTTAAGTCCTCATTACATCGGTCCATTTGAGGTCTTAGATCGAGTAGGCGATGTTGCCTATAGATTGGCATTGCCTCCGGAGCTATCGGGAGTACATAATGTGTTTCACGTATTGATGCTTCGGAAGTATAATCCAGATCCGTCGCATGTCATAAAGTATGAACCCTTAGAGGTAAGGGAAGATATGAGCTATGTAGAGAAGCCGGTTCGGATTTTGGACAGAAAAGACAAAGTATTGAGGTCTAAGACGATCCCATTAGTGAAAGTTCTTTGGCAATACCATACGATGGAAGAAGCTACATAAGAGCTAGAGAGCTTAATGAAGGAAAGGTATCCAGAGTTGTTTACAAGATAAGCTAATCCAAATTTGGAGGACCAAATTTTCTAAGGTGGGAAGGATGTGAAATCCCCAATTTTCATGTAATTCCTTCATGTTTGGAAAATATTTCAATCTAATATGATTAAATAAATATGAAGTTGATGTGTAATTGAGGTATAAATGATGTATGCATGATGTATGGAAGAAATAAGAAAGTTGATAGTCAAGTAGTCAAATAAATTATGTCAATATCAGGAAAATAATTGAAGTAGGAAAGAAAATAAAATCAGATTTTTATTTTGGTAATTAAATGGATGAATGGTTGAGATGAGAAGGAGGAAAAGAGGAAATTAATGGGTCAAAGGGGTCAAGGGAAAGCATGGCTGAGATAGATGATGAGATGAGCATGCATTAATGCAATGGCATGACTCATCATCTTCATCTCATCACCAACGTCAGCCCCCTCTTCCAGCCCTCCCTCACGTTCTTCCTCCATTTTTCCTAAGTTTCCAACTCAAGTTACCTTGATAAGCTACCCCAATTCTCTAGCAATTCATTTAGTTCGTAGAACAAAAATCGATCCTTGTCACTAGACCAAGAGATATCCAAAGTTTGGTGGATTGATTCCAAGTATTGGAGGAGATCTCAAAGTTTGAGATTTTGGTTTCTAGTGAAGGTAAGAGAAGAAGATGATTCTTACAATTTTGTTCTTGATTTGGAGTTGTTTTGAGTAAGTATAACATGTGTATGTTGTTTAATTTAAGGTTTGATGTGGTATGATGATTTCAGATTTGAAGGAGTGAAAGCTAGGGTTACGCGCCAAGTGATTTTGCGTTCCCGAAGGAACAAGGTAAGAAATTTATGTAACGGACGTAAGACGGCTATGTCCGCATGTTTTATGATGTTTGTATGTGGTTTGGAAAGAAACACCAGCTGATTTCATGCAGGAAAAATGACATTTTCGGACTTGTCTCCTAGTACCAATTAGGTTAGGAGCAGCCGACTGCCTTAAGTAGCAGCCGACTGCCTAGAGACAACCAAAACGCCGTTTTTTCGAAAACCGACTCAAACCAGTCGACTGCTATGTAAGCCAGTCGACTGCTATTTACCCAGAAGCATTCTGTTTCAAACCAGTCGACTGCTATATGGGACAGTCGACTGCTATTTGCCAAAAATGCATTCTGTTTCAAAACCAGTCGACTGCTATATGACCAGTCGACTGCTATTTTTTAAGAAACATTCTGTTTGAAAACCAGTCGACTGCCCCCATGTATTTTCAAAGATGAAAATATCAAAAATTTAAAAGAAATTAATTTCGGTAAAAGAAATTATGAAGGAGCAGTCGAGTGCCCTATAAGACCAGTCGACTGCCATTTATGAAAAGAGCTTTCAAAGCTTATTTGATTTAAACACAAAAGTGTTTTCTGAAAAGGTATATTATAAATGTTTTGAGACTATGGACTGCGTGATGATTATGCATTTCTGATGGCTGGGTGACTCTGATCAAGTCCTCAGTAATATGTATGTTGAACGAGGAACCCTAGTCAGGTCCTCAATCCCACATGTGACACCTGACTAGTGTTCACTGTGGAATTATAAAGGCAGGAGAGAATCCCTGACCTATACGGAGTGCACTACTATACCAATGCATGATTATTGTCATATAAATGGGAATGAACGGTTTATATGACGACTCAATCGCTTAAATACTGTACATAGTCTCCATCTATTTCAAAGTACAAGATGTATGTATGAAGAAATGTATGATGTATGTTTTTAAAGTATGTTATGAAGTATGATGCTTTAAAGAAATAAGTATGATGCATGTTTTATATGTATGCTATATTTTAAAAGAAGCATACAAAGTGTGATTGCCATGTCATTTGAAATAAATATGCATGGTTGCAAACAATGCATGAAAGATGTTTATGATGCATGCTTTATAATGCTTTACATGACATTATAGAGCCAAGTAGGAAAAGTGCATATAGAGGCATAGCACGCTCTTTTACATAATTTTCTTACTGAGCGTAAACTCACCCTTTTACGACCATTTTTCCTACAGATTATCTGAAGTGAGCCTCGCTCCGAATAGAGGAGCTTGTTTTGGAAAGATTGCAGTGTACCTTCTCGATACGCTTCCCAGTTAGCATAGAAGGTATACTTATATGTTCATAGATATAGTAAATTGTAATTCAGTTACAGTACAGTACAAGTAGCTAATATGTATATAGGATGTCTGGGGATGTAAGACAAGATAATGTATGAGATCCTGTGGAAATGGAATGGTATTTATATATATCATTTTTATGCTTATGGAAATTGAATAAAATGTTATGAGCTATTAGATAATTAGCTTAAGAGTAAGGGGAGAATGACATTGGATAAACTAAATCAAATAATGTCGGATAAGATAATAAGAAAAAGTTAGATGATAAGATGGAGTGACGGGGACGTCACATATGTATACACACATATATATGATTAGAGGTGGCAAAAGTTGACCCGACCCGAAAAATCCGCCAAATTAACCTGAATCCAAACCCGACCAATCCAATGTGACTAAAAAAGTCAACAACCCAAATCCAACCCGATTGCAATCTGAATTGATCCAAACCCAAATCTATCTGAATTTACATTGATCCAAACCCGATCGGATCCGAACCCAAATTCATCTGAATTTAGATTAACCCGAACCTGAATTGATTTGAACCCAAATTGATCCGAACCCAAATTGACTCGAATCCAAATTGATCCGAATCGAAATTTACCCGAACTTGAAAAGATTCAAACTTAAATTTAATATTATCAATAAATATTTAAATGTTAAAATTAATTATCAAAGTATTTTAATATAGTAAAAATATAATTTTTTTCAATAATATGAGTGTTATATTTTTTTAATCTAGTTAAACTTAAATATTCACTTTAATATCATATTCATTTAAACCTAATGTATAATTATTTAATAGCTAATCTATAATAGAGTACAAAGCTATATCACCTACACTTAATGTCTCCAATTATTCTATAAAAAATCAAGATAATTTAAAGAGATATATAGTACTATTTTATGATATTTAATAGGGATTATTAAATCACTTTGATTCATAAAGTTATTAATTATTATAGATAATAAAAATAAAATAAAAAATATAATTAATTTATGAATATTGATAAATATATTATAAAAAAAACTCTCATACAGATTATTAAATATTTTGTTATTTCATCCCTACTGTACTATAGGTCATGTAAAAACAAATTTTATTTTCATGAGTTTTGTAATTCTTAGAAATATGGTTTCAATTGATTTTCATACCAAATAAATCACATCGAGATGACCAAGGCTTAACTCAATAAATTTGTCCAATCGACATGAATCCAAATCCGACTAACCCGAATTGACTAAAAAGGTCAACGACCCAAACCTGATCTAATTTGAATCCGAATTGATCCAAACCCAAATTGATCCAAACCCGACCTTATCCGAACCCGAAATGATCCGAACTCAAAATAGACCGATTTTTCCTTGACCTAAACCTGACCTTATCCAAACCCGAAATGATCCAAACCTGAAATGATCCGATTTTTCCTTAACCCAAAATGATCCTATCCAAAATGACCAAATCCAAACCCGATCTGACCTGCCCATTTGCCACCTCTATATATGATACTTTAATATATGTATATGTGTATAATATAAATTGTACTTAAAATAGTAAATATCAATTTTAATAAAACATTGTTGACTTAAGTTGTTTTGTATTTAAAATTTTGTATCAGATGATTTCAATTTGCATGTGGAATTTAATCTTTATGTAAGATTTTTAATATTTAATATTTAGCTTGTTTTTATAAATACTTGTTCATGAACATATATTCGCAAACGCGTTCGTCTACGTGTTCATGAACGCGTTTGTTTACATGTTCTCGAACATTAACGAACAATCTCTATTAAACAAACGAGCGAACACGAACGCACTCCTTAACGAACACGAACAGCACTAAAAACCAATCGAACGAACAAAAACATAAATTCATTCGTTCATGTTCGGTTCGTTTACAGCCCTAAATATTTTCAAAGAAATAAAGTGTATACAATCTGTGCAAACAGTTTCGAAGGAATATTAAATTCAGAAAAAAATATGGAAAGGGTTTTTTTTTATCAAGTGAAAATGAAACTTTGATTACAGATATAAAACTTTACAAATGAGGATCAGAATCTTCCTTCAAGACTACTAAGAAATCAAGGACTAGAGGGGAGTTAGCTGAACAAAAACAAAGCTATGCACTCCTAGAAACCTAATCAGCAGCCCAATTACTATTCATAACATTCACAAAGGCTTAAAAAATACTACTTCTGCTACTATTTTTGCTGCAGCTTGTGGCAGATACTATAGTAACCCAATCAGCGTGCAGGAACCAATGTTTTGCCACAGGCAAGGGAAAAGGTGGATGGATATATATAACTGTTGCATCGCCTTTAATCTTTCATTTTTATTTTCAAATTTAAATTATTCACCTTCTCCTAAGACAAACTGCCATGGTTCGAAGAGTCTGTAATGATGCTTATATCCCTGAAAGAAATTAGGTGGTAATTAAATTTACAGTATATATAGGAGCAGTAAGGCAATAACTCAGTTTGATGCAGCCATATTAAAGTTTAGCAATTCAAGAGGGCAAATTGACATGAAAGATGCATTTTGCTTAAATTTTTCATGCTCACATGTTTAACAAAAGTATCAATCTTTCAATTAAAGCCACCAACAAGATTGGTTGTGTCAAACCAATTAGCCATTCCTTGAAATTTAAGATCCTTATATGCTCAACATCAGATTGCTCCTAAGAAACTAATGATATGCATCCATACTCCTATAAGGTCCCACCAATTCTTAAGAGGCACAAAACTTTAAAATTGCTTCTGCCCAACTGAAACTCTTAACACTCCAAAACACTGGTCAGAATTTTGCTCGATCCCATTGGCCAATAGGACTGCTATAACTCTTGATCCATGGTTGGTTATACTCAGAGTCCTAACCCACATCTCTCTGATCAAGGTACAGGGCAGGCTTGCCATATGATCTCTGGTAAGCTGGAAAGTACATTTTTGTATGGTGAATTACTTAGGTATAGATCGATCACAATAGAATACCGCAAAAAATTTGAGCAACAAGGCTTATTGGATTAGATACTAGGAAGATGAAATTCGGATTATTTTCGTCTTGCAGGCGGAATGGAAGATTTAACAGGAAGGGCTTTTGCTCTAAACAGTGCCTGCAGGTTTCCTATACAGCATAGTTATTAAATTGAGATACGTATCGTGAATCGAAATTTTATTTTTAAGAATCGAATATCGAGTATCGTAAGATATAGTAAATAATTTTAAAATTAATTATAAATAATATATACACATGTAAGATAAATAAAATATAAAAAATATTATACATGTTAATAAGATTAAGTAAGTATATGATAAAAATAAAAAGTATGATTTTTTTCAAATACTTAACATATTCATTAATAGTATATATTTTTAAATAATATTTTTATATATTTTTTATTTTTAATTTTCTAACTAAAATTTTATTTTTTTTTCAATATTTCAAGATTAAATTATATAGAAAATATGTTTTTAAGTGTTTTTTTGGTTAAAAAACTATTAAAATTACATTTTTAGTTAATTGGGCCAGATCAGTTTTTTTAGGCCTGGCCCAATGTTACTATAAAGCGTATCGAAGTAAATCGATGTATCGTATGATACGTATCGATTCGCTTGTGTATCGATAGATACACTGCCGATTCATGATAAAATCGATTCTTTGTATCAATACGTATCGAATTTATAGTGAATTGAATCGAATCGAATCGTATAATACGTATCGCGTATCGTACGATTTTGATAACTATGCTATACAGACTTTAATCGAATAAACGACATTATCAACAGACCTTTTTTGCTGTAATCGGTAGTGTTGAAAGCATGCCAATCGATGTTGAGTAGAAGCTAGTAGGTACTCTGTCCCTTGCTAGTTGCCGATATTTCTTTGAGCTTAGTTTCTCTTCCTATTACCTTGCTTCCTCACAATCTGAATCCACTTATAACCATTTATTTGAAAAAAGGAGTATTAGGAAAGCCTTGTATAGTACTAATTGGTACAAATAAACACGCAAACAAACAAAAGAAGAAAAGACCGCTCTTTGTTAAAAACACTAATATTAAGATAAGACAAATCTGATCAGTTGAATATTCCACAAATATATAAGTTTGAAAACGTATATGTCCCTATGCATTTCAGTATATCACATTCACATAATCTTGCAACCACATCTCAACTTCTCTAATGCTGCTTCTCGCTCTGGAAATTGATTATGATTCATTTCAAGCTACTCGCTAGGCTAGAAGTTACTTTAAAAACAAATAAATATATGCATACAATTGCTACAAAAATGTGCTCTACTGAAATAGTTAGAAACTTCTAACCCGAACTGATCAAAGAGAAGCCTCACGCTAAAGACCCGTGTTTTAAAAGGAAACCTAGAAGAATGAAGAAATTGGAGGATTTAGAGGATGATATTATGAGTAAGATTGCACAGAAAAGGTAAAAGGAAAAGAAGAAATAACGATTTCAGTTCACATTAAAAGTTTCTAAGTAAGTTCTGAAATGACAAAGAAACTGTTGTTTTCTGTGGGTTTTCTCCCTGTTGAAACTGAACTTTTGTTTTCTGATAATCTGTAATGCATTTTTATAGGCTAAATGCTCAATCTAGGATTAAACATTTGCGGGATTTTTTAATTTAGGATATAATTTTTAATTTTGATCAATTAATGATTAAACGTTTTCTAATTTGTTCAATTTAAGACTTTTTTACGTGTGTGAGTTACACGCGCTGTTAAAGAGAGTGAATGACGATAAAGTAACAAATTACTGCCACGTGTCTTACTAAAATGCTGCCACGTGTCCCATGTATTTTTACCTATTAAAAGAAAATAAATATAAATACACCTCCACGTGACCCACTAAAATGCTGCCACGTGTCAATTGCTGCAATGTGACTCACTAAAATGTTGACACGTGTCAATTATCGTCATGTGGCCCACTAAAATGATGCAACGTGTCCAACGTATTTTTACCTATTAAAAGAAAATAAATATAAAAACACCTCCACATGGCCCACTAAAATGCTGTCACGTGTCAATTGCTATAACATGACCCACTAAAATGTTGACACGTGTCAATTACTGTCACGTGGCCTACTAAAATACTGCCACGTGTCCCACGTATATTTACCTATTAAAAGAAAATAAATATAAATACACCTCCACGTGATCCACTAAAATGCTGCTATGTGGCCCACTAAAAGTGCTACCACATGTCCCACGTACTTTTACCTATTAAAATAAAATAAATATAAATACACTGTCACGTGGCGCACTAAAATGCTGTCACATGTCTTTATTTAATGTCGTTATTATTTTTAACGGCACGTGTACATTAATTTCGTTAAAAAATCTTAAATTGAATAAATTCGAAAATATTTAATCCTTAATTGATCAAAATTAAAAATTTTATCATGAATTAAAAAATCTCACAAAAATTTAATATTAAATCGAAGATTTAGCCTTTTTTATACGACTGTTCAACTTTTAGATTTGGATGGGCCAACGACTTTGAAAGATGACGTCTGGATCATTCTGAGCCATATGTGACAAAAGCTCATTAGCAAGTACCGCGCCTTCTATTATGCTTCGCCAGGCTTGGCATACATACATTGATTGTGCCGAAGTTGCCACAGGAAGCCTAGATAGTATGTCAAAGACAACATCATGAGGAAGACGCTTATCCTTCTAGTTGCTCTGCGGTACAAGTTAGCTCCTTCTCTTAAACTGTATTTAAGCAAGTACATTAATGGGTGGATATTTAGAAGGCAAAATATCTGCAAATGGCTTGGTGATCAAAAGAAGGCTGCAGTTAAACTTAAATCACTTGACAATATCAACCTATTGACTAACGGGAAAACTGTAATGACATAATAGTGCCGAATGGCAGTACAGGATCCAACAGAGAAAACATTCTTATAATAAAATGTTTGCCTTTTCAATTTATGGAATCAAGCAAATAAATCAACCAGTCATTACAGCTATCTCTTGTATTAAAAATTGAAAATAATAAGATGGAATTAAAGAGAATTCACTTTCAATTTATACCTAGTTTAAACTGACAAAATGTCATTAGGCGGTTTTACTTTATAGCATGTCCACGATCATCTGCTGATCACATGAAATCCTTTCCAAGTATTATAGCTCCTTAGTACTCATATATGGTGCATTCTGTCATCTTCCAATGCTTAGTTTCATATGAAGTATGTTTAAAACTACAATTTCAGGCTATAACAAAACAATATATAAGAACAATCCTCTCTCATAAATTATTAAACAAAACAAAAATACATTAAAGGGGCATTTGGTTCACATAATGGAATAGAAAAGAAATAGAAAAAGTATTCTGTAGTAATAAAAAAGAAGAGGAATAGAATAGAATAGAATATGAATTATGATGTTTGGTTCATTGAAATGGAAAATAGTAGGAAATGTTATTAATATGTTTGGTTAGTTAAGGAATATGGTTGGAATAAGTTTCAAAGACTATTTTACCCTTTTATTAAAATAATTATAATTTATTATAAGAAAAAATATTAATAATAATTATAATAAAAATAATTATTAATAAATAATTATTAACTATTAATAATTATGATTAATTATGATTTGTTTATTAATATCATTAATTAATATTAATTTAATTAGTAATATTAGTTTAGTATTACTTATAATTTTTCAAAAAAAGAATATCTATAATTTAATATTATTTATTAAAAATATTAATTAATTTTTAAAAAATTATTAAATTAATTAATAATTATCAACACATATTTTTTCTTCCACAAAACTCTCCATCATTTTCTCCCTCTTCTCCTTCCTGTTCATCTTCTCCTTCCCGTTCAAATTTGATAAATCATCCATATTTCATTCAAGCCAAGCCAATAGCCAAACATAATTCATCCATATCCCAAAAAATTAAACTTAAAATCAAAAGTTGATCAAAAATAAAAAACTCAAATTTCCCATATCAGCCTAGAAAAACCATTCATTTAATTCAAAAAGCCAAATCTACCAAAACTAATCGACATTCAAGCCAGAATTCTAGAATCAGCCAATGCCTAGCAAAACAAAGGCTGTGTAGCCTGTGTTAGAACAGTTGCACAGTAAACCAAATGGTTTGATTTGTGAAGGAGGAAAACTTGAGAAAAGAGAAGAGATGAAGCTCTAAAAGAGATGAAAACAAGTGAAAAGAAGAAGAAAACATAGTTGTCGACAAAGAGATGAAAATGGCAGGAAAAGAAAAGAGATTTGCTATCAAGAGAGATGAAAACATGAGAAAAAGATAGCAGATGAAACCTGGAATTTGGCTTGAAGATGGGATTGTAATTTTTGCAATTGTCCAAGGACACGCTTGGAAAAAATTTTCATTAAACCAATTTTGAAAGCTAAGAATAGGAAATATGAGAATCCTGCTCAGAATGATTTTTCACGCCACGACCGGAATCAAGCCTTTTCGTGGAATTCTTTTTCATAGGTTCAAATTGAAGCAAACAACGGAAGCTGTGGACCCAGGCAGAAAAAGGTCGAAAAGGAGCAGATTTTCAATCCAATCAAACATGTTGTAACTTGTTCACTCTCCCTTAATGAGTAACACACGATTCAACAACACATGAATATTTGTCACCAGGGGTATAAACAAACAAAAAGATATGTGTTGATGCCAAAAAGGATGCTGGCTTTTTCTATGCTGGACAAGCTTCTTTTTTTTGGATAAACCTGCAAACAAAGGACTACTAAAGTTGTTTTCAGTGTAACTTTCTCCAATGCTAAAGTCAATAAAATGTTTAAGAAAGCTTAAGTGTAAGTAGGGGTGTAAATGATACTCTGATACTCGCAAGCCACTTGGGCTCGACTCGAGGAAAACTAGAATTCTGCTCGATTTTTATTGAGCCGAGCTCGAGCTATCGAGCGAGCCAAGTTCGAGCTTTAGGATACCCGGCTCGAGTAGCTTGCGAGCCTAATCGAGCTTTAATATTTTAATATATATTATATTATTTAAAATTACATATATGTCCTAATTTATCCTAAAATTACATGTTTATCCTATAGCTTAAAAAAACCCTAACACACCCCAATTCCCTTTTCATCTTTTCTCCCTCAGACAAACTCCTCCTTAACTCCCTGGCCGCACGGCTGCACCTCCTGATTTTCTTCAATCTCCAATGGCTAACCCAAATCTGGCGACACTCGAAAATCCTCACCTGTGTGAACTTGCTGTTAGAGGCCTTCTTCCTCAGTCTTCACGCACTCGCATCTCATAGTCTCACACTGTTATTCTCATCGCACTCCCTCATCGTTGCTGCCTGTTATTCTTCAATCTTTAACCAAATCCGGTGACCCATCAGATGTCCTCACCAACGTGAACGGCTGAACGCCCTCTTCCAGTATTTCTCAACAACCCGCGTTGCACCTCCCTGAAGCCCTCATCTCTGTTTATTTTACAATTCTAACCCAGATCTGGCCACCGGCATTAACAGCAGAAGTCTGACCCTTGGAAATCCTCACCTCAGCAACCTGCTTCGCACCCTCCAACGACCGGCGTCGCATTCTTCCCCTTACTGGTAAGTTTTTTTCTTTTACACGTAAGTGGTTTACTGTAGTACTGTACGGTGGTGTTGCTTGTTGATTTGGACTTTGGAGTATGTATTCTGAATCAAGAACCAAAATCTCTCTTAGCTCATAAATTTAACTATTGTGGTTATATTATGTGTTCTGAGATAGCTTGTATAAATGTATTTCTCTTGATAAGTTAGCTTGTATAAATGTATTTCTCTTGATAAGTTATCTGGATATGCTGGTAAGAATTTATATATATATTGTCACGCCCCGATGCGGATACATGGGCACAGCCAAGATTGTAATCACCCACTTACTCACACGATAGGGCATAACTACCCAAAATCTCTTAACCAAGGCCACAATCACCTTTAATGAGATGTAGCCGCTCACATAGTGAACACAACTATTTATTTCATCCATGATCGTCCATGGTCACATGACTGGGGAGTAATGGGGACCCTTTAGAAGGGCCTATAAAGGGAGAATCGAGCATGAGGAATAGGTTCGATTACCATTGCCCATTTATACACTTACACTTAGGGGTGTAATCGAGCCGAGCTGAGTCGATACAGTGAAGTGCTCGAGCTTGAGCTCGACTTGCAAACTTGACGCTTGATACTCTGCTCGAGCTCAATTGAGCCTAAATTTTTTAGCTCGGGCTCGACTCAAGATTGAAATCGAGCTACTCGAGCTTGCTCGATTAGGCTCGATTATCCGAGCTCGAGCTTGAATTCATTTATATATATATAATAATATCATCAATTAAATGTAATAAAAAATAAAATATTTTAATAATAATAATAATAATAACATAACAAGTCAATAACAAGGTAACAAAGACCACACAAATCACACACTACCAACATTGTTGGGAAAATTATAAAGTTTTACATTATTTTAAAATTGTAAAAATAAACAAAAAAACTAATAACATCGCAGAAGCGAAAACATTTAGCAGCAACACCTACAACACTTGCAACGCTTGCAATAACAAACAAAATCAGCAAGTAAAGGAAACAAATTGTTTATCAACATCGTTTTATATTCACATACTTACAGTTAAGAAGTTCTTTGTTTATCAATGTCATTATGAGAATTGTCCTAACACTAGCAGTTCTCACTAAAGACCATACGAAGTAGCTAAGGAAGAGCAACTTAAAACCCATCCAAAATAAGACAAAAAACAGACAAGCATCTTAAGGTTTCCTTTAACAATAGTAAGAGGCTGTTGTTATGAGTAAGAACATGGGGATTTAGTGTCTGAAGTCTGAACCATACAATCAAACATTAAAAGCCAATTATTATGACTACTGGATACAACAAATATGAATACTCCAAATCAATTAGCAGCTAGAAAACATTAACAAAGCTGCCTCAGGCTCTTAATTTAGAATGAATACTCCAAATCAACAAGCAACAACTCAGCCAGCACAACCAAAAAGAGAACCAGAGCCAAAAACACAAAAAAGGGGTTTGTTTAGGGTTTAGTAGTCTAGTTTTCGGGATCAGATCTGGAGTTTTTTTTTCTAAGGATTTAAGGGTTGTAGTTTCCAGATCTGATTCAGGGAGGGAGAGAGGAAGATTTCTGGACATTTTTAGGCCTAGATCGGTTTATTTACGGTGGTGCACGATGGAGGGAGGCGCCGAAATCTGGAAAGTTTGAATTTTTCGACGACCGGTTGATGTTTCCGGCCACCGAAAATCGCTTGGGTCGAGAGAGTTTGGAGGATTTTTTTTTTGGAAAATGGGGATTTGACCAAAGAAAACGGAAATAGGATTTAAATAGTAGCTCTAAACGACGTCGTTTTGGAGCAGCTACGACCCGTGACCCGCGTACCCACCCGACCCGATCGCAGGTTTTTCTTTTCTATTTTTCTGATGATTTCCGATTCTGTTATTTTTTTTTTACTTATTGATTTATTTATTTTCTTTTGATGGTTATTGGATATTTGTAATTAATATAGTAATTTAATTAACAAAAATTATGCAATAAGATAATTTATGTATTTTATTTGATGAGTTAACAGATTAATTTGATGTATGGATAGTATAATTTAACAAGCATTGATAAGATTTAATTAATGTAGTTTGTGTATATAAATTGATGCATGTTTTTTTATTGGCTTGATTGTTTAGTTTAATTTAATTAGTATGATTTAATTTAATTAGCATGATTCAATATAATTAGTATGACTTCTTTAACTTTTCAAATAAAACTTATATGATATGCTCAATTTAGTGTATGATTAAAGTATTGTCAAAATTTATGTAGTTTAGAATTGCAATGCCTTAGAAGAATATAATAATAAAAATTTTAAATATAATAAATATAAGTTATTCCGACGATAGAACTCTTAAAGGGACTACACTCAGGTGGTACTTTTAGAGATCTTGAGGTGAAAAAATTCTATCCAAGGCCTCACCAGCTTAATGGAGGGTCTAAATAGGATTTTTGATAACCAATAATTCATATTCATTTTTTTAAAAAAATAATAAAAATAAAAATAAATTTATTATAAAATTACAATAAAAACAATTAGTTATAAAAATTAGGAGAGATGTTAATGATTAGTAATGATATGATAAAAATAATAATAGTAAAGAATAAAACAAGGAAGGAAATGAATAAAATAACTAGAGTTAGATATTAAAATAATAAGGGAAATGAATATAATTTGCTTCGATGATGAAATATTAAGAGGATTACGCTTAAGTAATTTTCTTAAAGATTTCTAGATGAGAAAGTTCTATTCAAGGTCTCAATAGGGTTTTCAATAAAAGTAATTTATATTCATTTCTTTTTTTAAAAAAAATTAAAATTTGAATAATTAGTAGATTTGTTATTGAATTAGAACAAGAATAATTTATAAAAATTAGAAACGATATTAATTATCCATGATAATATAATGAATAGAAATTAGATATGAAAATTATAATGAAGGTGAATATGAATCACTCCAATGATGAAATATCGAAAGAATTATGCATAAGTGATTTTCTTGAAATTTTCTAGGTAGGAAAATTATTTTCAAGGTTTCACCAGCTTAATGGATGGCCTAAAGATAGTTTTCAATAATAAGTGATTTTTATTCATCTTTTAAAATTACAAAATAAGTGATTTTTTATATTAAATTAAAATTAAAATTAAGGTAATTAATTAAGAAGATAAAAAACTTTTCAATAATTCACATTAACTATAATAATAAAATAACAATAATAAATAGTAATGAAATTTGATGAGATAATAAATAGGAGTTATTGAGAATGAATATTGATTGTTCTTATGATGAGATTCCAAGTAGATTTACGCTTAAGTAATGATTTGGAAATCTTTAGGTAAGAAAATTTCTTTTTTGGTCTGACCAGCTTAATGGAAGATCTAAAAGGAATTTTTGATAAAAATAATTCATATTCATTTTCGCATAAAAATAAACAAATAAAATTAAGAATTAATAAATAATAGAATGGTAAGAATAAATTGGGTAGAAGGAGTCAAAGTTAGGAATTTCTCATAAAATATTAAAATGAATCCGACGACGGAGCCTCTTCAAGCAAGTCGCATAGTACTACTTGAATACTCCTGAGGTGAGAAAGATTATTGAGTTGTCCCACCAGCTTAATGGAGGACACTTAGAAATATTTTTCAATAATAATTATATTGAGATTAAAGATCAACATAAGCAAATTTAGCAAATGACCTAAAATTAAGTGGTACCATTTTAGGATGGGCGTTGTGAGGGTGCTAATCCTTCCTCACACGTAACCGTACTCCCGAACTTAGAACTTTTAATGTAGACCAAGCCTTAACCTTGGTTTGAATAGGTGACCAATCACACCTAGGTTAGAATGGTTGGTGGCGACTCCACAGATTTTGTGTCTAGCTATTAGGTTTTCTCCAAAACTTAATACGTTATCACAGAGCCGAGCTGAGTCGATACAGTGAAGTGCTCGAGCTCAAGCTCGACTTGCACACTTGATGCTTGTTACTCCGCTCGAGCTCAGTTGAGCCTAAATTTTTTAGCTCGAGCTCGACTCAAGATTGAAATCGAGCTACTCGAGCTTGCTCGATTAGGCTCGATTATCTGAGCTCGAGCTTGAATTCATTTATATATATATATAATAATATCATCAATTAAATGTAATAAAAAATAAATTTTTTTAATAATAATAATAAGAATAACATAACAAGTCAATAAGAAGGTAACAAAGACCACACAAATCACACACTACCAACATTGTTGGGAAAATTATAAAGTTTTACATTATTTTAAAATTGTAAAAATAAACAAAAAAACTAATAACATCGCAGAAGCGAAAACATTTAACAGCAACACCTACAACACTTGCAATGCATGCAACAACAAACAAAATCAGCAAGTAAAGGAAACAAATTGTTTATCAACATCGTTTTATATTCTCATACTTACAGGTAAGAAGTTCTTTGTTTATCAATGTCATTATGAGAATTGTCTTAACACTAGCAATTCTCTCTAAAGACCATACGAAGTAGCTAAGGAAGAACAACTTAAAACCCATCCAAAATAAGATAAAAAACAGACAAGCATCTTAAGGTTTCCTTTAACAATAGTAAGAGGCTGTTGTTATGAGTAAGAACATGGGGATTTAGTGTCTGAAGTCTGAACCATACAATCAAACATTAAAAGCCACTTATTATGACTACTGGATACAACAAATATGAATACTCCAAATTAATTAGCAGCTAGAAAACATTAACAAAGCTGCCTCAGGCTCTTAATTTAGAATGAATACTCCAAATCAACAAGCAACACCACCATACACTACTACAATGAACTACTTATGTTTAAAAATATATGTAATACCGTAAAAAAAATGGCGTAAAGAGCAAAATTAAATGCTTCTTTAGGGTAGAATTGTAATTTTAGCCCAAATTCTTTCCTAAACATAACCTAAATACTAAAGGCTGCCGACACACACTAACACAAAACAAAAAAAAAGAAAGAAAGAAAGAAAGAAAGAAAAGCAGCCCTCATCGTTGCTTCTATGCTTCCTATACAAATTTCTTTTGCTTTCATCCCCCTCTCCATCATTTTAGAAGA
Source organism: Heritiera littoralis (assembly GCA_031772115.1). Lineage (NCBI taxonomy): Eukaryota > Viridiplantae > Streptophyta > Magnoliopsida > Malvales > Malvaceae > Heritiera > Heritiera littoralis. Next base: position 818,323 of record JAPDPK010000208.1, read on the forward strand.
AAAGACAAGAATATTTAAACACTTTTCTTAGCGGGTATGTCTCTTTTATTTGTTTTATTACTATTCTTTATTGTAAGATCTAATTTTTTTAACAATTGTTGGAACTTTAAAATGGGTTTTGAGATTTTTTTTTGGTCAATCTAAGTAAGATTATAGGATGATTGAGCATGGGAATGGATACATTTGTTCTAACCTCACATGGGTCATGAAGTTCTCTACAAAAATTATTCTAAAAATTTTCAGATTATTATTTTATCATATTAAGTCAAGTTTTGGCTTAAGTGTAGAGTAATTTAACATTAGAAAATCAAGCCTTTAATGTCTAATTCAGTTTTGACTTTTGGTTTAATTTAATTTAATTTCCTTAGTTAATTAGTTAAGTTGTTTTAGGTTCAAAATAGCTTCGATTTCACTAAGCTTGTTTCAACTTTGTATTACATTCTTAAAACCAGTTTAATTAATTAGTTTAAGAGTGGTTAAGGAGTCATTAAGTGTTGGGTTAGTAAGTAAATTTTCATTTAAGCTATTTTCATCTAATTAAGGCAATTTAACTTTTAATTGAGAAAACAAGTTTCTCTACAACTTGAGATATAATTATATCAGTTAGACATGTGCAGGTTGTCGATGTTAGTGGTTAGGCTAAATTATATTACTTTTGGTATCTCTTAGTATAAATAGCCTCTAAAATGGTTAATTAAATTTTGATGTATTCTAAAAACTGTGACGTTGATTAGTTGGAGGAGGACTAGGTTTCCATAGCAAGAGAAGGTAAGTAGAATCTCACACACTTTGCTTGTTTTGAACCCATATTATGTATGTATGTTTTCCAAACGCTTGAATGTTTGATCCTTACTTTTTATATATGAAAATGAGGATCAAGCATGTGACTATTTTGTGTTTGGCTATATGAATGATGGATCATGAATGATTTAAGAAATGAGAAATCTTAATGTTTTAAAGAATGATCATGAAAGCCACGTATGAATTCTCAAGTGGAATAATCAACACCAAAACTAGTGTTACGGTCCTCACTAATGGGTTATAGTAGTTAGTATAGGCCCTGCTAACGGGTTATAGTAGTTAGCATATGCCCTGCTAATAGGTTATAATAGTTAGCTATGCTCATACGACCCTACTAATGGGACATAATAGTTAGCTATGCTCATACGATCCTACTAATGGGACATAATAGTTAGTCATGACCATATGGCCCTGCTAACGGGTTATAGTAGTTAGTGTAAACCCTGCTAATGCGTTAGAATAGTTAGCAATGGTCATATGGATGATATAGTCAACACGACCTTATCACGGGTTATACTAGTGATTGTAGCAAATAATGAATTGATGACTCATGATTATGAATTAAATGATAATGATGAAATGGTTTATGATGATTCATGACTTTAAAATATGATCCATGATTTACGTGAAACAATATGTATTTGATAATAATTTATGACTTGTGAAATGATATGATTTGATATGATGATGAGTTTTATGAAATAGTTTCCGAAATGTGTTGAGAACATGATTTGGATTAATTGTGTTTACAAATGATAATTGCAAAATGATATATGTATATGTATGAAAACAATGCTTAATCCGGTAAGGTGCGTGATACTATGCTTATTGAGCTATGGTTCACTCATCCCTTTCTTCTTCTTTTTCTCTACAGATAATTGAGAGATAGATTACTTATTCTTATGATGAAGTTTGGGGATCGAACTGAGCATTTTTTTTTACGGTATTACATTCTCCCTAACTTATTATCAAGTTTCGTCCCCGAAACTTGATTTACCTTCATTTTCAAACAAGTAAGGATATTGTTCTTTCATATCTTCTTCCTTTTCCCAAGTTGCTTCCCTTGGTGTATGATTGCTCCATTCATTTTCAAATAAGTAAGGATATTATTCTTTCGTATCTTCTTCCCTTTCCCAAGTTGCTTCCCTTGGTGTATGATTGCTCCATTGCACTTTTACAAAAGGAATAGTTCTACGCCTCAAGACTTGCTTTTTCTTATCAACTATCCGAATAGGATACTCCAAGTATGTTAAATTTTTTTGAATTTCTAAAGGTTTATACTCCACTACATGGCTTGGGTCAGAGACATATTTTCTCATCATATACACATGAAACACGTTGTGCATGTCAGAAAGCTAAGGTGGAAGGGCTATCATGTATGCAACCTCTCCAATTCTATTAAGAATCTCAAACGGTCCTATGTAGCGCGGGCTTAACTTCCCTCGCTTCCCAAACCGCATAACACCTTTTTTAGGTGACACCTTCAACCAGACAAAATCTCCTCATTCAAACTTCAGGTCTCGTCTTTTCTTGTCTGCCCAACTCTTTTGACTATCTTGTGCTGCTTTAATTCCCTCTCTAATCAATTTAATTTTCTCCATAATGATCTGCACTATTTCAAGTCCCTACAGTTTCCTTTCCCCAACATCATCCTAACATAAATGGGATCTTCATTTTCTGCCATACAAAGCTTCAAAAGGAGCCATTCCAATGTGGGATTGATAGCTGTTATAATAAGCAAACTCTGCTAAGGGTAAGTGATCATCCTAACTACCTTTTAGATCAATCACACAAGCTCGAAGCATATCTTCCAAAATTTAATTCATTCTCTCAGTCTGTCCATCAGTTTGAGGGTGGAAAGCTGTAATTAATTTCAAATTTGTCCTCATGGCTTAGTGCAGGCTTGTCCAAAAATTAGAAACAAATCTAGAATCTCTATTTGACACAATACTTACTGGAACCCCATGAAACCGAACAATTTCATCCATGTACAACTGTGCCAGTTTATCAAGTGGGGTAGTTGACTTGATAGGCAGAAAATGAGCTGATTTGGTGAGTCTATCAACAATCACCCACACAGCATTATTCTTTTTTGATGTCCTAGGTAGTCCCATCATAAAATCCATGGAGATATGCTCCTATTTCCATTCTGGTATTTCTGAGGGTTGCAGCAATCTTGATGGTCTTTGGTGTTCAAACTTAACTTGCTGACATACCAAACATTGGGACACAAACTGAGCTATTTCTCGTTTCATGTTATTCCACTAGAAATTTTCTTTTAAATCCCTATACATCTTAGTGCCTCTAGGATGTATAGTGAAACGAGACCTGTGTGCTTCTTGCAAGATCTCTCGCTTCAGTTCAAAGTCATTTGGTACACACAATTTGTTCCCAAAGCGTAATGTGCCATCCTCATGAAGTCTAAACTCTGGTCGTAAGCCCTTTTCCATGTCTTCCTTGACCTTACACAACTCACCATCATTCTTTTGTGCTTTTTCTTATCTTTTCAATCAAAGTTGGCTGAACCAACAAGCTAGTTAAGAGAACACCCCTTCCTTGCATAGTTACCTCGATTTGTTGTGTATCAAGTGCTTCTAACAATTTTGGTTGCGAGGTAATTAAGGCAGCCATACTCCTAGTGTGAGCATTTGCAACCACATTTGCTTTGCCTGGATGATAATTGATACTTAAATCATAATCCTTGATTAGTTCTAACCATCTTTTCTATCTCATATTCAACTCTTTTTAAGTGAATAGATACTTTAAACTTTTACTGTGTAAATCTCACAACGCTCCCCATACAAATAATGTCTCCATATTTTCAAAGCAAATACAATGTCAGCCAACTCCAAATCATGGGTAGGATAGTTTTGTTTGTAGGGCTTTAATTGCCTTGAAGCATAGGCGATTACTCTATCGTTTTGCATTAACACACAACCTAACCCTTTCTTAGAAGCATCACTATATATAATAAAGTTACCAGTATTGGAAGGCAAGGTCAAGACAGGTGCCGATACCAATCATTGCTTCAACTCCTGAATACTTTGTTCACATTCTTCAGACCATTCAAATTTTGCCCTTTTTTGGGTTAATTGAGTTAAAGGAACAACAATTCGAGAAAACCCTTCAACAAATCTTCTATAGTAACCTGCCAAGCCTATAAAACTTCTTACTTCAGTCACATTAGTTGGACGAGGCCAATTCACAACTACTTCAATGTTCTTCGGATCAACTAAGATCCCATCCTTAGAAACAACATGGCCGAGGAAAGTAACGCTGGATAACCAAAATTCACATTTGCTAAACTTCGCAAAAAGTTGCTTATCCTGCCAGATTTGAAGTACAATCTTCAAATGTTCCTTATGCTTCTCTTCACTTTTAGAATAGACTGAAATGTCATCTATGAAAACAACAATAGATTGATCTAGATATTGCTTAAAAATTCGGTTCATTAGATCCATAAATGTAGTGAGAGCATTTGTCAATCCAAAAGGCATGACCAAAAATTCATAATGGTCATACCTAGTTTGAAAAGCAGTCTTAGGTATATCACTTGTCTTGATTCTCAATTAGTGATAACTAGATCATAAATCAATTTTTGAAAAGACTTGTGCACCTTGCAACTGATCAAATAGGTCATCTATTCGAGGGAGAGGATATTTGTTCTTCACAGTAACTTTATTTAACTCCCTATAATTGATGCATAAATGCAAACTTCCATCTTTCTTCTTAACAAACAATACAGGAGCTCCTCAAGGTGACACACTAGGATGAATAAACTTCTTATCAAACAATTCTTGGAGCTGCACTTTTAGTTCACATAACTCTGAGGGAGCCATACGGTAAGGAGGCTTAGATATTGGTCCAGTTCCAAAGACAAGGTTAATCTCAAACTCAATTTCTCGTTTAGGGGTAGGCCAGGTAAGTCATCTGGAAAAACGCTAGGAAAATCCCTAACAACTAGAATATCTTCTAATCTTGAGCCTACATCTATTTGAGTGTCCTTCACATATGCGAGGTAGCCTTGACAACCTTTCTTCAAGCATTGCATAACATTTAAAATCGATACTACCCGAAGTGGAGGATTGACAGGACTACCTTTATAAACTATTTCGGGTTATCTTGGAGAACGGGACATTACTCTTTTTCCATAGCAATTAATAAATGCATGATGCACAGATAACCAATTCATCCCCAAGATCACATCAAAATCTTGCATATTTAACTGTATTAAGTTAACTAGTAGTTCATAACCCCCTATATGCACAACACAATCCTTATAAACAGTATTAACACACATAATTTTTCCAATAGGAGTGGCCACATATAAAGGCTCGTTTAACTTCCTAGGTGTGACATTCAAGGATGCCACAAATTTGACAGATACAAAGCTATGAGAGGTACGAGAATCAAATAAAACATTGGCATTGATCTGATTAATAGGGACAATACCTGTCACCACATTATCACTTGCATCAGTATCTTGTTGAGTCAAGGCAAAAACCCAAGCATTGCTTTTTTGTGTTTGCTCCATTAGTTTGGCCTTAACAACCTCATTACTCTTGTTAAGACAATCTCGTGCCATATGTGATAATAATATATTTGTTATATTATTTATGTTTTAATTACCACATTTATTACTATATTCTTGTGTAAAATTAATTGTTTAATGTATCTTGTGAATTAATTTAGAGAAAGTGATTTGGAATTAATTTTGAAAGTCATTGAATGAAATCAAACAATAAATCTTGTAATTGGAATAAATTTTTGAAATATATTGTTTGACTTTCTAAAGATATAATAAATCCTGATTTTCTTTAAGGACCTTTGGGACCACATGATTAAAACATAATAAAGGGCTGAGATTTATTCTTGACTAAGAAAAAACCCTAGAAATCTTAAAAGAAAAATTATAAAAGGGGACAAGAGGCGACAGCAAAGGAGTATTGTTTTTGAAACTATTTTGTGGTGTCTTCTTTGTTGTGTTTTCATATTTTACAGAGTTGTTTGTTGGGCAGAACAGAGATTAAAAAGAAACAGAGCAGCTAGCGTCTTTGTGTTTGCCGTAGTCAATGAGGAAGAAAGAGCTGCGGAAGTTGCTTAGCCGTGCACGTTGGGCTGGCTTGAGTTGCTGCTTGTGGGCAGTAGGTGTAGCTTGAAGGACGTGGCCGAATGCTGTTTGTTATTGGGTGAAGTGCTTCTGCCAATGCCACATTTGTTGTTATTTGTTTGTTTTATATACAAGTTTCAAAAAAGGGTTGCTAAGTATTATTTTAAATTGCATTATTAGAATATATTTGTATTTGGTTTATTGTTTGATTTAAAGTATGAATTCTCAATTTATTTTGTTGATTTATACTAGATTAAGAATGAACTAATTTTTTTTTACTAGGAATTTGATTGAGCCTACTTGCATATTTTATGTCTTTATGATTAATTGATCAATTCTTATTTCTAGTATTATTCATTGTAATTAATTCAATCTTTTGATTTGTGTTATTGATTGGCCACCTTTAATATAAATTAATTGATTGTTTGAGACATGGTAAGGGTACACATCATATGCTAAGCCATGTATAGCTCTCTTGAATGATTGAATAAATATTTAATGCATACATCAAGCTAGAATATTTATTTGGTTCTTGTTAGATGTTCTTCTGTTCTTAATGGATTTTTAGTCATTGGTTATGCTACACATCATAGATAATTTAATGATTAAAAATACTTGATTATAGCTGCCATCAAACAGAGTAATCATATATTAGGAAAAATGAACCTTAGAATTGAATTGAGATTTTTAGAATTAAAGACATAAAATTGTAATGTATTGGTGAAATCAAATTCCTAGGCTTTTCTCTATTGGTTAATTTATTTATTTTAGGTTAATTAATTTCATTAGTTAATTAGATACTTAGATAATTCTTTTTATTGGCTTTTATAATTTTTAGAGCATAAGTAGTTGAATTTTAATTGAAAAAATTTAGCAAGTCTCTGTGGGATTGATCTTGTACTTGCACGCTATATTATCTTGATTCGTGCACTTGCAAGAATATAACTTTTTATTCATCAATATGCCCATATTTTCCACAATCAAAGCAAACTCCAGCTTTCTTTACACAGGGACTAGGATGAAACTGACTACAATACCCACACTTCTCAGGCTTAGGATTAGGCTTCACCCTTCGTCTTCTATCGTCATTTTCCCTTTACATTCCTTTGGCGATTACTTTGATTTCCCTTAAACCTCTGGAGTTTCATGTCACCCCACTCTTGTTCATACGGATTTAGGTCAGCCTCAATCTTTAATGCTTGTTGTAAAACCTCTTTATAGCTATCAATAATGTGAGAAGACAACCGAGACCGAATTCTTGGCTTCAATCCATGTTCAAACCTTATGCCCTTGTTTTTCTCTGAGTCAATGATGCGAGTGCAGAAGCGTCCCAACTCATTAAACTTGTTAGCATACTCCAACACAGTCATATTAGGCTTTGTTGCAACTGTAGAAACTCATTCTCCTTCTCAACTTTTACTGACTCTGGAAAATATTGGTCAAAGAACATTTCTTTAAATTTCTTCCAAGTCAAAGGTTCATTTGAACCTTCAAATGCGGGGTTTATAGTATCCCACCAAAATTTAGCATGTCCCCTCAGTTGAGTGACAGCCAATCTCAACTTCAGATATTCAGAAATCCTCATCGCCTTAAAGAGTTTCTCTAACTCTTTAATCCAAGCCTCTGCAACTAGAGGATCAGGCCTGCCTTCAAATTGAGGTGGGTTCACTCTCTGAAACAGTTCATAAGTGGTGTCATGTTGTTGTACATCTTTTTGTGATTGCTGTTGTTGTTGCAATAAATTAGACACCACCTGACATACTTCAGCTAAATCACTTTGCGTCACAGGAGCATTGGATTGTTCCACTCGACCATTGCTAGTTTCAGCCCATTTAGCCTAACCACTAACATTGACAGCCTGCACATGTCTAACTGATATAATTATATCTCAAGTTGCAAAGAAACTTGTTTTCTCAATTAAAAGTTAAATCCCCTTAATTAGATGAAAATAGCTTAAATGAAAATTTACTTACTAACCCAACACCTAATGACTCCTTAACCACTCTTAAACTAATTAATTAAACTAGTTTTAAGATTGTAATACAAAGTTGAAACAAGCTTAGTGAAATCGAAGCTATTTTGAACCTAAAACAACTTAACTAATTAACTAAGGAAATTAAATTAAATTAAACCAAAAGTCAAAACTGAATTAGACATTAAAGGCTTGATTTTCTAATGTTAAATTACTCTACACTTAAGCCAAAACTTGATTTAATATGATAAAATAATAATCTGAAAATTTTTAGAATAATTTTTTTAGAAAACTTCATGACCCATGTGAGGTTAGAACAAATGTATCCATTCCCATGCTCAATCATCCTATAATCTTACTTAGATTGCCCAAAAAAATCTCAAAACCCATTTTAAAGTTCCAACAATTGTTAAAAAAATTAGATCTTACAATAAAGAATAATAGGAATAAAAATAAAACAAATAAAAGAGACATACCCACTAAGAAAAGTGTTTAAATATTCTTGTTCTTGCTTCTAAAATGATGGAGAGGGGGATGAAAGCAAAAGAAATTTGTATGGGAAGCACAAGAGCAACGATGAGAGCTACTTTTCTTTCTTTCTTTTTTTTTTTGTTTTGTGTTAGTATGTGTCGGCAGCTTTTAGTATTTAGGTTATGTTTAGGAAGGAGTTTGGGCAAAAATTACAATTCTACCCTTAAGTAGCATTGAATTTTGCTCTTTATGTGTCGACCCATTTCTACCATATGAGTGTCTACACGCAATGCACGTGGTCTTCAAGTAATACAGAGGTGAGTCCGAAAAATATCGTCTCTCAGATACTGGTGTTGCAAAGCCTAGCTAAAGTACTGGATACTATTACCTAAGGTATATCTTAGCAAATTATAAAGGTTTGATTATATGGGTAATCTACAATGGCTAACAAAATAAAATAAAATAAATGAAAATAATAAAATAAAAGTAAATGAAATTAAAAAGGAAACAATAACTACTTACAATGCTAATATTGAAAATAAAACAACTGCAAAAGAAAAGAAACAAAAATGCAAATTAGTAATAATTGTGATGGACAGATTTGAAATTTAATACAAAACTAATCTAAAAATGTAACTAAATGCTCATGAAAATTAATCTAACTTAACCTATACTTAAATCACTAAGTAAATGAACCTAAAATGACTTAAAATTAATTGAACATGACTTAAATGACACCCAAAACAGCAAATATAAGATTCTGGACAGTGACCTAGACTAAGGACGCCTAATGCTATATGAAATGCTATGCAAAATGCTAGAAAAATTACACTAATGCTTCCTAAAAATGCTAATATGAATTATTAACAATTACATGCATTAAAACTAATGAAATGAACCTAAATTAATAACCAAACAGCATCTATAAACTCAAACAGCAACTTAAAAACTGATCACGAAATTAATGCAAAATTGTTATGAAATGCTAAGTAAATGACATCAAAACTAATCCTAAAAATCACCTAATTACTATATGACCTTGGTATGAATTTAAGACACCTAAATGACCATTAAATGCAATCAAAACAACAGCCTAAATGACCACAAACAGTAAGTAAAAAAAAAAAACTGATAAGGAAACAGAACATAAATACATGAAATGGCTATTAAAACTATCTAATGTAACCCCTAAATTTACCTAATTAATATATGATCCTAATGTGAACTTAAGACACATAAATGACACTTGAAATGAAACAAAATCAGACCTTAAAATACCCTAAGATTAACGCCAAAACAGACCTGAAATTTCTAAAACAGAATTTAATGAAACAACTAATGTAATGCTCATGCAAATTAAATCAAACACCTAATGAACACTACTCTTAATTGCATGAAACTTTAATCCATTTAAAGACTCACTAAATGACATTAAGAGGACTTAAACCCATGGGTTGTGGCTAAGTTGGTAAAGCAGACTGAATTTGTAGGAAGAGCTCTCGGGTTCGACTCCCACTAAACACATCTTTGGGAAGGGGTGAAGAGCCTTAATTGTGACTAAACCCCGAACAGGATTAGGTTCAGACTGTTAAAACGAATGAAGATACATGTGGTTTATACCAAAAAAAAAACCAGAACCTAAAGACCCCTAAAACAAACACCTAATGCTGACCACATTGAACAAACCGTAACTCACAAGAAAAACCACAAGTAACGCCATTTTCACCTTGACAATTCTAAATTGCAAAATTAATTTGTGAACATTTAAAGCATCAAAACATGAACTAAAAACATTAATATGAACTTCAAAACAGTAATTTAATGAACCAAACAGAAAAAAAAATTTCGGAATTGAAAATAAAGATAAAATAAAATAAATGTGGAACAAGCTCACTCACACAATAGCCATAGAGGTAGTTTTTCAACCTCCTAAGCTTCCCATGATCATGGAGCTCAATCATAAACAAAAATAAAAGAAGAAGAAGCAGTAGAAGACGATTAAAGTACTGGAAACTAAGGAAAACATATTGCTTAAAAGAAAACTTACAAGAAAGTAAAGGAAATGTAAAGAAATTTGCAAGAAAACAAGTAAATCTAACTATGAAATTTAAAGAACATAAAGCATTAAAGTTGGTGGCTGCTCTAAGCTACAAAGAACATGTAAAAGTGCTGGAAAATAAATCTAAGAAACCCTATGCAGCCCCCCCTAGGTTAGGTCTTATAAAGTTGCTTATATAGTCACTTAACCTAGGGATACAACAGTAATTTTCTATCCTAGATGCACTTTTCTTCATGTCCTTGGCTCTTCAAAATAGATATTTCCATATCATTTAAGTGCTCACATCAGCCATAGACATCTCATCCCTTTTAGCACCTTCCTTTTTTGTCATCTAGTCCACATAAGTATGCAAGTTGACAAGGGCATGTGTCCTCCATAAGTTGGCAGGGGCATGTGTCTTCCATGTGTTGACATGTGTCTTTTGTTCTTATCCACTACAAATGAGTAGGATGATGACATGTGGCATGCTAGATGTCAAAAGATGAGAGAGAAAATGAAGAGTCATGCTTCCTTGTCTTATAGTGATTTAGTCTCATTTCTTGCCCATTGTCAGTCTATTTTCTACCAAAAAGACTGAAATTCATATAGAATTTATTTTTCTGCAAAACATGAGGAATTTAATAAAATTAGGAGAATAATTAATAAAATAATGAGAGAATTAAATAATTATTAATCAATAAAATACTGAAATAACTCTACTTTTATAGAGTTATCATTATGCCACTTTTTTACGGTATTACATATATTTTAAAACATAAGTAGCTCATTGTAGTAGTGTACGGTGGTGTTGCTTGTTGATTTGGAGTATTCATTCTAAATTAAGAGCCTGAGGCAGCTTTGTTAATGTTTTCTAGCTGCTAATTGATGTGAATATGCAAGTCATATTTGTTGTATCCAGTAGAGTCATAATAAGTGGCTGAGAACTTCTAAACAAACTCCCTTTTTTACTTTTTATACCCCACTTTCTTCATGAGTTACTGTTTATTACAAGAGGATTTTGGGTATAAAGAGTAAAAAGTGGAGTATATTTAGAAGTTCTCTAAGTGGCTTTTAATGTTTGATTGTATGGTTGAGACTTCAGACACTAAATCCCCATATTCTTACTCATAACAACAACCTCTTACTATTGTTAAAGGAAACCTTAAGATGCCTGTCTGTTTTTTATCTTATTTTGGATGGGTTTTAAGTTGTTCTTCCTTAGCTACTTCGTATGGTCTTTAGAGAGAACTACTAGTGTTAGGACAATTCTCATAATGATATTGATAAACAAAGAACTTCTTACATGTAAGTGTGTGAATATAAAACGATGTTGATAAACAATTTGTTTCCTTTACTTGCTGATTTTGTTTGTTGTTACAAGTGTTGCAACTGTTGTAAGTGTTGCTGCTAAATATTTTCGCTTCTGCGATGTTATTAGTTTTGTTGTTTATTTTTACAAATTTAAAATAATGTAAAACTTTATAATTTTCCCAACAATGTTGGTATTATGTGATTTGTGTGGTCTTTGGTTACTTTGTTGTGTTATTATTATTATTATTAAAAAATTTTATTTTTTATTACATTTAATTGATGATATTATTATTATTATTATTATTATTATTATTATTATTATTATATATATATAAATGAATTCAAGCTTGAGCTCAAATTCGAGCATGAGACTCGAGCTCAGATAATCGAGCCTAATCGAGCTCGCTCGAGTAGCTCGATTTCAATCTCGAGTAGAGCTCGAGCTAAAAAATTTAGGTTCGACTGAGCTCAAGCAAAGTATCAAGCATCGAGTTTGCAATTCAAGCTCGAGCACTTCATTGTATCGACTCGGCTCGGCTCGATTACATCCTTAAGTGTAAGTGTAGCAATGGGCAATGGTAATCGAATCTATTCCTAATGCTAGATTGTTACGATCTGACGTCGACTCCACAAGCAAGTCAACGAAAGCAACAAATGTTAGGTACTCAAGTCGAAAGAGAGAACCTAGCCCAAAAAATCGATTTAGTAAGTAAGAGAACCCTTCAAGCTTAAATACCTTATCACAATTACTTGTGAAGTCGACGTGGGATCGTAACATAAATTCTCCCTTTACAGGCCCTTCTAAAGGATCCCCATTACTCCCCAGCCATGCGGCCATGGAAGATCGTGGCTGTAATAAATAGTTGTGTTCACTATGCGAGCAGCTACATCTCATTAAAGGCGATCGTGGCCTTGGGATATTGGGCATTTATGACCTATCGTGTGAGTAAGTGGGTGATTACAATCTTGGCTGTGCCCACGTGTCCGTATCCCCAAGTTAAAGAGAGTTGTGACTCATTTGTGAGGTCGTATGGATATGTCTTGAGACTTCCCAATATTGGGTTAGGTGGTTTGGGCTTACTGGGCTTCATCTTGAGGATATGCACCGGTAGTACTAACAATATGGAATGCCAATTATTAGCATTTAACATCCTGAAGTCTGAGCTGACAAGGTTTTCTATTCATGCAATTTTTGGTTAGAAACAAGATAAATACATGCTTTTCAGCATCTGACGAAAAGGCCTTTCGAGTGACTGTAAATTGGAAAACTATAAAATGTCAAGAAGTTTACCAACATGTTCAGTGGCTTAAACCTCTTTACTAGCTTCCATCAAAAAATTCAGTTTACATAAACCCAGTTACAGTACAGAAGAAAATAACGCGTAATAAAAAATTGTTTCAGACAATTCCCAATTACACCAAACTAAAAAGTACTATCTAATAACCAACATGGCAAAGATCAGTTAGAATAAACGATAATTAATTTGATAAAGTCAACATACCTACTTGGAGAAAAAAACCAACGATCGGAGCAACGAACAAGGCATTGAATTCTTACAAGAATAAGGGTTTCTTTGGCTAAGTTGAAATTTCTCTACTGTTCTGTTCTAAACTTGACATATATATTGTCCCAGTCCTATAATCTTTAGTATTGCACTTTCGGTACTTCTGAGGTGATGTAGAGATGTTGAGCTTTTGTTCCCGTAACGGTTGTGAAAGAAGATGGGCTCATGGGCTAATTAATTTTGATCGAATCATGGTAGGAAGCCGCATTTCACATGCTAGTATAGTTTGAACCTAAAAGCTTAACTTTAAAATGTATGCATATATTTCGTATTCGTATAATATTAAGTTGCATTATTTCAAATAAGATACAAAAATTATGTATTACAATTCGTTTTAGTTGATGATGGATAGAATATTATGATAATCATTTTATCTTACATTTGATGCACACATTAAAAGGAAGATTGAATTGTAAAGAGGATTAGTCATCCTCTTAGATGTGTGAACGGGTCAAGCAACTCATGAGATATTTGAGCTCTACTCGATGATTACTCAAGTTTGACTCCTTTATTTTCGAACTGAACTCGAATTCGAGCTATCTAAATAATGAGTCAAGTTAAGTTTGAGCTTTTTATTATTTGGCTTAAGCAGCTCTACAACCTTATCAAGCTTTTTTAAATATATATTTTTAATATTTTATTATTAATTTATCATTTTACTCTCATAATTTATAGTTAAAAATTGACAAAGTAAACTTATCAAGTTGAGTTCGAGCCTATTGAATCGAGCTTGAGTGGCTCGAGTATTCTGTTGAGTCGAACTCGAGCGGCTTGAGTATTCTATTGAGTTGAGTTGGAACTTTAAAAACCAAGTTCAATTGAGCTCGAGTCTGATACTGGATCATCTCAACTCGACTTGATTATACCTCTATCCTAGTATGAGATGATTCAATCCTCTTTAAAAGAAAAATATTGTTTCTAATCCCATAAGATTAGAAATAAATACTCATATTTTATTTAGTTCATCTTTTTGAAAAATTAATGTAATTAAAAAAATTTCTAAGAAAAACTCTTTTTTCTAAAATAAATATATTTAACTTACCATCAAAAAATTTATTTTAAATTTAAATCATATAAAAGAAATAAAAACAAAAAGGGAAGAAAAGAAAAGAAAAGGTTGAAAAAATACAGAGAATTTTTTTTATAAAAATTTATTTTTAAACTAAATACATTTTTTGAAAAAGTAATTCAAATTTTTTAAAAGTAAATTTTTTATTAAAAATTCAATTAATAAATTTTTTATTAATTTTACACAAAACAAATATCGTGAAAAACATTAAAAAAAATCATCATATCTTATTCTTATTCTTTGTATACACCACATATAAGATAGGATAATATCATCTAATATTATCTTATCCATAATACTATATTATCATATTCTATTATCATCCTATGCACCAAACATGACTAAAGATTCTATACTAATTTTCAAAATTTTATTTAAAAAAGTGCATAATTTATTTATTTATTTATTTTATTTTTTAAAAATAATCATATAATTATAATTTAGGTTTCTCAAGTTATAAATTCTATCTTTTAGGAGTTTTTTATCAGATCGGTTTCGAGTTTGGATCGTATCGCTTATGTCGAGTTTGTTTTGTGTTGAGTTCGAGTTTTTTTGAATTTAAGCTATTTCGAGTTTTGGTTTTTTCAAACTTGATTTTTTGGGGGTTTGGACTTTTGACATTTTTAATCAATTCAAATTTATTTGAATTCTATCCTAGGTCAGCTTAAACGAATTTTCGAGTTTGAATTAGCTTTTGTTAGCTTCAATATACACATAAAAAAAATGAAAAATGTTTAGACAAATGTATAAGTAAATAATATTAATTCGTGCATTGTATGAATCACAAAAAAATGATCAGAATTAATTTCTCTCTAAACAATAAAAAACTTTGATTTCGTTCCAAGTATCTGATCATTTTAAATGAGCAAATTGGAAACGTTTTTTACCACCTAACCTATTTAACGCGTCTCATCCAATAACAAAGCTGGAGAAAGCAAAAAGAAACAGTTATATGTTTTCCATTTATCAAAAGTAGTGGGCCTTCATAGCTAGCATTAAGGAATAGCCTCAATAATATTTTAACATTTTTTATATTAGACTAATTTCTAAAATATTGTGGAAAAAAAATCTTTTCTAGAATTATATTTTTCATTTGTTTAATCATGAGCTCCTTCAAATTGCAGTTGACTTAAACCTAAGAAACAGTGAATTTTTTACTTCCAGTTTCTTGTTAATTAGTAGGGTTTAATACCAACACGATCTTCATTTTTCTAGATGATGATGATGGTGATGATGATGATGATTATTATTATTAATATTATTATTTAAAAAAGTTTTGCAAACAGCATGAAAATCATTTTATGTTGAAACTCTAATAGAGTGGTGGGTTGGTGCTAAAGGTGTCAAATGGGTCGTTATGAACTAGCATGATGCATTTAAATATTAGTTTATGTATTAATAAATCATGCAAGCACAACATTATTTTTAAATGGCTTTGTTGGCACAGTTTATAAAAATTACGACACATGACCCATAGTTTTAATGGATTGTGTTGGGCTAGACATACACTATTTTTCATGTTGAATCATACCAAACACAGCCCATCAATAATTTTTTTTAGATTTTTTAATATTTTAAAAGTTTTTATTTATTAGTAAAAATAATATACGAGATAAATAAAAATAAAATAAAATAGATACATAATTTACATGGTTCGACGAAATGCTTACATCTACGAGAAAACATAAAAAAATCTACTAAATAAATATATCAAAATTTACAATTCTAATGGTAAAAAAAACACACACAACACAGGAGACTATAAGACACAAAGATTATTATTCTATTTTTTATTCAATATTATTACTACTATTAAATCAAGTGACAATTTTTTTATCTCTATAATTTATTTTTTTATGAGACATTATATATTTTGTATTCAAAACAAAAAAATTATAAATCTATGACAAAAAAATTATAAATCTATGTATTAATAATTCAAATATATCATAGTTAGATTTATTAAATATACAATTTTATTTCTATAAATTATCAAAAAAATATAAAAATATATAATTCCATCATAAATAAAAAATAACATGAATATATCTAAAGAACCAATAAATTGAGTACAGAGTCTCATTTATAATAATTACAGGCCAATATGGTGTGGCACATGGGCTATTGTGCCGTGTCGTGCTAACCTACATGCCATGTGCTAGCAATGGCTCTTAACAGATCATGCCTTGTCAATCTACGTACCTTAAAACTTGTAGCCTAGCACGGCATGTGTATATATGTCATGCTTGGCCTAGCCTATTTATTTAACAACGAATTGTGCTAAACACAGCTCACATAGTGCCAAACCGTATCGTGCCATGAACCGCCCAACTCGTTTGACAACAATAGTTGGTGCACTAATGATTTTAGTGTTTTCCATAAGCTACACATAAATATAGAAGATAACATTAAAAAAAAAGGTGAAAGACTCAAAACTCATTTTTTTTTATTTCAATTTATTAAATGAGTTTATATATTGATATAGGTATTCTTCTCCTAAGACATTTTAGTTTTTTGCCAATAAAGTCTTGGCTTAGTGGTAAATAGAAGATCTTGAGATTTTGAAGTTTCAAGTTCGAATCTCACTAACCGTGAGATCAAGTTTAGTTTATTATATTATTTGTTTAATTTGTTATTGTAAGTTGTATTTATCACTTTATCAAACTATCGGTTCATGAATTATAATATGCTGATTATAATTATAACTTTGAATAAATATATACTACTTTAAAAAAAATTAATCTTTTAGTTAGGACAAAGCAACATGAAGGGGCTTCGCACCACTACCTCGATCATGTCTTGACCTCCCTCTATTTGTCGGCCGCTGGAATGTCTTACCACAAATGCACAAGTAGACACGCCTCGTCCACCTGTCATGAGTGACATGTCGTCTCTGGTCAACTACTCATGCCTCTCCATGTCAAGTTTTGGGCATATGCCAGGTCAAAAAGAAATTATTTTATTGTATAAATAAATAAAAAATAAATTTTATTTAAATCTTTTTTAAAAAATAATTTCTTTAAAATGAGTTACATTCAAAAAGAAAAAAGAAAATGAGCAAAAAAAAAAAGAAGTAAAAACTGAGTGTACCGTGGATCCCGCAATTAAGTTTCATTTCTTATAAAATTTATCTATAAAAAAAAAACAATGAAGATGACACGTAGATGCTCTTTAATATATTTAAAAATAAAAAATAAAATTTATGTAGAAAAATAATTAAAAAACTCACTAAAAAAGCTTGAAATAATAAAACAATGAATCAGGTGCCAGGTGAACACGCCACAACCTTCCTTTTTCTTTTAAAGTATATATAACGGATGGATATTTATAACATGTTTAAAGAAGAAAATCAAATTGTTTTTTGATCAATCACTTTCTCATATTAATATATTCCCCAAAACAATTATTCCCATGAACGAAAGAAAAGCAAAATACAAGGAATAAAAAATCTTCCATTTACATTGAACCTTAATTTTTGGTTTCTCAACTATGCAATACACTGCGGGCTAATACCAGATGACGCCATGAAAATGACAGCAAGTCTATGATGAAATGATGACGTCAAACACAACCATGATTATTGTCATGAAATATGAAATGTATTCTGCATATATATATATATATATATATATATATATATATATATTATAATCAGTACAAGTACCACAGGTATTACAGATTCACCTGGCTAGCACAGTTAAGACAGATTCAATTAAAGTCACATTTCTAGGCTATATTTTTTTTCCTCTCTAAATCAAGTGCTCAGCTGACTAAAGCCCGGGATTTTTTTAACTTCATTTAGTTTCTTTCTTGGAAATGCATACTGGAATGAACTATGCATAATAGCAAATGCAAGTTGATCATGAGTGTTGAACAAAAAAAAAATGGAATGAGTGTCATCACATATTAGGATCTAAAATTTCGTTGCTAGACACAAAATTTAAAGACTTGCCATCAACTATTTTAATTCAGATGTAATTAGTCATTTATTCAAATCTAAAAATAAGTATCAGTCTGCATTTCAAAGTCTTAAGTCTGAAAGTATGATTACAAAGAGGAAAGATTTTAAGCATCATATGATGTCTATCCTAAAATGGTACTAATTAGCCTTAAGTATCCTAAATTTGTCTTTGATTTGTATTACTTTCACTAAATTAAATATTAAAAAATTATCTAAGATTCTTCTATCAATTTGACTCAAATCTTAAAAATTATTCTCACTTCAAGAGTATTCAAGTAGTGCCAACAACCTTTCTTAAACTAGCTCCTTCGTTGAATTGGTTCAGCATCTTATAAATTTTCTTGACTTTCTCTACCCAATTTTATCACCTCTTAATTTTTATATATTTTTATTTTCTATTTTTTGTTATTTTTTGATTATGTCTTCTATTTCTTTTTTTTTGTTTAAAAATAAGTGTTAATTATTTTTTATCAAAAATTTTCTTTGAATCTCCCATCAATCTAGGCCTAGAAATTTTCAACGATAATCAATTGACTTTCTTAGATTTTCATTATCTAAATACTTTTCATTTATTTGTTTCATAACTCATTTTATTTCCTTATAATTTTATGTCTTATACCTTATGCTTCATTTTTTTTTGAATTGTTATGTTTTATAATTTTTATTTTATTTTGAAAATAAATGTTAATTATATGTTGTTGAAAATTTTTCTAACATCTCCCATCACTCTGGGTTAATTTAAAGAAAATTTTCTCACTTGAAAATTTTCAAAGAGTACCATTTGATTTTCTTGAATTTTTGTTATCTTAAGAATTTCTAATTATTTTCAATCTATTCATGGAAATTTTACGACGGTTTTTTTATTTATGAAGATATTTTACTTACTAAGAGATTTCCGAGTTATTTTTTTTGGGAGTAAATTACAATTATTCTCATTCGTTTTAACAATCTAAGAATAATCTTACTTGGAGCTTCGTTACAGTTAAGGTTCCTCACCCCTCTCCAAAGGTGTGTTTAGTGGGGATCGAACCCCGAAAACTCTTCCCACAAACTCAGCCTGCGTTGCCAACTGAGCCACAACCCATGAGTATTTCCTAGTTATAATTAACAAAGAATCTTTAATTTTCTAACTCATGTCATTATTTTATTTATATTTTTACATCTTATGACTTATATCCCATGCTTTTTTTTCTAAAAACGTTATGTAATATTCTTCAAAAAAAATTATGTAATAAATTCTAAAAGCTAAATAAGTAAGACTACATAAAGAGGCCATTAAATTTAAATCAAACTAATTAATAATAGGATAATTATTTCATACACCGCCAGTAGAGTTTTTTTACTCTACAAGTGAGGTTAGAATTATGACACATGTCCTATGTTATTTATTTATTTTTTATTTTTTAATATTTTATAGGACATGTATCATGATCCTAAACCCACTTGTAAAGTAAAAAAACTTTATCGGCAGTGTATGAAATAATTATCTTTAATAATATAGCATTCCTTCTAAATCTTACTAAATCATTTCAAGCAAAAATTAATTGAGTAAATTAATGAGACTAAATCAAATTAGTAATTAATTGAATCCAATCATATCATAAGATCATTTTAACCAAAACCAATTAAAATAATTAGCTAAATTGGTAGATTAAATAAACTAAATTAAGTAACGAAAGCAAACAATTTGCAATAAACAAATACAATACATTCCAAAAATGAAAGAGGTATATACGGGTCGGAGCTATATGAATTAGATCTTGTATCAACACGTGGGGCATTGTTTAATTTAGGTGTTGTTTGTTAAACCATTGAAAATTTTCAATATATTTGATAATGTATTTTAAAATCAACTTAAAAGAAAATTTTCAATGAAAAAGCATTGAATAAGATAATAAACACCTACTTATTACTTGATGTAGAAAATTTTCAGCACGTTGTCAATTAAAATAAAATAAATTAGACTATTTTATCCTAAAAAATTTAACATAATTATCTATTCATTCATTAAGTTATGTACATAGTTCAACCAGACTCAATGTTATATTATTATCTGATTTATTTATAGAACGTTTCTCTACCACCGTTTTTTTATTATTAGAGCATCGATTTTGAAAAAAAATTCAATATCTTCTCCTAATTTGATTTGTTCAAGTAAAGAAGCCTAGCAACTCAATTAAATTAAGTGCAAGAAGTTCTAGAGACAACGGGTTAGACTTGGTTTTCTTGACTTTTTGGTTTTCTAAAAAAAAATTATTTGAATCAATATCTTTTGACAAAAATTTTGTTGTTGTACTTTAATTCCCTTGTACTTTAATTTATACAAATATGATAAAAAAAAGGAAATTTCATATACTAATAATTGATTTGTCTTTTTTTCTTGCAAAAGCTTATTTGTAGGAATGGCTTCTCTTGATGTCGGTAGAGCTAGTTGGAAAGATCCCTCCCTAGTGAAACTATTTTTAGATTTATGTATTGACCAAGTGAACACATTAGGAAAAAAAGGAGGCAGTTTGTGTATTGAATCATGGGATAAGATTGCAAAAATTTTTGAAGAGAAAAAAAAATCTCAGGTTCAATCAAAAGCAACTGAAAAATCAATGGAATTATTTAAAGCAAAAATATACAGTGTGGTCTAATTTAGTAGGAACATCGAGTCATGGGTACAATCAAGTAACGAACACTATTAATTGGATTGTAGAAAAATGGGAAGAGTACATCAAGGTGTGTGTGTGTGTGTGTGTGTATATATATATATATATATATATATATATTGAATTTTATATAACTATAAATAATAGTCAAACACCTTGGACTATGTTATGCTAATCATATTTTGTATAACAGAAAGTTCCAGAGGCAAAACAATTTCGATACATTGGGCTACAATTTTTTAAAGAAATGAAATCATTATTTAATGGTATTACAACCACTGGACAAGAAGCATGGGATCCATCTAAACAAGGGTTGCCTACAAAAAAGTGTTGAAAAGGCTCCATTAACCGAAAATTCAAAGTTGCATATTGATCTTGAATATCAATCTCCATTACCTCCTTTTTCACCAAAAAAGAAACATCGTAAGAAAACTAATGATGGAGATGTGGATGAAAAACTATTGGCAGTACTTAAAACCTTAGAGTAATCTGATGGGCCTAGCATAGAAGAATGCAATAAGAAGGCAGACAAGATAGGAGCATTAGAAATGGCTGATCCATTATATATTGCTACATGTACCATCTTTTGTGAAAGCAAAGCATATAGAGAACAATGGATTGTGCTTTCACAGAAGCCAAAAGGAGTTAGGATTAGTTGGATTCAATTGATAGCCAAAAAATTAGGATTAATTTGAATTATTAGTATTTATTTTTATTTTAAAGTAGTGTTACAATACGTAAACATGATTTTTATGTTATTTTTATGGTTTTGTTTTGTTATTTTTTTATTGACGTTAATTTCTTTCTTATTTATATTGGCACAAATTTCAAGTTATGGAATTATATAATATTTATATATTTGATTTTTTTGTAGGATGTTAAGTGAAAAGCAAAGAAAGGCATTAAAAATTATTAGATTGATTCTAGTCTAAAAGATTCTTAGAAAAAGACGAGTTTGGAAGAGACTAGATATGACTTCATCATTGAATGGTATTGAATATATAAAGAAATTCTTAAATTTTAAGAATGAATAAGCAAGCATTTATACACATGTGCAAACATTTCAAAATTAAAGAATGGTTGAAAGACAATCATCACGTCAAAGTTGAAGAGAAATTAGTAATGTTTCCCATGACTTTAAATCACAATGTGAGAAATCATGTTATCAAAAGGAGATTTAACCATTCAACTCATACAATTCATTTTTATTTTCATGAAGTATTGAATGTCATGCTTCTTTTTGCAAAAGAGATGATTGTGCCTACACGATCAAACGAAGTAAGCCAAGACCAACATCATCGACGATTAAGAGACATATTTAGGGTAATTAATTAGTTATAACATAATTATACTTTTAATTATTTTATTAATATCTTTTATTAATTAAATATAGGGTGCTATTGGTGCACTTGATGGAACACTTGTTCATGCTGTGATACCATTTAACAAACAAGTCCTCTATCGAGGAAGAGGAGAATGCTATCAAAATGTGTTGGCTATATGTGATTTTAATATGAATTTTACATTTGTGTGGGTTGGATGGGAAGGAGTAGCACATGATTCAAGAGTACTATTGTCACGCGCCGATTATTGAAAATTAGAACTAACTTTTTTTCATTTCCACTTAGTTAGATTTTACTCAGTATCCTCACTCTAACAGTAAGCCAAAATTTACTTGGCTAAAACAATATTTAACTATTTGGATTGATCTCAGTACAATCACTCACAATACGTATTTATTTTCCTATGCAAATACCAAATAACAAAGTCTATAATTAACACTTAGATTCCTTTAGTTTACTATTTACATCCTTTTACACACTGAAGTACTATACAATAAATGTTTGAACACAATAAAGTAACTATATAAATATACCAGTAAGGTAAATATCGAAACCTTGTGGGAATTCGATCAGAACCCTTCCTTAATAGTTAGCTATTACTGCGAATAAATCTGTAAGGTAGAAGGGGGTAAGCTTACGCCCAGTAAGAAATATATATAAGAAAACTGATACTATGCACACCTATATGCATGTATCAAAAACAAGTTCATTAACTTATAGTCAGCATCAAAACAGTTTTTGGGCACTCTATCGAAAAGGATACTATAATCGGTTAAGAGTACTTGGTTGCATACAGAAGGATGGTTTAGAGCACCTCACTTGTCTTGGTCCCTAAACCTGACTATAGGGAATTTATGAAAACTTTATGGAGAAGAAATTCATGTGTATCAAATCAATGTCAAAACCTTTGAATCTTTCAGTAGCAATACTATACGATAAACAATCGTTATCTAATCATTTATGATTTAAAATCAATAGAAATAGATGATATATACGTATATACATTTAGTAAACATTCAATAATTAGTTCAGTGTACAGTTTCTGTAATTAGTTGAGTAAAACATTCAGCAAATCACTCAATAAACAGTTTCAGTAAAACATTTAGTAACCCACTCAATAAACAGTTTAGTAAAACGTTCAGTAAATCATTCAATAAACTGTTGAGTAACACATTCAGTAAAACACTCAGTAAAACGGTCAGTAAATCATTTGGTAAATCACTTAGTAAAATGTTCAGAAAACGATCAGTGAACAGTTCAGTAAACAAATAAGTGAACAGTCAGTAGACGATTTAGTAAAAAGTTTAGACAATTAGTAAACGTTTTAGTAAATAGTTCTAACAATCAATAAATGTTTCAGTAATTAGTTCAGTGAAACAATTTTGTAAACACTCAGTAAACAAATTAGTAAGTAATTCAGTAACCAATCAATAATTTGTCAGTAAACACTCAATACACAATTTAGTAGGCACTCAATAAACAGTCAGTAGACGTTTCAAAAAACGATTCAATGAAACAATCAATAAATAGTTGGTGACAGATCAGTAGACACTCAGAAAATAGTTAGTAGATGTTTCAAAAAATAGTTCAGTAAATGATCTGTAAACATATTTAACAAACACACTGAAATCAAAAATAAAAAAAGTTTGGGATTGCCTGGATTAGCCAAGGATTTACCACCCTAGGAAAATAGTACAGTGGAGACTAGGCATCTCTCGATAGACTCATGCAATTAAGCCTCCCAACAAGGAGTAATAATGACATATGGCCATAGCCAAAAAGTGGTTGACAGAGTACATTGGTTAGGTAACAACTATGGCACTAAAGACGTGACCAAGGTCAATCAGCAACAGATCACACACACACACACACACACACACACATACAGAAGAGCATGTACCCACAGGCCGTTATAGGGATAACAGTCTCAAAACATTTACTTGATTCCAATGAAAAACAATAAAACAATACTTTATGTTTTCTAAACTGAATACAGTAATATAAATGCACGTTTTATTGTTAGTGCCTGGATTGGCTAAGGATTTGCCACCCCAGTAATAAAATATAAGCTTTTGGGAACTAAGTTTCATTTGAAAATCACCCTAATCGAAAATCAATATATATATCTTTCAATACATTCAGTTAAATTCAAAACATTTAACTTCGGTCGGAAAACGATCACTTTCAATAAAACAGTGTCAGTGAATTCAAAACATCCAAAGCAATTACTTCAGTCAGACAATCAGAACTTTAACTTCAGTTAGACACTCAAAATATTAATCTCAGCCAGACAATTAAGACTTCCAGTAAAATAGAGTCAATCTATCTAAAATATTCACTTTTGTCAGTTATTCGCAACTTCAATAATGTATTTCATAAACCCGTTAGAAAACATTTCACTTCTAACAACGTTTAATCAAAACATATCTTCAATCACTTCATAAGTCTATAAAACCAATGACAGAATTTCTTATTCACGGTTTAGGGTTTTAGGGTCGTTTTACTAAATTTCAATAGCTTAACGGTACTGTTTATGTAACGTCCTCTTTTAATTCAAATACCAACTAACTTTTTCTTTCACTTAAGATTGGTTATGCTGTTTGTCGGGTCATCCTTCCCTCTTCTTATACTTTATATTTAATCGCTTAACACGGCGATATCAATTTCAATGGAAAAGTATTTCTTATACATATAAATGAGTCATTTTACAAATAGGTTTAAAACTTTCATTCAAGTGCATACTAAATCCTTTAACAATTTACATCCCCAACAAGGTCTAATATACATCACAATACTGTACCATAGTCTGAAATACATAACAAAATGAATATACCTTCAAGGGATTGGAAGCGTGCCTCGAAGGAATACTGTACAATCCAAAATGTAAGCTCTTCTACCGAGAGCAAAAAATCACTACAAATAGTCTGAGTGGAAAAATAAGGGAGAGAGTTTACGCTTAGTATGGAACATATATAAAAGTGCGTACTATGCCACTATATGCAAGTTCCTACTTGGCTCTATCATGTCAGGTAGGATCCTTAATTAGAGCTGGTTATGGGTCGGACCGAACTGATTTTTACCGGTTCCGACCCACAAATCAGCAAACTAGTCTGAACTAGTATGCGAACCGGTCCGAGCCGGGTCGGTTCGTATTATATTAAGCTGCGACTCGGCCTGGTTTGTAGGATCGGTTCACTCAAAACCGGACCGAACCGGGTTAAACCGGCTCCGTCCAGTTTTTATTTATTTTTGGATAAATTTAAAATTTTTATTTTTTAAAATTTATATTAATTTATTTTAATAAAAATAAATATATATTAATATATTTTTATAATTTAATCTAATAAATTTATTAATATTATTATTATATTCATTTTGCAATATCATTTTGCATATCATTATTTATATTCATTTTGCATTTAAAATGATAAATAAACTGTAAGCGTATCAATGTCATTTTGCATTTAAAATAATTTATTATATTTGAAATATCATTTACTTAATATTTATTCATTTATTTTTATTCATTTATTTAATATGTTTTTAAAATATTCATTCATTTTGTAATTTAAATATTTATTTATTTTAAACATAGATAAGTATAACATTAATTAATTTGGTATGTAATAATAATAATAATAATAATAATAATAATAATAATAATAATAATAATAATAATAATAACAACAACAACAACAACAACAACAACAACAACAACAAAAGAGAAAAAGGAGAGAGTAGGAGACCAAAGATTTTTTAGTGGAAAACTCCTTCAAAAGTTAGAAGGGTAAAAACCACGGGACCATAGTCCATAAAAATATTTACTATGACTAAACTTATTTACAATTTTACATACAATTTACAAAAAAAAAATTATTCTCTATTCTTCATAATTTATATGGATTACCTTGGAAATTTCTTCCTCCTTCTCTGAATTATTATCAGCGAATTCATTGGCCATTCCAAGTTTGACATTGCGCGATTCCACATCAAACCAATCTTTAAGGCATGTTAACATGGACAATGAATCCGGATTAAGAGTGGTTCGATGGTCTCCAATAATTCTTCACATGTCGAGAATGCGGATTCCGAAGCAACAGAAGAAACTTGCACCGTAAAAACATCTCGGGCCATGGAAGCTAAAATTGGAAATTGTTTTTGGTTTTCTTTCCACCATTGGAGAAGATCAAAGTTTTCATCTGCAGAAAAATCCTGACTTAAGAAAAATCCTATCTTATTGAAGCTAGAACTTCGTCGAGTTGTTGATCCAGATTCTCTGGCTTTTCCTTTTAGCTTCATTCTCTTCTTTGCTGCTTTCTTAATTGCGTTTAAAATTCCTTTTCCTTTTTTGCTACTCTCGGTTTCTTCGTATGTATCTTCTTCTCCTCGATTAAAGTTGAACTGCTCCCTTTCTATTTCATAAACATTAAACAATTCTTAAAAAAGATTATTAATTGAGGACTTTTGATCCTCAATAGAATCAAGACCAAGAAATTCTTTATAACAAAAAAAAAATCTCTATATTTACCTCACTTTGATTAGGATCTAGTAAAATTGCAATACAATACATAGGAGGAATTATTTCTCAATATTTTTAAAATTTTTCCTCCATATCATATGCAAAAGAACTTAAAGTTTCATGATTCCTAAATTTTACAAATTTTTCAAACAATGTGTAGATAATAGGAATAGAATACGGTGTAGTTGGATAAAATTGAGTTGAAAATCTTTCGGTTGTATCTTTAAAAGTAGACAATAAATCAACACAATATTTCATAAAAGTCCAATCTTCTTCAAAAAGTGCTAAATGCGTGCTACTTGTATAATTGTTATTAAAAGGAGTAACAAGTTCTTTATAAAGTAAAATAGAAGAAAGCAAATGATGAAGTGAATTCCATCTTGTTTCCACAGGAAGTGGAAATGCTTTAACAGGTATATTATTTGCTATACAAATTTGCTTCCATTCACGTTTATTATTTGGAGTGCAAATCCATTTTGCTAAAATTTTAATTTTATCAATTGGACCTATGCCACTAACAGTACCACTAGAACTAAAACCACTTTGAACACATAAATTTATAATATGACATGCACATCTTGCATGAAAAAATGTACCTTGCATAACAGGGTTTAAACTTTTAATTAAATGAGGAATAGCTGCAGCATTACTCGAAGCATTATCAAAAGTAATAGCAAAAACTCTATTATTTTCTAGTTAATATAATTTACAAACTTTAGTAATATATTTATAAATAGTATATGAATTATGTGCTTCTTCTATTACATTTAAGGATAAAATTTGTTTTTGCATGCACCAATCTTCATCTATCCAATGACAAGTTATAACAAGATAACTTATACTGTTAGTACTAGTCCATATATCACTAGTTAAACTAACCCTAGATGAAATATTACTAAGTTTATTAATTAAAGCTTGTCTATATTCTTTAAACATATCCATGCAATCTTTTTTTAATGTATGTCTAGAAACATATTTATATGTGGGTTGTAAATATTTGCAGACAAATTCTAAATATCCTACTTTTTCACAAATTGTGAATGGTTGTTCAGTCCTAACTACAAATCTAACTAAACCACGTCTAGCTTGAACATTATCAAAATTAAATTTTTTCCACCATTATGTGTATTAATTTGAGATTGTTTGCCTTCCAAAATTTCATTTTGTTCGGCATCAAGATTAATTTTATGTGCAGTGATTACATGTCTTTTATACGAACCTGTACCGCCACCACCTCCACCGGAGTTATAAGAGTAAACGCCTTTGCACAATTTACAGATAGCACAATATTTATTCGTCGTACCTTCTTTTACTACAATGTCGAAATACTCTCATACCCTACTTGTTCTTTTTTGGCTAAACTTCGGTCTTGATGATGTAGCAGCAGTAGTGGTAGTTGATGATTGTGTTTGAGCACGACCTCCTCCACAACCATGACCACTACCAATCGATGGCGCCAAAGGAAGCTCCTCCTCCACCAAATGAATATCGGGTTTGATTTTATTAAATGATTCGTCACCCAAATTAGGAATTTCAGTGGAACCAAAAGGTAGAGAAACAGAGCATGAACGAAGAAAGAAATTTAACATTTTTATATTTTTTTGAAAATAAATATATGTTAAAATTTTAAAAAATTAGATGTAGAATATATATAATATATTGGAATTTGGAAATTGAAACTTGAAAATTAAAAGTAAAATTTGTAAAATTATAAAATAAAAAGAAAAATGAAATTTAGAGAGAAAAATGATGATATTATAAATTTGGAATAAGGGAATTTAAGTGAATTTGAGAGAGTATGTGAGTGAAGAGAATAAGAGTGGATGAATGTAGATAGTTGAATTGAGAGAAAATATAAAAGAAAATGTAAAGAAAAATAAAAGGAAGAATTATGTATTTATAGGGAAAAAATTGAAATTTTTAAAACTCAAAAAAAAAAAAAAGGAAAGAAGACGGATTGATGGATTTGGCCGTTGCCCATCAAATGGTCACAGCAGCCTGCTTTGCAGGCTGTTGTGAACTAAGGTGCTTAATGGCAGCCTTCCTTCTTTTTTTTTTATTTGAATTGGACCGGTTCAACCGAAACCGGTCCAGTTTGGGACCAAGACTGGGATCGGATGATCCTGATCCTTAATGGGCCCAGTCCCAATAAATTGGAACCAGTTACTACCGATTCGATTATTGGACCAGATTGACCCGATTCGGTTGCGAACCGGGTCGGGCCAACCCGGCCCAATAACCGCCTCTATCCTTAATAGCATTGATAGTTCAAAAGGAAGGAATTGCTATAATCGATAAGGATTGCCAGGTGAGTATGGAAGAATGCTTTAAAGCGACTCACATGTCTTGAGTCTTATTTTCGGCTATAAGGATTTATCGTACGTTCACAAATATAAGTTGGAACTCGTTATAAAACAGATGCCAAATAAAATATAAGTTCATCAAATACCATATAACACATATAATCCCATCTTATAAATCACTTACATATATTCAAGTAAATCAAATACTTGCATATGCATCAAATCATATGAAATCAAGTATGCAAATAAACTTCCAATAATTTGAAGAGACGATTAACACCCAATAGAATCATGCACCAAATAAATCCCGTAAGGGATGCACGTATAAAGTGGCGTACCCACGTATGGGCCAGGGTCCTCCCTTAAGCCAAACACATATAAGAGACAAATGGCCATCGTCGATAGTCTATAGTTATGACAACTGTGGTGCTGAGGACTTGACTAAGGTCCCACAGCCAAATACAAATAATAAGCACATAAGTATGCATGATCACTAAAGGAGTTAACAATCTCAAAACATCTGTTATCAAAGTATTACTTTTTGAAAAATCATTGATAATCATAAACATTCTTATATACCTTAATGGAAATCAAAATACCTTTATACAAAATAGGCTTAGACCACTGTTTTAAAAAGGGGGCAGTTGATTGCTCTTTTAGGGCAGTTGACTGCTCTTTTAGGGCAGTCGACTACCATAACATATATAAATTTAATAAATTTATTTTTTTTAATTTAAAATATTTGAAAATTCGGATGCAAGTAGGGCAATCGACTGGTCAAATAGGGTAGTCGCCTGGTGCACAAACAGAATACTTTATGAAAAAATGCAGTCGACTAGCTCTATAGTAGTCGACTGGTGCACAAACAGAATGCTATTGGAAAAATAGCAGTTGACTACTATATTTGGCAGTTGATTGCTTTGAGTCGGTTTCGAAAATAAGTACATCACGGTTGTTTCTGGGCAATCAACTGCCCTTTAAGGTAATTAGCTACCCCTAATCCAAATCGAAACTAAGATAAAAACCGAGATTCAAACCCCCCTGCACTTATAAAACAGTTTCATTTGATATCCAACCATTCAACCACATGCAGACATAGTCACCCTGCATCCGTTATACAAATTCCTTACCTCAAATAACTCAAAAACTTAGTAGCTTGTTGCACCAACAATTTTCCCTTCATTTCTTCAAAGCTACAAAAACCATAGTAACCATTAACAAATCAAACCTCCACTTAGATCAAACCTTTCTAATGCTTCTTATAACACGTAAACTTCATCCTACAACCTTTAAATATCACAAACCCTCTCTTGACCAAACCCTTAAGAAACCTCTACAGTTGAGCTTATTTCATTTTAAAGCCACAAACATGTTATACCAACTTAACACAACTCCAAACCTTAGATAGAATTGAAAGGAACAACTTCTACTCTTACCTTTGTTAGCAACAAGATAATCCCAAAGCCTTAGATTCAGCCCTGTAATTTACAGGCACAACTAGAGATAGTGATAAGGAACAATTTTCGTTAAAGAAACTTGGTGATTCGATGAAAGGAAATGAGTGTTTGTCAAGGTGAGTGTAAAGGAAACTTGGAGAATTTTTTTTTAGAGAAAGAACTTCTATGGTGGCTAGCCCTCTTAGTGGAGAAGATGATAGTCTCATTTAATTTATCTTTATCCATTTAAATCTCATCTTTTGACCATTGACCTTTTGACCATTTAAAAATTGGTCTTATTCCTTCCATATCCCACATATCACTTTAATATATTAAGATTTTATATTTATTTTCACATAATCATAATCTTCTAATAATATAAAAGTCAATTCTTTGACCTTAAATATATGAGTGGGACGGCAACATGGGTGAAATGACTAAAATGCCCCTAACGGTATGATCACTTAATTTTCGACATTTTCAAGAGATTCAGTCTATGGCTTGGGATAGTCTAAGTCATCTTTGCCCGATGATTCATTTATGCCACTCTTGTAGTCAAAAGTCAAACTATATTGACCATTATTTAAAAATATTCTTCTAGCCTATGGACAAAATCGTCATTTCTAGATTTGTTTCATATAAACCTAAGTATGCTTAAATGAAGGAATTTCAGGAAGTTGTCTTCTTACCACTTAGGTATTTTAAACCCACGATTCACATTTTGCCACTTCGAGATCTGTTCGATTACAGATTATCTTGTGGGGCCCACTTGATACGTTTCCTCCTTTACCTATATTACACAATACAACTTCCCATCACAATTTATCCAATCATTCTAACTTGAATTACTATACAAATATGGAAAGGTTAAAGGAATTTGTGGATTTCACAGTTTATCTTAACCCTCCTACACTTAAAACACAATTCAAAAACCACAATTTCAGTTTCCTAATGTAAATCAATGACAATATCAATCACTTAGTTCAGTAAATCAATTTAAATCATTCAGTCCAATCGATCAATCTCAAAACAATTTCAATGTTCAGTAATGCAGGATTTTAATCATACCAATACAATCACAGTATCCTTACGTCTTATATATATATATATATATATATATTTTTTTTTCCTTACCTATTTCAATCACAATACAGTCTACCACTTCAACTCTAGTAAGCAATAGTAGATAAGCAAGTATATATTCGCTTATCGTTTTCCTTCATGCCACTTACTTTGGAGTTGTAAAACAATATCAAAACATAGTCAAATTTCAATATTCCTTTTACAAAGGATATTCTAGACTCTAAGGTCTTCCATATTTCCTAATATAATAGCAAATCTGGTCTACTTCACACCAGATGCCACACCGCAAGTACAGTTAAAATACCTCTTTTTTCAGTTCTAACTTCACTAGCAGCTTTATATTAATTTATACAGTATTCTAGGACCATTACTTTATCAAATTGAGCTTGGTACCCTAATAATCTCACTTGACCGAAATTCATGGATGGTGATTCAAGTGTTTTTGTTTCAATTTAACACCGTGTACATGCTTAAACATTGAAGAATAGTTGTTTAGAATTGATAGAATCAAAAGACAGAGTTTCTCTCTCTTACCTTAGCTCGGTCAAAACTTCATGGGGCTCTTTCACTCTTCAAATGGCCTAATCCATGGCTGATTTAGAGGTATGTGATAGAGCTCATCGCATAGAACAACTTTCTTTTAGGGTGTTTTTCGGTTTGAGGCTTGTACACTAGGGTTTCTATCACTTTCCCTCTCTAAACCAAGCTTTCTCTCTCCTTCCTCCCATGGTGACCTACCGAAGAAGAAGAAGATGCAGATTTTTATAGTTAAAAAATATCTTGGGTGTCATTACGAAAATGCCCTCAAGTTTTCCAAAAAATTTCTATTTTACCATTTGAACTTCAATTTTTTTAAACAGTCAATTCAACTTCCAAAACATTTCATTCAATCATAATACATATTTATTTAA
Source organism: Heritiera littoralis (assembly GCA_031772115.1). Classification (NCBI taxonomy): domain Eukaryota; kingdom Viridiplantae; phylum Streptophyta; class Magnoliopsida; order Malvales; family Malvaceae; genus Heritiera; species Heritiera littoralis. The sequence goes on from JAPDPK010000208.1 coordinate 850,870, forward strand.
CATTTTCTAATCACTGAATAGGCCTTGGATAGGGTTTGATGGGTCAAACGGGAAAAATTACCAAAATAGCCATAACCATCTAATTGCATAATTTTTCACTTTTTCGTTTGATTCAATCTACAATTTAAAATGACATGAGACTTTTTTACATGAAATTCACCTTTGACTGTTATTTGGTCTTAAATCAATTTAGATTGACCGTTATTTATGATTATTTTTTGGGCCTATGGATGTAATCGTCAATTTTGAAATTGTTGCACGCTTTTCAAAACATGCACAAATGAGGGAATTTTGAGATGCCAATTCCTGCTATCTCAGTATTTTACTTCAAATATCATTACTCTAGGATCTCATTTTGATCTTGATAGTAAAAGTCCTTGTGAGGCCCACATTAGATACTTCTTCGATCTTTACCAAAAAGACCCTTTATTTGGGAATCTTAGCGATCAACTCTTGCTTTTCGATTTTTATACTCTTTAACTTATATTAGTTACTGGGGAAATAGGAATCTCACAACTATTAAAAACCATGCGAAATCTTGAAAATAATTTTCCATATTTTCCACCAGGTTAGTGTAATTTCTTATAATTAATCTTTCAAAAAATTATTTTATTATATATATTTTAATCAATTTTTTCAGATAAATACTATCTTTGTGATGTTGCATACACTCATATTAGAGGAATGTGATTTTTTTTCCCTTCTCTCCAATTTTTATTAAACTAAATCTTAAGAATTCTATTTTTAAATTTTTTGTTTTCAATTTTCTAATTTTTTAGATTTTTGCTTATTATTCTTTTTGAGTTTTCTCTAAAAATAGACAAATGCAAAGATGAATAAGGCTATTTGTACTTGGGCCCTAAAATTCAATATAATGCTCACATTAAAACTGATCAAACAAATCCAAAATTGAACATAATTTCAATAATTCAATTAATCACTTCAAATGAAAAATTAAACAAATATTATAATCAAATTCAAAAGTTGGACAGAAAATTGAACACAATTCAAACTAAACTCACTCCAACGACCCAAGAAAAAAATGAGGTTCCCACAATGTTAGAAAATTTTCAAAAGGTTTAATTTTTTTTTAACATGTAATAGTTGCAACATTATATGATTTTAATTTGAAATTAAATTTAAATAAGGATAGGCAAGTTCCATAACTTGAATATGCAAGTGATTGTTTGTTTGATGTATGTTATGATATGCAGAAGACCATTTATAACTTTTTACAGTTAGTAAGTTTAGTAGAGTATTAAAATACTTGAAGTAAACAGTTGCTTATAGTATTGTTTATAATGGTGAACCTTCAATTTTAGAAGAATACATTGATTCAAGTTGGATTACAAACATAAAGGATCATTCATCCACAAAATGGATAGATGTGCATGTTTAGCGGGGGTGCGATTTTAAGGGGATCCAAGAAACCAATATGCATAACAGATTCTCATATGGAGTCGAAATTTGTAGTATTTGCGTTGGCAAGTAAGGAAGCTGAGTGGTTGAGAAACCTAATTTATGAAATTTCTTATGGCTAAAACCGGTGTCACAAATCTCAATACATTGTGATAGTGAAATATACTATCAAAGGTTTATAGCCAAGTATATAATGAGAAATCTAGACATATTGGTCTAAGACATAGCTATTTTAGATAGTTTATAAAAGATTGCGTGATCACCATAGTTTTATTCAAGTCAAGTGAAAAATTGGCAGATATATTGACAAAAAGTCTCAAAAGAGAGATTTTGTCTAGGACTTCTAAGGGGATGGGACTCAAACCCATTAATATTTTAGTCATGCATGATGGAAACTCAACTGAACACTTAATTGGACATTAAGTATTGAGTTCAATGAGCCCAAGTACATCATTTGAATGTGACTACAAATGCTTAAAAGTACTAACATATCTCAATGTTGACAATTATTTGAAATCTTATGATAAAGAGGGAGATTGAGTTGTCACATTTAATTAACCCATAACACATAAATAAAGCATTGAAATTCTTATATGATTGTATTTCTGATGAAGTTCACCTATAAAGTAAAAGTGGTGTCGCTTTTAAGAGCAAAAGGTTTGACTCTCAAAAACTCACAAACATATACATGACATATGGCCAATATTAGTATTGAAGTTTTATTTAAACGACTTTTGACAAGTTTTTGAAACTTGTGTGATGATTAATCATTGTTAATGTTTAATTACATAGAACTACTAGTTTAAGAACTTAGTTCCACCTTGCCATTATGATTAATCAAAAGGATTTTTTTTTCTAAGGTGATGGTTTAAGTCAAAAATGATACCATCATTTTAAGCATAAAGGTTTGTTAAGTATTTGATTTGCTCTATTTTGAAATTGATGGGAGATTGTCAGAAAATTTTCAAAATAAAGTAAAAAGATATTGATTAAAATGATATTTAATCAATGGTTAATTAAACTAGTGTTTGCTATGTTTCTAAGCTAATGAAAATTGAGTCAAATCGATTTAAGCGAAGCTTATAAGGCAATCAATTGCCCATGTGCAGGAAATTTTTGCTAAAGTTTTGGACAAGGGCAGTTGGATGCCTTAAGAAGTAATAAAATGTCCATATAGAGTAGTCAACTGCCTATACAAGATAGCCAATTGCCTGTAGAGGGCAGTCAATTGCATGAAAGGGGCAATTAACAACCTATATAAAGTGTCACTTCGGTTTGAAATTAACACAAGGGCAGCGTATTGTCTTGCTTGGAAATTGTGTGCTATTTTAAAATTACACTAAGGAAGTCGACTACCTTATTTGGGCATTCAACTGCCTTAGTATAAAATTTCATATAACGACTAGTTTCTTTCTTGAAGAATTAAGAACTCTTCCAAAATTGTTCTTTTATTTATGAATGGTTAAAAGACATAATGTTTAGTTTTGATAAGTTGTAATCATTCTGAAAAGATGTGTTTGTTAAATTAAATAACATAAGTGAATGATTATGTCTTTCAAATAAAAGATCACATCTCTTGGAATAATCTCTATAAATAGAGATGCCAAGGTTCATTTAATACACACTCAAGAATTTTGAATTCTTTCATTCTTTCTTAATCTCAAAATAGAAAAAAGTCTCTTAAATATTGTTTTATTGCAAAAAATAGTGACTATGATAAAATACTTTTGTACTTGTCAATAGTGTTTAATGGTTTGATTTCAAAAGAACAAAGTGATTTCAAATGATTGACTTCATCAGATCTTAGGACTATTTTCAACAAATCCTTGCTGCATACCATTATTAGTGGAGATGGAATAAGTTTTAAGGAAAATGGCATTTGTAGCAAGTCTTGAAGTCAAAACTACAATTTTATTGTGATTGGTTGTTGGTTCGTTAATCCTTGAAGTTCTAGATTAATCAAGAAGTTTAAAGTCCAAAGCTTTGAAATTCAAGTTGTATCATCTTCATCTACAACCCTTAAAAGTGACATTTTTGTACAACATACAAGAGAAACACTATGACTGGAGGCATGGGTGATGGGTCTTCATCAAAAGATGTTAATACATGGTATTGAATCTTAGTCCTTAGATGGAGTCCAAATTTAGGTTCCCATAAGAGTTTTTTAAACTTAACCACACATTATATTTCTGTTTTTCTTGGGTTTTGATTTTTCTACGAAGATAATTATTTTCAATGTGAGGGGATTAGGTCTAAAAAGAATGAGCTCAAAAAATTCCTAAACAGGGAGAAGCCTACTATGGTTCTTATTGAAGAATTAGAGCTTTCGAGTGTCATTGATCGATGTATAAATCAAAACTAGAATAATAAAGATCTAAAGTTTGTTCATTCGGATGCTTCTGGGGCAGCTGGCGGTTTAATCAGTATGCGGAATAAAAGGGAATTTAATATATTATCTTCTTTGGCTAGTGATCACTTTGTCTGGGTAAAAGGTAAACTTAGTATGTACTCCATGATCATTAATTTTATTAATATTTATGCTCCAAATGAGGTTAGAGATAGAAGGGAATTTTGGGAAGTGGTATCCAATTTGAAAAATGATGACAATGAACTCTAGTGTTATGTTGGCGATTTTAACTGTGACGACTAGTATCATGTGGGGTTGGTCGCACTAAACCGTATTGTCCGCTTTGGAAGTATCATGTGGGGCTCCTTCACGGATTTCTTTCGCGTCCGCCGCTACTAGAACCCCTTACTTCCCGTAATTGTCGAGTAACGACTAACCATTGGACCTAGTCCAATGGTTAGTCGTTACTCGAATCGCTTGGATGTCAAGGGTTCGAGTAGCGGCGGACGCGAAAGAAATCCGTGAGGGGGCCCCACATGATACTTCCAAAGCGGACAATACGGTTGAGTGCGACCGGCCCCACATGATACTGGTCGTCACAATAAAACGCGCGTTTTATTGTGACGACCAGTATCATGTGGGGCCGGTCGCACTCAACCGTATTGTCCGCTTTGGAAGTATCATGTGGGGCCCCCTCACGGATTTCTTTCGCGTCCGCCGCTACTCGAACCCTTGACATCCAAGCGATTCGAGTAACGACTAACCATTGGACTAGGTCCAATGGTTAGTCGTTACTCGACACTTACGGGAAGTAAGGGGTTCGAGTAGCAGCGGACGCGAAAGAAATCCGTGAGGACCTAAGTGCCATGTCGGCCTAACTGACGGGGGCCACCTCTAGAATCCAAAGCGGACAATACGGATGAGTGAGGTATGGGCCACTGGGATACGTGCCTCACAATAAAATGTGTGTTTTATTGTGACGACCAGTATCATGTGGGGCCGGTCGCACTCAACCGTATTGTCCGCTTTGGATTCTAGAGGTGGCCCCCGTCAATTCAGCTGACGTGGCACTTAGGTCCTCACGGATTTTTTTCGCGTCCGCCGCTACTCGAACCCCTTACTTCCCGTAAGTGTCGAGTAACGACTAACCATTGGACCTAGTCCAATGGTTAGTCGTTACTCGAATCGCTTGGATGTCAAGGGTTCGAGTAGCGGCGGACGCGAAAGAAATCCGTGAGGACCTAAGTGCCACGTCAGCTGAACTGACGGGGGCCACCTCTAGAATCCAAAGCGGACAATACGGTTGAGTGCGACCGGCCCCACATGATACTAGTCGTCACATTAACGCTGTGTTAAATGAGGAAGAATGGCAGGGGTGGCTAATAATGCTCGTTCACAACAAGACTTCAATGAATTTATCCAGGTTACAGGTTTGATGGATCTTTCCCTTACTGGGATAAAATTTACTTGGTATTCAAAAACTGCAATGAGCCGCCTTGATAAGTTCTTAATTTCTCCTAATTAGAATAAACATGTTACTAATATTAATCAATGGAGTTTGAAGTGTTTTTTCTTATCATGTAGCTGTCTGTTTGGGCTTAGATAATTATGACTGGGGACCGAAACCATTTAAACTCTTTAATCAGTAGTTAGAGAATAAAAAGTTTAATCGTTTGGTTGATGAAATTGGAATTCTTACAAAGTTTTTGGAAGTACTGGGACTAAATGTTTTCAAAAGTTGAAACTGCTCAAGAAGGACATTATATGATGGAAAAGCTATAAAATGTGGTGTATTAGCAAATATTAAGGAACTAAATACAAAGGTTGGTGAGCTTTGATAAGAAATTTGAATGTTGTCTGAATGACATTTCGATATTTGAGAATCTTTGCACAAGAAAAAGAGACCTTTGGCACCTTTAGTTTATTAAAGAAAAGACATGGAGGCAAAAGGTTAGGTGAAGTGGATTCAAAAGGGTGATAAAAACACAAAATTTTTTTATTGTATTGCTGATAGCAAATGGAGGAATAACTTTCTCGGCCATTTATCTTTTGAAGGTAGGCAGCTCCATACCCCAAAGGAGATCAAGTTGGTAGTGGAATCTTTCTTTAAATCTCATTTTGGAGTTGTTCATTCTTCGCTTTTTAATTTTGATATCCGGGAGTTCAAGAAGTTGGACGAAAATTAGAGGAATTTTCTTGAGATTCCTTTCACTGTGGAAGACATAAAGGAGGATGTTAATAATTGTGATGGACAAAAATCACCTGGTCTAGATGGCTTTAATCTTAGCTTCTTTAAAATTAAATGGGAGACCTTTTTGGTTTCTTCCTAGAGTTTTACAAGAATAGATTTATCCTAAATAAGGTCAAGAACTCCTTCATTGCCCTTATTGCTAAAACCAAGTGTGTGGAATCTCTCAACGACTTTAGACTTATTTCTCTCACTGGCAGTCTCTATAAAATTTTGGCCAAAGTTCTTGCAAGTAGAATTAAAAAAGTAATGGGGAGTATTATTAATTTCACTCAGTCAACTTTTGTTGAAGGGAGGCAAATTTTAGACAGTAGCTTGATATTAAATGAGGTTATTGATAGCATGAGGAGATCAAAGGATTGTGGTCTGACTATTAAATTAGATTTTGAAAAAGCATTTGATAGCATTAATTGGAGATTCCTTTTGGATACTGTGAAGCTTATGGGATTTGGGCAAAGGTGGATATCCTGGATTGATAGCTGTATTTCCTTTACTACGATCTCCATTTTGATCAATGGTTCACTTACAAAGCAAATTCAAATGAAAAGAGGTCTCAGGCAAAAGGACGCCCTTTCGTCTTTTCTCTTCATCATCGTGGCCGAGTGCTTAAGCATGCTTCTCAACAAAACATCTTCTCTGGATTTATTCTCGGTTATTGTCATTGGAAATGGGAACCTCTCTATTACTCTCCTTTAGTTCATCGATGACATAATCATTTTCTGTCAAGTGAAGGAACAACAGTTGAGGAACATTAAAAAAGTCCTCAGAATTTTTCAAGTTTCTTCTGGGTTGAAGGTAAATTTCACAAAAACTGCTCTTTTTGGTCTTAAAGTGGATTCTCAGACCTATCAATAGGCAAGGAGTTTGAATTGTAAAGTTGATCATTTCCCTTGCAAATATTTGAGGCTTTCTCTGGGTGCTAATATGGGTGCTGCTTCTTCATGGCGACTTGTCATTGACAAATTCATAAACAAACTTGATCTCTAAAAAAGCAAAATGCTACCCTCTTTAGTTTTCTTGTTTTCTTTATGTCCATGTTCAAGGTGCCGACAAGGGTGTTAAATGAAATGGAGAAAATTCAAAGACAATTTCTATTGGAGGACCTAGAGTCTAAAAGGAAAATGATATTGGTATCTTGCATACCACTGCCTTAACAAGAAAAATGGAGGCTGGGGTGTTATAAACCTTAAAGTTTGTAATCAAGCCCTTCTTTTGAAATGGCCTTGGAGGTTTGGACTTGAAGATAATGCCTTATGGAAACAAGTGATTTGTGAGAAATATCATATCCTTCCATGGATTTATGGCCAAAACCTTGCTATACGAAAAATCTATCTAGAGTGTGTAGAGATATACAAAACACTTGGAATAGGAGTTTTTTCACTAACAATTCGAATTCTAGTTTTTTGTTGTGTACAGGTGATGAATAAAAAGTTATATTCTCGCAAGTGCACGAATCAAGGTAGTATAACGTACAAGTACAAGAGTCGATCCCATAGAGATTTGCTAAATTTATTCAATTAAAACTTAACTACTTATGCCTTAAAAATTATGAAAGTCAAATAAAAGAAATTACCTAAGTATCTAATTAATAACTAAATTAACTAATTAAATTAATTAACCTAGTAAAATCAAGATATTAACCAATAGAGAAAAGCCTAGGAATTTGATTTCACCAATACCTTGCAATTTTATGTCTTCAATCCTAAAAATCTCAATTCAATTCTAAGGTCCATTCTTCCTAATATATGATTATTCTGTTTGATGGCAGCTATAATCAAGTATTTTTAATCATTAATTACCTATGATGTGTAGTATAATCAATGACTAAAAATCCATTAAGAACAGAAGAATATATATCAAGAACTAAATAAATATTCTAGCTTGATGTATGCATCAAATAGTTATTTAATCATTCAAGAGAGCTATACATGGCTTAGCATATGATGTGTACCCTTACCATGTCTCAAACAATCAATTAATTTATATTAAAGGTGGCCAATCAATAACACAAATCAAAAGATTGAATTAATGTCAATGAATGATACTAGAATTTAAGAATTGATCAATTAATCATAAAGACATAAAATATGCAAATAGGCTAAATCAAATTCCTAGTAAGAAAAATTAGTTCATGTTTAATTTAGCAAAACAAATCAAATTAATAAAAGTCATGCTTGATTAAACAATAAACTAATTCAATATATATATATATATATAATAATCTATAATAATATAATAATATAATGGAATAAAACAAATTAAGCCTTTGTCTAGCAAACCAATCATGTGGCTATAGCAAACACAGGAAGCACTTTCCAAAACTTCACACGTCTGGGGCTTTGGACGGTAGCTAATGGCTCCTGCAAAATTCAACCTTGCTTTATTCACGTTCTGCCTCGCCACTGCTCAAACAACCCTCACGCAACCAGCACAAATAGCAAAGCCACAATTCAAAGTCAGTTCAAGTCTGCTCGAGTAGACAGCAGCTTGCTCTGCTTTCCTCAACAGCTGTTCACATGTTTTTCTGCACACAACAACAGCAAAAATAGCGACTAGAAGCAACGACGAAGTGCAATCGCACAGCAATTTGAAGCAGCAGCTTGCGGTTCTGTTCAGCTCCAAAGCTCTCGGTTCTTCGGTTCTGCTGAGGTTTCCGGTAACAGCTCTTTCTTCCTCGTTGAAGCTGCGGCAAACACAAAGTCCAACTACTCTGCAAAGAGAAAGAAACACAGCAGCAAACAAAACACTAAACACCCCAGTACAGATCCTCCCTTCCTCTCTGTTCGATTCTCTCCTTTCTTTTCTCCCCAAATTGCTCTTTGTTTTTCTTCGTACAATTGCTCTCCATCTCTTACTGCCGCCCCTCTTACTCCTCTTTTATAATTTTTTTTCCTTTCCTTATAAATTTTTAGGGTTTCTTTTTAATCAAGAAATAAATTTCAGCCCTTCATTCTCATTTAATCCTATAGTCCAAAAGTCTTTTAAAACAAATTAGAATTTAATTACAACTTAAAAAATCAAACAATGTATATTTCAAAAATTCGTTCCAATTACAAAATTTATTGTTTGATTTTAGGGCATAATTTCCAAAAATTAATTCCAAATCACTTTCTCTAAATTAATTCAAAAGATACATTAAACAATTAATTTTACACAAAAATATAGCAATAAATGTGGTAATAAATAAGAAAATAATATAACAAATATATTATTATCAAATCCAAGATTTATTTCTGGATTGATATGTGGAACCATGGAATTATCCTCAAGAATTCATTTAAAAGAATTTTCGCACTAGCTTTGAATCAAAATGGACGTGTCAAAGACTTTGGTTGCTAGTCTAGTGGTTCGTGGATTTGCAAAATTGAACTTAGAAGGCCCCTTTTTGATTGGGAGTTAAGAGTCATGGAATAATCTTATTCATCTTCTCAACTCAGTCTAGATTTCCCCTTTTGCTAAAGATAAAGTTATCTGGTCTCATTGTGTGAATGGAATGTACAATGCTAGATCCTACAAACTGAAGGCAGAGTCATCAAATGCTGGTTGCTTGGTTGAATCTTGCATTTGGAAGGGTTGTGCTCCCCCTAAAGTAGAGTTGTTTTACTGGAATGCTTTGCATTGATCTATTCTAGTTATTGATGTCTTTCAAAGTAGAGGGGTGGTGCTTAATTTGGAGAACAAATCTGTGGTCTGCAACAACAAAGAAATAGTCTCACATCTATTTGTTTCGTGTAACTTTTCTTGGCAGATTTGGTCCCATTACATTAATTCTTGGAATCTTCAATAGGTTGTTCCAGACAACCTTACCTCACTGTATCCGCTGTGGGATGACATCAACATCAAAAGCAATAGTAAACTTGCTTGGATGATTATTTTTTATGCCACAGTGTGGTCTATTTGGTTAGCTAGAAACGATCTGGTTTTTAATTCGAAAGAATGTTCCATTGATCAAATTTGTTACTTAATCTCAGCCTGATGTAGCTAGTGGTTGAAGGGGAAGTTCCTTGCTCTTGGTATTAATAATGTTCTTCTCAATCTCAGAGAGTTGTATTTTTCGGTGAAGAATAAAAATGTTAGACTAATGGTCTGTTGGTCTCCTCCCCCTTTTGGTTCTTGGAAAATCAATGTGGATGGTTCAGCTCATGGGAAACCAAGAGCTGCAGGTATTCGTGGGGTGTTGTGTGATTGTGATGGTAATGTTAGGATGATTTTTTCAAAAAGTATTAGGCTTGCAGATGTTAATTTGGCGGAACTCCTTACTATCATTGGGGCTTTATCTATCATTTCTAATGTCAAAAATAAATACTTTGCCTTCACTCATCATTGAGAGCGATTCTAAAGTTGTTATCTCTTGGATTCATGACATCAATAATAGCCCTTGGAGATATAACAGTCTAATCAACAAGAAGCACACCTTCATTTCTAGTCTTGGAAATGTTTCTTTTGTTCATGTATTTAGAGAAGCCAACTTTATGGCTGATTTCTTAGCCAAAACTAGGATTGATAGAGTTGTTGATCTTGTAGCTTGGTTATGATCTCTTATCAATAAAATTTTTTAATTTTCAAAATAAAAATATATCGTCTTGATAAAAATTGATAGCATTGCATATACATGTGATAACATGTGAATTTGAAAATTCAACCACTAGACATAAAAAAAGTGTCATTATTAATTTTTTTATTAAGTGTGACTAAGTTGCTTAAATGAATCTTTTCCTTCTTAAAAATATTCTTACATTTTGCTAAAACTCTTTAAGAAAAAATACATCTTAATCCACACTACAAAACAATGTTCGAAAATTGATTACGTGAGGAAAAAGTATATTAACAGTTTAGCACTTCCACAATATCTGTTCAAAGGATGGTATTAAATAATCCTATGATTTCCTAATATGATCTTGGTTAAAATTATCTTTATTCTTAATTAAATCTCATTATTTAAATATTAAAAACTTCTTAGGGTTTTTTCATTATCTTTGTATAATCTCTAAAAAATTTTCTCATGTCAAAAATATTCAAGAAAATCCCCTTGTTTCCTCGAAAAAGTTTTGTCATTGGATTTATTTTGTGTTTTAGGAAGAAGATAAAAATTTAAATCTTTTACCTATTTGATCATTTCTTTTTAATTTTCTTCATTTTTAATTTTTCAATTTTATTTTTTAATTTTGTTTTTTATTTTTATTTGAAAACATATGTTAATGATTTATATTGAGATTTTATCAAAATTATCCATCATTCTAGAAAATTTAAATAAATATTTTATCTATAAATTTTAAAGAAAATCACATATTCGTAATTTTCTTAAAATCTTATCATCTAAAATATTATTGTTTAAAATTTAAGTAATTATAAAAGTTAAATTAAATTAATAATCTTAACTATTTAGCTACCCTATTTTAGATTTATCATTGTTAATAAAAAATTAAAAAAAAACAAAAAGAATCAAAATTTACCATAATTGGACCGATCAACGATCTGATTAATAGTTAACAACCTGATCCTAGCACTGTCAAAATGGGCCAAGGTCCGTTGGGCCGACCTGGCTGGCCCATTTATTTAGGGCTTGGATCTCATTTTTGTATCCCATTTAAGAAAAATGGCTTTTTAGCCCGAGCCTAAATGGACTTAGCCCAAACTTAAATGGGTCGGCCTGTTTAATTTTTTTATTATTTTTAATTATATTAAAATTTTATTTTTATTTAATTATCTATATATTTAACATTTTAATTAAAGTAAAATATATAAAATTAATTCTATTTAGTATTACTAAATTACTTCAAGCCAACCTAATAGCTCACAACCTTTTACACATGCTAGTTGGAAGGGGAATAGTATATTTTCTTTGAGTGATGTAAGTTCATTTATGTTTTTTAAGTATATACTTTATTTTAAATTCTCTTTTGTAATGATAATTAATTTATTTTGAAATGTCCAATGATTTAGGCTTTCAAAAGATTTGAAACTATTTAAGTGGAAGAATCAAAATCTCAATTAGATCTTTATTTGGAAGAGCTAAAAATTGTGGGTCGCATGGTTGAAGATTTAAATGTGTTGCGATGGTAGAAAGATCATAAGCCAACATTTCTAGAGCTTGCAAGTATAGCTTGTGATATCTTGAGCATTCCAATAACAATGGTGGCATTAGAGAGTTCTTTTAGTATTGATTCTTGTGTTTTAAATAAGTATCGAAGCTCTCTAGATCATAACAACGTGGAAACTCTAATTTGCATCCGAATTTGGATTCTTGGTTTTGAAAATAATGTTATTAATTAGTTTACAATTTTTAATCAATTTATAGGTTTAATTCTTGTGTGTTCTTATATTGTTTTTTATTTATATTTCTAGATGGCGAAGTTGAAAAAAAATTAATTGAATGTGATTGACACTATGGAGGAGATGGATGGATATGGATCTATTTATCATGTTTTTGATTTTTAATATTGTTGAGACATGTTTTTCAGTATCTAGGTCTATTAAAACAATTTATATTATGCTAGTTAGACTATTAATATGTAATGTTCAGATGATGTTAAAGATCTAATGGATTTGATATGAATTTATTTGATATTTGTTTAATATTTATTTCAAATTTTATTTTGTTTATTTACTAAAAAATGAGATTTTAATATACTTTTTAATTTTTAATTTTTTATATGGGCTAGCTCATTTAAGCATGTTTGCCCTTAGGGTCGGATTTGGGCTTGCATTTTCAAGCTTATTTAATAAAAGGGTTTTTTGGCCCGGCCCATTTATGGCCTGGCCCAGATCGGGCTGGCCCATTTTGACAGCTCTACCTGATCCACTATCAACAGTTAATGCGATCAGTGAGTTAGCGCGAGTCAATGGGTCGATTAATGGTCGCAAATCATGAATTAGGTGTGTATCCAGGGTCAGATCACATGTCGGGACGCGAATCGAAATCAGTTCTAAACGTTTCAAAATAATAGAATTGAGAATATTTCTGTTAACTCTCTCTAAAATAGTTAAATTTTATTATTGTGCAATGGTAACGAAAATTAAAAAATGTACTTAATTCTGTTACTTTGAAATATTTATGACTGATTTTCATGCAATTAAACGTTAAGAACTTAATTTCATTTTATGATAAACTTGAAGGATATATTTGGACAGTAAGTCTATTCTTTTCAAAATGGTTCCGTTTGAAACCAACTGTTTTCACTCATTTTGCTCTCTAGGTTCGAAAGCTTCTCTCTTTAAACAAGAAAACACACCACTGGAAACACCAAATTAAAATTTTCAAAATTTGGTGATTGGCCACTGTGCCGGACGTCAGGAATTTCAATCTTACCCAGATTCCGATCTTTGACCAGCAAAAAATCCAAACCTACCCAGATCTTAAGAACTTTTCATCACCGGAAAATTCAAACCTAACTAGATTCTCTTCAGCAGCCGCCCTCCCAGCAGCACTATTAGTTCTGACCTCCATCCATTGACGTCGAAAAAAAATTATAAAAAAAAACTATATTTGCAGCAAATGAAAATATTTATGAGAAAAAATTGGGGATTCAATCCAAACTCTCAAACCGGTTATGATTCTATTGATCCGGAAAATTTAGCTAATAATTGGAGCAGCTCAAACTATTGAACAAAAGATCTTCGACTGAACTTTTTGTCTCTAAGCTTACATTTTGTAGCTTTCTTTTGCTGAGTTCGTGCGGGTACTAAAATGAACTGTAAAGGATCCTAAAAAAATTCATTGTATTTCCTACGACTAGTTCATTTTCTACCGTCTCAGAAAGAATTAAATTAAAACAAAAAAACAAATACCTCCAAGGAAAGCTTTGTGTGCAATCAGGCAACTTTGTCGGCATGTTGGCCTAAACTAGACCCCACAATTGTAGAAAAAAAAAAAAACTTAAGTCAAAAGAAATACCCTTTAAAAAGGAACCCAATAAACCTTTGTGATAAACACTAGCACTGACAACACCACCACCAACTTGCCATTATCAAAACCCATTTACAAAAGGTGGCCTTCCATTTTCAAGCTCCCACCCTCAATACAAGAATCTAAATTCCTGAAATCAACCCTCTTACCATTGCCAGAAATACCCAAAATAAACTAAAAGAGATGTGGCGTATGCTGGTGGTTTTGCGACGGAATCTGCAGAACATCAAGAAAAGCCCTCGAGTGGCTGATGAGAGCATGTTTGGAGGGAATAACAATAACAATAATGGAGCTGAGATGCCGATTTTCATTGACGGAAGATCCCGTGGCTCCTGGAATGGTCTTTCTATCATTTGCAGTGTTGTTAGAGCTCCTTTTTCTTTAATTTCTTGCTTCTCTCAACCCCACGTTAATGGCGCCGATGGAGTTTGGGTGTCCAGTGAATTTGCTCAAATTTCAGAGATGAATCATTTGATGGTGAGCGACAGCATGCGTTATGCAATCTTGATGTAAAAATGAGATGTAAGTAAATCTTAGAATTGTTTTCTTTTTTTTGGATAATTAAGGAAGGGGAATTTTGCTGTGTGTTGTTTGCCTGGTACTTTGCATGGATTGACAAAATTACGGATTGTAGGATTTTCTTTTCTTTTTTTAATTTCATTTTGGGCCTTTGGATTATGATCCATGTAATTTTTCCCGTTACATATATAGTTGTAAGAATGATAAATACATATATAGACATATAGATATATGCTAGTAGAAGTACAAATTACCATATGTAAATGCAAGTTTTCGATCTTATAAAATAAAACCAGGAAATTGTCATTTTTTTTTGTTCATATTGAATTGCAATAATAAAAAAAACAATAGAACTTGAGATTTAGTTTTTTTTTTTTAAAAAAAACAACGGTTAAATCATACATTAATTGTTTAAAAAATTTGTCTTTGGCTCTATGATTAATTAATTGATATGGTGTTTCATGATTCTTAATTTTATTTCATGAAATAACAAATCAAATTCCAAAAAAAAAGTCAATTTAAATACTAATTTTATTATTCTGGAAATAGAATAGGAAAAACTCTCATAAGCCTAATCGAATATGCAAGAAACAATAAAATAATAGCACTTCAAATAATTCAGTAGTGGCAAGTGGTGATATGTAATTTTCATTTGTGCCGGCTGGCCGCTGCCGCGTATCATTGCTACAAGAAAGAAATTATAAAAAATAAAGTTCAAGCATGCGGGATATTTTTTTTTAGAGAAGCATGTGCAAATTTTATTAAATTGTGACGTTGTTTATTTTATTTTTAAATTAGTTTTTGTGAAATTAAATGTATTAATAAAAAGTTGGAATTTCATGTAAATTATTTTTAATATACTTAAATTTATTTATTTTTATCTAGTATTGCTTCCATAATTAATGTAGAACAATTTTGCATCCTAAAATATTTAAAATAAGAATTATTATCTCATATGCTAGCAATAGAGCTTTTAATCCTACAAGCCAAATTAAAACTCTATCACATGTTTTATTTAATTATTATTTAAATAATAAAAATCATCTTGTTAATTCCGCATGTAAAATTCCAAAATTTTCACTTTCCAATTAAATTCATCATAAAACTAAGAAGTTTTTTTAGAAATTAATTTTCAATGACAAAAGAATCTAGCTGTTTAATTCTTAGGAGATAATGAGCTTAAAAGTCACCTATAGATTACCTCTCATAGGCCAAATATTTGTATGTAACAATATAATTAATCTGGATAACCATATTCATATATGGCTGATGATCCATATATACTTTACCTAGTCTTATCATAAAAAATTAATGCCGAGATACTCCAGCCCAACTTAAATTTAAAATCCAGCTTAATTATATGGATCGAATCAATTCTACAGAGTTCGTTGAAATTAAGGCCTCTGCTTTCCCAGACACCAATTATCTCTTACTACGTCATTGATTCCAAAAGACAAAGTTGGATTTAGATTAACTTTTTTGCGATGGAATTAAAATCAATTACTATAATGTTGTTAATAGTGATTAGGTACCCCTAATATCATCTTTATTTATATATTTAGGTACAAAAGAAAGTGAGCAAAATTTGCTTTCAAATCTTGAAATCCCCGTGGAATCGGTTGGAACACAAATATTTTTTTATTTTTTCCAAAATTTCAAAACTACTGGTTTTAATATTTTTTTATACATCATTTTTAACTTTTTCTTTTTATGCATGCATCATTTCACCTTTAGTTGTCAACAGTGTAGGAGCACTAATTAAAAAGATTTTCTCGAGATATTGAGTAATTAGAACTCGAGATTGCAAATGAAGTGAAAAGTATTGAATTCGAATTTGGAAATAAAAAAAAAAAGATACGCTTTATGAAACTAGAGAAATGTCAACACGCGGCAGTCCAAAGCATATATAATAATTATACAAAAAATTATTGCTGAATACAATCAACCAATAAAAGTTAATTCTACACCAATTCCAACATTTTCTCACAACAATAAACGATTACAAGAACATTAATTTATAAATGTACATTCTGTTCACACAATTTTGAACTTACAATTTTAAAGAAAGATTTAATTTTTTGTTATTTTTGAATAAAAATTTAATCGAGTTGAATGGAAATTATTTAATATTTGATTTAAGTTCAATTCGATTTAAAAATTTAAAATTCAAACTTTAATTCGAATTTAATCGAATTTAGTTTTTAAAATTCAAGTTCGGCTTAACAAAATATTTGAGCGACTTAAGTTCAATTTTATAGGTCGATATTGATTTGATAAATTCAATTTATTATTTTTAACCTAAATTGATAAATTAATAATAAAAAATAAAAAATATTTATTATAAAAACTCAACTAGACTCACAAACTATTCAAGATGGGTATTAAATATATGAATTCGACTTAATTCGTTATTTGAATAACTCAATCTCAATTTAAAAAAATGAATTAAATTCGAGTAATCAATAAATCAAACTTTAATAATTTACGAATAACTTAATTTATTTATACTTCTAACTTCAAATACATAAAAAAAAAATTGCAAAGATAAGAAATATAATGCTCCACCGTCAAGACTTTCATGTTTTAAGAGCATTTAAAAAAAATTATTGTTTGAAGGCAAATTCCCATGATTATTGTCAAATTAATGCTCCACCGTCAAGACTTTTATGTTTTAACAGCATTTTTTTTAAAAAAAAATTTATTGTTTGAAGGCAAATTCGCATGATTATTGTCAAATTAAAGTGGTGTAGAGATATTGCTTAGACATTTCCTTATCCCGAAACGATAAAACCAGTTAATAATGTTATGGTAATCATGAGATTGAGAAGGGTCTATAATGAATTTCCATAAGTGTGCAAATGAGGCAAGAGTCTCGAGGGAGAAATGATGTGGTTGGTTTATGTTAATATTTAGTGGGACATGAAAAACAGAGAGGGTCAACTGCTCCGGCTCCATGTTTCTTATCGATAATAATGGGAGTTCTAACGTGCATTAGTGGTGGTGAGCGCCACCTCTATGGCTCTACGCAATTAAGTTTAGAGAGTTTCTATACAAACCCAATTTTTTTCTTGGCACACCCAATTCCTTTCATATTTCACTGTTCACATCACAGATAAAAATGGGTGTATGCAGCAAAAATCTGGGTGTGCTTAGACTTTCTCTTAAGTTTAATAGAAACACCTGGTTCAGATTTTTCTTAAATTCTTACACACCCAATTTTGTTGGCAAAAAACTCATTCTTTTATTCATTTATTTTTGATCACGCGCTAAATTAATATGGATTATAAGCTAGTGTGATTAGATGGTGAAATTGACTCCACTACTTCGATGATATTAAAAATAGATATGGTAATTCGTGTTTTTAATTTATTTTTATGTCATGTAAAATCGTATTCGTATCGTGTAAAATATAAAAATTTAGTGTCAAAATTCGTGTTGATACGAAAAACATAAAATCTTATTTTTAGCTTATTTTTAGTTTTTACAATAGTGATATATAATTTTTACTTAATTTTAATTCGAGTCATCTCGTGTCTTATATTGGTATCGTTTTTGTGTCATATATTTATGTCGTGTCTAAAATTATCAGGTCTAATTAAAAATAATAAAAAGATACTTAAAAATATTTTTGAATAAAATAAATCAAAAAAATTGAAAGCAAGGTACGCTATTGCCATTTTGTATTTATATGCCCCTTCGCACCTTACTGATGTCCATTGGGCATCCGAACTAAACCTTTATGCATACATATATATATATATATATATATATATATATATATATATAATATGAACAATTATTATATATATTGCCAGTAGATTTTTTTGACTACACAAACGACACATGACTTATAAAAATATTAAAAAAATAAAAAAATAAAATATATGTCATGATTTTAATTATGCTTATAGAATTAAAAAATTTTACTAACGGTGTATAAGATATTAATTCATATAATATATATGCAATTATTATACTTATTTAAAGAAATTTTCACATTTAACAGATGTCATTTTTCTCACTTGTTTTGCCAATAATTGTTTTTTGAATATTAGAAAATAAGAGGCCACTGTCCGATATTAATTTCTCAATTAAAAAGTTGGATTTAGTGGAAAAGGAAAAACAAAAAGATTTATCTTATGGTGTGTAGTGTACTTACTGGGTTTCAGACTTTATGTGAGCACATCATTTCTCAAGTTCCATCTGCTCCTTATCTCAATTTAATTTATATTTTATTTATTTGTAGCTTTCTAACAAGTGGACTACTTCTCATTTCCCAATCAATCATACTGTTGAAAAAAA
Source organism: Heritiera littoralis (assembly GCA_031772115.1). NCBI lineage: Eukaryota > Viridiplantae > Streptophyta > Magnoliopsida > Malvales > Malvaceae > Heritiera > Heritiera littoralis. The sequence goes on from JAPDPK010000208.1 coordinate 869,611, forward strand.
TATTCCTTAAATTAAACACTCACAAAAGTAAAAAAAAATAAAAATAAATACAATAATTTTAATATGGTTTAGCCCAACCAATTTAGCCTATAACCACCTAACCAAACTAATAATCAATCAAACAACTACAACAGTGCAATTTTTAGAAGAGAAAAATTGCAAACTCCTTATAAATCCAACCGTGCAATTTTTAGAGAAAAATTGCAAACTCCTAACAGAGCCCACTTATGTAGAAAGAAAAATTGACTCCTAACAAAGTCCAACCATGCAATTTTTAGAGAGAAAAATTGCAAACTCCTAACAAAGATCCCAAAGCCCAACTACACCCTTTAATAGCCCAAACCCTAGCTATTCTATCGGTGTCTACAACTCTTTGGGACACTTTACAAACCAAGCCTAACACATTAATTATAAGGGGAGAGCCCTTATAACTTCTCATATACTTTTGATGTGGGATTCAAGGCAAACCCTAACAAATCCTCTCTTAACTTGAATCCCCAAACTCCACAAACTGCTCGACAACATGCAAACCATCCTCAAACTGAAGAGGAACTCCACCATTGTCATCGCTATCATGCTCGTCATCTTCTTCCAATCATCATCATCATCAAACTCATCATGGTCATCTTGTTCCAAATCATCATCATCATCATCATCATCATCTTTATCTTCATCTTTATCTTTATCTTTATCTTTATCTTTATCTTCATCTTCAAACATAGCTTTCATCTTCATAACTTTCATCTTTATCTTAATACCTTTCATCTTTATCTGCTTTCCTCCTCTTTCAGGATCACGAACCTTCAGCTCTGATACTACTTGTTGGGAAAAATATCCCTTAAATCAAACACCCACAAAAGCAGAGGAAAGCAAAAACAAACACAATAATTTTAATGTGGTTTAGCCCAACCAATTTAGCCTATAACCACCTAACCAAACTAACAATCAATCAAACAACTACAACCGTGCAATTTTTAGAAGAGAAAAATTGCAAACTCCTTACAAACCCAACCATGCAATTTTTAGAGAGAAAAATTACAAACTCCTAACAAAGCCCAACCATGCAATTTTTAGAGAGAAAAATTGCAAACTCCTAACAAAGATCCCAAAGCCCAACTACACCCTTTAATAGCCCAAATCCTAGCTATTCTATCGGTGTCTACAACTCCTTGGGACACTTTACAAACCAAGCCTAACACATTATTTATAAGTGGAGAGCCCTTATAACTTTTTCTATACTTTTGATGTGGGATTCAAGGCAAACCCTAACACATACACCATGTGTTAGATGAAAGTTTAAAGCATGAATTTCAAGGTTAATTTAGAGAAATAACCAGTAATCTTAATTTTTAACTACAACTTTTTCATAATTGATAAAAGCACTGTAAGCTTCATATTTAGGTTATTCTAACTTTGACATAAGTGTATATTATTAAATAAAATATATAAAAAAAAATGTAATGAATTATTATGTTGACAATGGGTTTTTAGTTTAGTGAAAATTACGAGTTGGATTCTTTATTTTTTTTTATCAAGTTTCTTTATTTTTTAACTTCATCATGAGATCTTTTATTCTATAATTTAGACACACCTTGCTATATATCTTTATAGTTGAGATATGAATTGATATATAAAAAAAATGTCATCAAATACAATCTTAATTTTTCTTCTCTCTCAAACAATTAAAATTAAAATAAATCGAAGAATGATGTAATGTGTTTGAAATAATTTTCATTTTTTTTTCACATAACAAAAAAAAAAGAAGAACAAGAAGACAAAGAAAAGGGTTTACATGTGAGAGAGTTGAACATACAGAGGACAAAAAAAAAGGATGAAATAGCATTTCACTTATTGAAATTAATAATAAGCTATATAACATAACTGAGTCTATCAGTTGTATGCCTGCCATGTCATCAAATTTCCCCTCAATTGCTTGATGAACGACAGCTATGCAAATTCATTACCCCTTTTTCCCTTTTTTTTTTCCTCTCTTCTCTTTCCTCTTATCCTCTCTACTCTACTATGATGGTCCATTACTACTCAACAACAATTTTCTACCTCGTACACTAATTCATCGCCTATAGTGTTGAACCTGCATAACACAGGCTAATCAACGCATATCCATGCTAGATGAAGAATTTTATTCAACATATGGAATTAGATAAAGAATTAATCAGATTTGGAAAGCATGAAAATCAAGCTGAAAGAGTTTTGAAAGCAAATAACTAAACTTGATATAAACCCCAAAAAAAAAACCTTGATATAAATCAATTCCTTTGTCATGTTAAGCCAGTCAAGATTCTTGAGATCAGTACATTAACAATAGAATAGAAGAAAACTTTAAGTAATTGAAATATTTTGATTTTAAGTTGACTGGATAATTCGTGTATATATTTCGTTTTCATATTGAGTTAAATCGTGCTCATATTACATAAAATATCAAGTTACCAAATTGCATCTTTTGAAATTATGGACATAGCTTTAAAAAATTAGATCATACAAGGTTTAAGGTGAGAATACTGATTTAACAAGATTTAAAAGGTATGTAAATTATTTTTCAAAAGAAAAAAAGTAGGTAAATTAAACTGGAAAATCCGTTAAACTCTACACAAAAATTTTATTTGTCTTTGCCTACATACCAAATTCATGGATGGAATTGAAACATAATTGTTTTATATATAGACACAAGATTCTAACATTGTATTCCATTACAGCAGTGGAGCTCTTGCTCTGCCAACATTGGAAGCATTGGCCTATTCAGACTTCAATTACCCTTACTTCTACTAGCTAGGTGCAATTTCTTAACAACTAAAGAAACTGTCAATCCCATTGAGGCTACCAACATGTCAGCCATGTAGGAGAAATGGTTAGTAACAAGACGTGGATCTTCGATTAACCTTCACCACGCTCGGCATACCAGCTTGCTTGTAACAATGATGTTATGGGAAGCCTGGATAGTATGTCGAAAACAATCTCCTGTGGGAAGCGGTCCATCTGGTTTACTGGCTTCATCTGTCGAGAAAGATTTCTCTTTCTTGTTGAGCAGTTTCTCTATGATTAGAGAAGCTTAATTGTGGAGACACAGAAGGCATAAACTTCTTGGCGATCAAAACAAAGTCTCACGGCTGACTAATTTTGTGAGATCCCTAATTTTCATGTATTCCTCCATGTTTGTAAAGTATTCTAAGTTAATATGATTAAATGAATATGAAGTTGATGTGAAATTGATGTATGAATAATGTATGAATGATGTATGCATGATGAAGGGAATATAGAAGAAATAAGAAAGTTGATAGTCAATAAGTCAAATGAAGCATGTTGATATCAGAAAATTAATTAAGGCATGAGAAAAGAAATAAAATCAGAAATTTTGATTGGTGATTTAATAAATGGCTAAGATGGGAAGGAGGAAAAGAGAAATTAAATGGGTCAATTAGTCAATTTGAGGATAATGGCTGAGATAAAGGATGAGATGAGCATGCATTTAATGTCTTGCATGACTCATCACCCTCATCAGTCATCACCTACGCCAGCCTCTTCCCAGCTCTCCCCTCGTTCCATTCCATTCTTCCATAGTTTCCAACACAAGCTACCTTGACAGACCCTCTCGTTCACCCATCGATTCACTTAGTTGGTGGGAATGAAAAACGACCCTTATCACTTAGACTAGATGATATCCGGAGTTTGGTGAATTAATTCAAGTATTGGAGGAGATCTCAAGATTTGAAGTTTGGTCTCTAGCGAAGGTAAGGAGAGAGATGGTTTAGTTAATTTGGTTTATGCTTTGAAGTTTACTGAGCTGGTATAACATGTGTATGTGGTTTAATTTAAGGTTTGATGTGGTATGATGATTTTAGGTTAAAGAAGTGAAGAGCTAAGGTGACGCATCAAGTGATTTCGTGTTTCCAAAGGAATTGAGGTAAGGAAATTATGTAACGGACGTAAGGCGGCTATGTCCGCATGTTTTATGATATTTGTATGTGATTTGGAGAGAAACATCAGCTGGTTTTGTGCAGGAAAAGATACATTTTCGGACTGTCTCCTAGTACCAATTAGGTTAGGAGCAGCCGACTGCCTTAAGTAGCAGCCGACTGCCTAGAGACAACCAAAACGCCGTTTTTCGAAAACCGATGCAAACCAGTCGACTGCTATGTAAGCCAGTCGACTGCTACTTACCCAGAAGCATTCTGTTTCAAACAGTCGACTGCTATATGGGACAGTCAACTGCTATTGTCAATTTCATTCTGTTTCAAAAACAGTCGACTGCTATATGACCAGTCGACTGCTATTTGCTAAGGAGCATTCTGTTTGAAAACAGTCGACTGCTATATGGACCAGTCGACTGCCCCCATGTATTTTTCAAATATGAAGTATCGAAATTTTAAAATGAAATTAATTTCGATAAATGAAGTTATGAAGCAGCAGCCGACTGCCTATAAACCAGTCGACTGCCTGTATGAAAAGAGAATTTCAAAGCCAAAATGTTTTAAACATCAAAGTGCTTTCTGAAAGAAAGAAGTATACAATACATGTTTTGAGACTATGGACTGCGTTATGATATGCATTTCTGATGGCTGAGTGACTCTGATCAAGTCCTCAGTAATATGTTATGTTGAGCGAGGAACCCTAATCCGGTCCTCAATCCCACAAGTGACACCTGATGAGTGTTCGCTGTGGATTTCTAAAGGCAGGAGAGAATCCCTGACTATACAAGAGTGCACTACTGTACCAATGCATGATTAGAGTCATATAATGGGAATGAACGGTTTATATGACGATTAAATCGCTTAAATAATTGTACATAGTCTCCATCCCTATTTCAAAGGATATATGATGTACATTTTGAAGTGAAGAAGTATATGAAGTATGATGCTTAAAGAAAGTATGTATGAAGAAAGAAGAAGTTTAGTATGTATGATATGCTACAGAAAATGTGTTTGCTTATACCATTTGAAATAATATGCATGGTTGCAAACAATGCATGAAAGATGTTTATGATGCATGCTTTATAATGCTTTACATGACATATAGAGCCAAGTAGGAAAAATGCATATAGAGGCATAGTACGCTCTTTTACATATTTTTCTTACTGAGCGTAAACTCACCCTTTTACGACATTTTTCCTACAGATTACCTAAAGTAGACCTCGCTCCGAGTAGAGGAGCTTTGATTTATAAAGATTGCAGTGTACCTTCTCGAGACGCTTCCCGGTTAGCACAGAAGGTATATTACATGTTTATGTACAGTAAAGTGTATTTCAGCTACGGTACAGTACAAGTAGTCTTTATGTATATAAGATGTCGGGGATGATGTAAGTTAAGACGATGTATGAGATCCTGTGGAAAAATGAATGATATTTATATATATCATTTTGTGTCTATGGAAATTTAGAAAAATGTTTATATGAGCTATTAAATGATTAGCTTAAGATTAAAGGAAGAATGACACTGGATAAACTAAATCTAAATAAAGAAGGAAAAAGTTAGATGATAAGATGAAGTGACGGGGACGTGACAGAGTGGTATCAGAGCAGTTTAGATTGAGGTTTGTCAGTGTCAAGAAGCTAGAAATAGAGTATATTCTCCAATTGTACTGTACTTGTCTGAATACAAATGTATAGTATAGCTATTTCTAGTTATACTAAAGAGCTCAATGATGATTATATTTACAGTATGAGCTCACGAAGAAGAGGTACAAGTAGAGGAAGAGGACGGGGTCACACTGAAGAGCCCCCAGTTCCGTCTCCTCATCCATCTCCACCGCATAGCCCAAATACAAGGCTAGCGAAGATGGAAAAGCACATGGAGAACATGGCCACGATGTTCAACCAGTTCATGTCAAACTTTCCCAATGTGGCCACAAGTACCCAAGCAGCTACACCTGCTGTTGCTCCCGTAGAAGTAATACCACCAGCCCCAACTACGGAAAGACGGGATCCTAGAGCTTATTGCAGTGTGGCATTGATTAAGGAATTTAAGAAATTGGATCCGCCTAAATTCAAGGGGGAAAGAGATTTGTTGACAGCTGAGAACTGGATGAAAGCTGTCCTAAAATCTTTTGAATACATGCCCTGCTCCGAAAGGGAGAAAGTAGGCCTGGCTGCCTATCTATTGATTGATGATGCTGAATATTGGTGGCAAGCCACCCGGACCGTGTTAGAGGCCCGATATGATGAGGTTACGTGGGATAGATTTGTAGAAGCTTTCCATGAGCAGTACATCCCACGCACTGATCGTAATAGATTGAAGATTGAGTTTCTTAGTTTGACTCAAGGTACGATGACGGTGAATCAGTATGAATCAAAGTTTATTACCTTGAGTAGATTTGATCCAGAGGTCCTCAGAGATGAAGGGCATAAAATATACAGGTTCATCGAGGGATTGAAGTCCCCGATTAGATCTAAACTGTATCCGATGGACATCACCACCTATGGAGAAGCTGTCCGTAAGGCTCAGTTGTGTGAGCAAGACTATGATTTGCATCATGCTGACTTCCGAGCCAAGAGTAAGGGCAAGGAACCGATGAAGCGGAAGTCGGATGAGAAAACTTCGAGTGATAAGTATCCATTTCGGAGAAGTAGACGATCTGAAGGAATTTCTATAGGTAAGTAAAGTATAGAAAGACGATCTTTAAATTAACCTAATGGTTACACGGATTTTATTGAAATTGAAGTATGATGATGATACTAATGTAGGTACTCCTAGAGCTACCGGGATCAAGATAGGTGATGAACGATCCCAAAATCAAGTTGGAAGTACCGCTAGCTCGCAAAAGAGTACAATGCAAAGATGTGAGCAGTGCGGGAAATTTCACGGATCACAGCTATGTCGCTGGGCGAGTGGCGCTTGCTTTAGATGTGGGGAGAAAGGGCACATGATTAAGGATTGCCCTCAAAGAGATCCGAAGATGCCTGAGGAATCAGATAAGACCCCTAAACCGCAACCTAAGGCCACTGCTGCCGAGAAGGGGAAGAAAACTGTGACCCAAGGACGAGTGTTTGCCATCGACGAAGAGTCTGCCGATGCCTCGTCCAAAGTGATTAAAGGTACAATTTACCTATTTGGTATGAATGTCATGGCATTGTTTGATCCAGGTTCTACGCATTCTTTTGTGTCTCCTAAGTTTGCCATGAAATTACCTGTTGAGCCTGAGACTCTAGGACACTTATTAAGGATAAGCACACCTTTTAAGGAATCACAAATGACAGAGTTAGTGTATAGAAATTGTAAGCTACGGGTAGGAGAAAGAAAATCTAAGGCTGACCTAATCTACTGAATATGTATGGGTTTGATGTTATTTTGGTATGGAATTGGTTAGCTAATAATCATGTTATAGTAGACTGTATGTAAGAGCGTAACATTTTCTTCACCCGTTAGCTATGTTGTAAATTTTGCAAGTAAGTATATGAAAGCATGTTTGATTTTGATATGGTTACAAATGAAAGTAATGAGAAGTATGTATGACTGTATGAAGGATACATTGCTTATGTGGAGAACGTAGATCAGAAACGTCCCGGACTCAAGGATATTCCTGTAGTCCAAGATTTTCCAGAAGTATTTCCGGATGATCTTCCAGGACTTCCTCCGGATAGAGAAGTGGAGTTCACTATTGATTTGGTGCCCGGGGATGCCTATATCAAGAGCTCCTTACCGAATGGCTTTGGTAGAATTGGAAGAACTTAAGAAACAGCTTCAGGAGTTGCTAGACAAGGGATTCATACGACCCAGCGTATCCCCTTGGGTGCTCCTGTGCTTTTTGTCAAGAAGAAGGACGGTAGTATGAGGTTTATGCATTGACTACGGTGGTTGAATAAAGTGACAATCAAGAACAAGTATCCTCTCCCAGGATAGACGACCTCTTTGATCAGCTAAAGGGTGCACAAGTCTTTTCCAAGATAGACTTGAGATCGGGATATCACCAGTGAAGATTCGAGATGAAGATATCCTTAAGACTGCATTCCGGACACGGTATGGTCACTATGATTCCTAGTGATGCGTTTGTCTGACCAATGCACCTGCAGCTTTCATGAATCTGATGAATGATGTATTTAAGCAGTACCTGGACCAGTTTGTCATTGTCTTCATCGATGACATTTTGGTCTACTCGAAGTCTCGAGAAGAGCATGAGCAGCATTTAAAGATAGTTCTGCAAACCCTCAAGGATAGAGGATTGTATGCCAAGCTAAGTAAATGTGATTTCTGGTTGAATCAGATCTCCTTTTTAGGTCATGTGATCAGTAAAGATGGAGTCTCGGTTGATCCATCAAAGATTGAAGCGGTGGTTCAATGGGAAAGACCGAAGACTGTGACGGAGATTAGGAGTTTCTTGGGTTTAGCTGGCTACTATCGAAGGTTTGTTGAGGGTTTCTCGAAGTTAGCTGCTCCACTGACGCGCTTGACGCGCAAGGAAGTGAAGTATGAGTGGAATGAAGCCTGTGAAAGTAGCTTTCAAGAGTTGAAGCGCAGGCTAACGACTGCACCGATCCTTACCATCCCTAGTGGTTCAGGTGGATTTGCGGTGTATAGTGATGCCTCAGGGCAAGGTTTGGGATGTGTGTTGATGCAGCACGGTAAGGTAGTGGCCTATAGTTCCAGACAATTGAAAGACCATGAGAAGAACTACCCGACTCATGATTTGGAGTTAGCTGCAGTAGTGTTTGCCCTGAAAATATGGAGGCATTATTTGTATGGTGAGAGATTTCAGATTTTTACGGATCATAAAAGTCTGAAATACTTGTTCTCTCAGAGAGAATTGAATATGAGACAAAGAAGATGGCTCGAGCTTCTAAAGGATTACGACTGTGAGATCTTGTACCACCCGGGGAAAGCTAATGTGGTGGCGGATGCTCTGAGCCGGAAGCATGTAAGTATGGTGTCTTATATGATGATAAAAGAATATGAGCTAATGGAACAATTCGCAAGCCTCAACCTTGATGTAAGACCTGATGAGCAATTTGGAATGACGGCTAGTTTGAGGATTGAGCCAAACTTGATAGAAAGAATCCGAAGTGCTCAAAAGAAAGATGATAGATGCATTGAGACTATGAATCAGATGCAGCCAGGTATGATCTCAGAGTTCAATCTTGGTAGTGATGGAATTTTGAGGTTTAAGAGTCGTATATGTGTTCCTAATGATAATGAATTGAAGAAGCTGATCTTGACTGAAGCACATGCCACTAAGTACACATTGCACCCAGGAAATACGAAGATGTATCACAATCTTCGCAAGGTGTACTGGTGGAAGGGCATGAAGAGAGACATAGCAGATTTTGTAGCAAAATGTCTCACATGTCAACAGGTCAAGGTAGAGCACCAAAAGCCAGCAGGATTACTGCACCCTCTGCCTATACCTATGTGGAAGTGGGAACACATTACAATGGACTTTATTATGGGGTTGCCCAGAACCAAGAAGAATCATGATGGTATATGGGTGATTGTCGATAGATTGACAAAATCAGCTCACTTCCTGCCTATGAAGTCAACTGATACGCTCAATACTTTGGCGGATATGTATGTAAAAGATGTTGTAAGACTACACGGTGTTCCAGTGAGCATCACTTCTGATAGAGATTCCAGGTTTACTTCCCATTTCTGGGAGCATTTTCAAGAAGCCATGGGATCTAAGTTAAGTTTTAGCACAGCTTTTCATCCGCAGACTGATGGACAGTCCGAGCGCACGATTCAGACGCTCGAGGATATGTTGAGAGCTTGTGCTATGGACTTTAAAGGCTCCTGGGATGACCATCTGCCATTGGCTGAGTTTGCATACAATAATAGTTATCATGCAAGCATCGGGATGGCACCATATGAAGCTCTGTATGGAAGAAGGTGTCGATCTCCGATTGGGTGGGAAGAAGTGGGCGAACGTAAGTTATTGGCTCCAGATTTAGTCGAGCAAGCCTCAGAAGATGTTAAGTTGATTTGTCAGAGGCTTAAGACAGCTCAAAGTAGACAAAAGAGCTATGCAGATGCTCGACGGAGACCACTTGAGTTTATGGTTGGAGATTATGTATTCTTGAAGGTTTCTCCATCCAAAGGAATCATGAGATTTGGCCGACGAGGTAAGCTGAGTCCTCGTTACATCGGTCCATTTGAAGTCTTAGATCGAGTAGGTGATGTTGCCTATAGATTGGCATTGCCTCCGGAGCTATCGGGAGTGCATAATGTGTTTCATGTATCGATGCTTCGGAAGTATAATCCGGATCCGACACATGTCATTGAATATGAACCTTTGGAGATAAGGGAAGATATGAGTTACGTAGAGAAGCCGATTCGGATTTTGGACAGAAAAGAAAAAGTTTTGAGGTCTAAGACGATCTCGTTAGTTAAAGTGCTCTGGCAATACCATACGATGGAAGAAGCTACATGGGAGCTAGAGAGCTTAATGAAGGAAAGGTATCCAGGATTATTCACATGATAAGCTAAAGCAAATTTGGAGGACCAAATTTTCTAAGGTGGGGAGGATGTGAGATCCCTAATTTTCATGTATTCCTCCATGTTTGTAAAGTATTTTAAGTTAATATGATTAAATGAATATGAAGTTGATGTGAAATTGATGTATGAATAATGTATGAATGATGTATGCATGATGAAGGGAATATAGAAGAAATAAGAAAGTTGATAGTCAATAAGTCAAATGAAGCATGTTGATATCAGAAAATTAATTAAGGCATGAGAAAAGAAATAAAATCAGAAATTTTGATTGGTGATTTAATAAATGGCTAAGATGGGAAGGAGGAAAAGAGAAATTAAATGGGTCAATTAGTCAATTTGAGGATTAATGGCTGAGATAAAGGATGAGATGAGCATGCATTTAATGTCTTGCATGACTCATCACCCTCATCAGTCATCACCTACGCCAGCCTCTTCCCAGCTCTCCCTCTCGTTCCATTCCATTCTTCCATAGTTTCCAACACAAGCTACCTTGACAGACCCTCTCGTTCACCCATCGATTCACTTAGTTGGTGGAATGAAAAACGACCCTTATCACTAGACTAGATGATATCCGGAGTTTGGTGAATTAATTCCAAGTATTGGAGGAGATCTCAAGATTTGAAGTTTTGGTCTCTAGCGAAGGTAAGGAGAGAAGATGGTTTAGTTAATTTGGTTTATGCTTTGAAGTTATACTGAGCTGGTATAACATGTGTATGTGGTTTAATTTAAGGTTTGATGTGGTATGATGATTTTAGGTTAAAGAAGTGAAGAGCTAAGGTGACGCATCAAGTGATTTCGTGTTTCCAAAGGAATTGAGGTAAGGAAATTATGTAACGGACGTAAGGCGGCTATGTCCGCATGTTTTATGATATTTGTATGTGATTTGGAGAGAAACATCAGCTGGTTTTGTGCAGGAAAAGATACATTTTCGGACTTGTCTCCTAGTACCAATTAGGTTAGGAGCAGCCGACTGCCTTAAGTAGCAGCCGACTGCCTAGAGACAACCAAAACGCCGTTTTTCGAAAACCGATGCAAACCAGTCGACTGCTATGTAAGCCAGTCGACTGCTACTTACCCAGAAGCATTCTGTTTCAAACCAGTCGACTGCTATATGGGACAGTCAACTGCTATTTGTCAAATTTCATTCTGTTTCAAAAACAGTCGACTGTTATATGACCAGTCGACTGCTATTTGCTAAGGAGCATTCTGTTTGAAAACCAGTCGACTGCTATATGGACCAGTCGACTGCCCCCATATATTTTCAAATATGAAAGTATCGAAATTTTAAATGAAATTAATTTCGATAAATGAAGTTATGAAGCAGCAGCCGACTGCCCTATAAGACCAGTCGACTGCCCTGTATGAAAAGAGAATTTCAAAGCCAAAATGTTTTAAACATCAAAGTGCTTTCTGAAAGAAAGAAGTATACAATACATGTTTTGAGACTATGGACTGCGTTATGATTATGCATTTCTGATGGCTGAGTGACTCTGATCAAGTCCTCAGTAATATGTATGTTGAGCGAGGAACCCTAATCCGGTCCTCAATCCCACAAGTGACACCTGATGAGTGTTCGCTGTGGATTTCTAAAGGCAGGAGAGAATCCCTGACCTATACAGAGTGCACTACTGTACCAATGCATGATTAGAGTCATATAAATGGGAATGAACGGTTTATATGACGATTAAATCGCTTAAATAATTGTACATAGTCTCCATCCTATTTCAAAGGATATATGATGTACATTTTGAAGTGAAGAAGTATATGAAGTATGATGCTTTAAAGAAAGTATGTATGTAAAGAAAGAAGTTTAAGTATGATATGCTACAGAAAATGTGTTTGCTTATACCATTTGAAATAATATGCATGGTTGCAAACAATGCATGAAAGATGTTTATGATGCATGCTTTATAATGCTTTACATGACATTATAGAGCCAAGTAGGAAAAATGCATATAGAGGCATAGTACGCTCTTTTACATATTTTTCTTACTGAGCGTAAACTCACCCTTTTACGACATTTTTCCTACAGATTACCTAAAGTAGACCTCGCTCCGAGTAGAGGAGCTTTGATTTATAAAGATTGCAGTGTACCTTCTCGAGACGCTTCCCGGTTAGCACAGAAGGTATACTTACATGTTTATGTACAGTAAAGTGTATTTCAGCTACGGTACAGTACAAGTAGTCTTTATGTATATAAGATGTCGGGGATGTAAGTTAAGACGATGTATGAGATCCTGTGGAAAATGGAATGATATTTATATATATCATTTTGTGTCTATGGAAATTTAGAAAAATGTTTATATGAGCTATTAAATGATTAGCTTAAGATTAAAGGAAGAATGACACTGGATAAACTAAATCTAAATAAAGAAGGAAAAAGTTAGATGATAAGATGAAGTGACGGGGACGTGACAAATTTGGACTTTAGCACAAATAACAAAGGGCAACAATTAATCAAAGTTGTAATAGGAATTGTCATTCACAGTGATGTGTATATGGGATCCACCAAAGCATATTTCTGGACAGTAAATTAGTGTTGTTGTGCTGGCCTTGTCTGAACAAACAATAAAAAAAATTGTAAAAGAACAGAAAGGTATCATCAAATAGAAAAATTTCGTGGGATTTTCTCTGCTGTGAGGAGGCCACGTCATTTTAATTGGTTTGGCCGTTGTTTGCCCTTTGACCCATTCTCCAGATGTCATCTTCGCCTGCCCGGGATGGGTAATTTGCCTGAGTGTTCTGCCTTCACTTTCCTTTAGCCTTCATCTCAAATAAGATAAGAAAATAATTTTATTAATTGTCGAGGGTTAAAAGGAGAGTGAAGAAAACAAAAAGTCAAAGGCATTGTAACTCCTGCAGCTTCAGCGTTGCAATTAAGCTTTGCTACAATGTGAAAGACAAAAGCAAGCTGCTAAGTGGTGAAAAGAGTGCAAAAAAAAAAAATTCCATACATCTCAGTTTCTAAGCTTTCTTAAAGTAGCAAAAAATGGATATCCAGAAAGAAAACCCTCTCGCCTACTCTGAGATTGATGATCAAAAAGCTCGAAGTGTCAAACGAACAAAGAATGGGGAATACAAAACCATGGATCGAGAAATGCTTGAAGCTAGTTGTCAACCTCTTTCATACAAAGACTCCTTACTCAACTCCAAGGAATTCCCACAAGAATCCTTGAACTTCCTACCCAACTTCATAGACGAGGAATCTAATGCTGAACCAGAAGAAAGTGATGATATCCCTACTATTTTGTTATCTAAAGAAGAGAAAAACAGAATCAGGAAGCCATGGCAAAATACAGTGATAGTTAAAACGTTCGGTAAAACAGTTGGATACAACTTCCTCCTTCCAAGAGTTCACGCAATGTGGAAACCAACCGAAAAATTGGACTGCGTGGATTTAGGACAAGATTTCTTTCTGTTTCGGTTCCATTCACTAGAAGACTTTCACAAAGTTATCTATGGAGGTCCATGGTTTGTTGGGTCCTACTACCTCACTATGAGGATTTGGGAACCGGGTTTTATTGCAGAATCATCCAAGTCCTTCTCAACAACTGCTGTATGGGCAAGACTTCCTGTTCTTCCGATTGAACTGTTTGATAAAAGCATATTACAGAAGATTGGAAACCAGCTAGGGACACTCCTCAAGATAGACTCATTCACTGACATGAATACCAGGGGAAGATTTGCTCGAATTTGCATCCAAGTAGATCTTGACAAACCCCTCATTCCTAAAATAAGAATTGGCAAATTGATCCAACCAGTGCTATACGAAGGAGTGAACCTCTGCTTTCAATGTGGGTGTATCGGGCATAGGAAAGAAAGTTGCACTGTTGGCAAAGTTGACATGGAGGTTTCGGAATCCACTCCTCATGATTAAACGATGAATGGAAAAGGAAATGTTGAGCATGCTGAAACTAAGAAAGAAGAAGACGGTTCTAAAAACACATACGGGCCATGGATGCTCGTAACCAAAAGGAAGACGAGATACAAAAAAGAGCAGAAAATGGGTCAAGAAAACCCGAACGGTTACCCGTTCCAATCGACAAAAGGAAAAGGCAAAGGAAAATTTATGGAACAAAGTAAACAGGAGGAGCAACAGTCACATGCCCAACAGCAGGCTAACAAAGCTAGGCCTTCCAATAGCTGGAAATCAGACAGTACAGTCTTATCAAGGGATAAAGCTGACATGCAGAAGACATCCATCAATCTATCATCCTGGTAAAACTTTAACCATGGTAATATTAACTCGGGCAACACGATATTCACATTTCAAAGAGAAAGTTCAATTAATAACGAAAACAGAAACAAAAGAAGAAACGGTGCTATGCCTAGAAGCCATGGCAGATCCAACCGATCAGTTCGAGAATTTAGAAATGATGTATTTGGCTCAACACGGCAGGAGCCTGACGCTCAAGGAAGCCATTGCGATCCTACTCGGCAACCATCATCTAACATTGGACTGGGATATGAATCGGATCATGCGTGCCTGGAACAACGTAGTTCTCTCCCTGGACATAGAGGCACTCCAACAATTCACGAACACGTTTGCGAGCCAGGCCCCAATGTTTGTACCAGCGCTGATAGAAAATCTTCCATCCTTAAGGCAGATCTCTTTGATCCAAATACTCATCGACACAGTGAGGGAGATGACTATACTGGGAAACAAAGACATGGCTGTCCTATGGAAATCACGCCCAACAACCAACCCCATAACAGTAGTAATCAAGCCATTTTGACATCAAGGGATAAACAGGGTGGATTACATGATGCTAGCAATGCCACAACACTTTCAATCACCAAATCTTTTATGCAAGACTCTAACAGGGGAAGTCAAGATGCTGCTGGAACTGGCAGGATTGCTCCTTAACTCTTTTCCTCTTGAAGCCTTTCCAATGAGATACTTATTTTGGAATGCTCGAGGAGCTGGCAGTCCAGAATTTAGAAGGAATTTTAAGGAACTCGTCAACATCAATTGTCCTAGTGTGGCGATCATTGTTGAGATAAGAGTCTCAAGAAACAAAGCAGATCAGATTTGCAACTCGTTAGGATTTGATAACTTCTTCAGAGTAGATGCTGATGGATTTTTTGGTGGCATCTGGCTACTATGGAGGAATGACGAAGTCTCGGTGGACATTATCCATGCAACAAGCCAAGTCATTCACGTCTCTATTAAGGTAACTTCTGACCCCTCTTCTCTATTTACTTCTAACTATTCTCAGCCTTGGATTTTATCTGCGGTATATGCAAGACCCGTCTATGATTGGAGACGTATTCTCTAGGAGGAATTACAAAATTTTGCTCAATCCCACTCTCTCCCGTGGACTATCATGGGAGATTTCAATGAGGTGATAAATGAAGCGAAAAAGCTTGGAGGGAAACCTATTTTCCAAAGTCGAGCCCGCAGATTCCTAAACTGTATGAATATATGTGGCATGATTGATCTTGGGTTCGTTGGTCAAAAGTTCACTTGGATTAGTAAAAATAGTCATGGCCAAGTTATCAGAGAAAGGCTTGATCGAGCCTGGGCCAATGGAGAATGGAAACTCATGTTCCCCAACTCTGTTGTCACTCATCTCACTTGGGTTTACTCTGATCATAACCCGCTTCTTATGGACCTCCATCCCAGAAGTACCCGTATTGGTCAACGGCCATTTAGATTTGAAACCTTGTGGATGAACCATATGGACTTCAAAGAAGTGGTTTGAAACTCATGGGTGCAAGCCCAAAATTCGGCTATACGAGCCATACCAATCTTTAAAGAAAATGTGACCAGTTGGAATAAGAGCTCTTTCGGAAACATCTTCATTCGAAAGCGAAGACTACAAGCACGGCTGAAGGGAGTTAAAAAGCTTTAGCAGAATTTCATCGAGATTGGCTCTTTAAACTAGAAAATGAACTTGAGAAAGAGTTACAACTTGTGCTCAAATTAGAGGAAGAATTCTGGGCCATGAAATCTAAAGTCGAGTGGATTTTAGATGGAGACAGAAACACCCGATTTTATCATTTGAGCACCATTCAACGTGGAAGAAGAAATAAAATTCTTGGCATTAAAGATGCGGTAGGGAACTGGATCCTTAACCCTACTGATATCAATAGCTTCATCAAAGAACATTTCTCCAAGCTGTTTACCACGTCTAGAGACAATTGCTTGATGTATCAACCCTTTCCAATGAGGTTTGCAAATATTTTGTCAATCGAAGATCAAGAATATCTTCTTAAGAAAGTTTCGAGACAAGAGGTTCACAAAGCTATCTTCTCCATGAAACCTTTCAAGGCACCAGGCCCAGATGGTCTCCATCCGGTGTTTTTCCAAAAATGCTGGGACATTGTAGGAGATTCAGTTTGTGAAGTGGTTGACCAAGCTCTTACTTCAGGAAAAGTTTCATCTGAAATTAACTCTTGCCTCATTTGTTTGATCCCAAAAGTCACTTGTCTAGAATCAATCAACAATTATAGGCCTATCGGTTTGTGCAACACCATCTATAAAGTGATTTCCAAAGTCATTGTAGCAAGAATTTGCCCCATATTATCTAGAATTATCCATCCACTTCAAGCGAGCTTTATTGCTGGAAGGAAAGCCCAAGATAATGCCATCATTGCTCAGGAGATAATCCACTCCTTTAAGAGAAAGAGAGGCAAGCATGGTTGGCTTATAGCAAAAATTGATCTTGTAAAAGCTTATGATCGCCTCGAATGGAGCTTCATCAGAGATGTTCTCGTTTTCTTCCAATTCCCATCTTTATGGGTCAACCTCATCATGTTGTGCATAACTACATCATCCATGACCATTTTAGTTAACGGAGAACAAAGCGCTACATTTGTTCCCTCTAGAGGCTTAAGACAAGGGGATCCACTTTCACCGTACCTTTTCATTCTTTGCATGGAGTTCCTCTCACTGAAGATCCTTGAAGCCTGTGAGGTTGGACACTGGTCTCCCATCCAACTTAACAGAAGAGGACCAAAGCTTTCTCACCTCTTTTATGCGGATGACCTTATGCTGATAGGTAAGGCGTCAGAAAGATCTTGCTTAGCAATGAGAAATGTGCTTATGGATTTTTGTGAAAAATCTGGCCAAGAAGTTAGCATGGAAAAATCCTTAATATACTTTTCGACGAATGTTGAGGAAAGCACCAGAAACAATCTAAGTAACTTGCTCCAAGTTCCATGGTCAGATGAGTTTGGAAAATATCTCGGATTTCCTATATCAAAAGCTAGACAGGCAACGAGCTTCAGATTCATTGTGGATAGAATAAAAAATAAGTTGACAAGATGGAAAGCGAATTTGCTAACTATGGCAGGGAGAACTATACTTGCGAAATCTACTATCAACGCAATTCCAATGTACTATATGCAAGGATGTCCTATCCCTAAGAGCATCTGCAGAGAGATTGATAAAATCACTAGAGATTTTATATGGGGATCCTCCAATGATCGTAAAAAGATTCACCACGTGAACTGGAAGACTGTCACGAATGCAAAGGAAGATGGAGGACTTGGAATTAGAAATATGCAATCCCTCAACGATGCCAACATGGCAAAACTTAGTTGGCGACTGATAACAGAACCTTCAAATCTTTGGACAAACGTGATGAAATCCAAATATTCCAGAAATGGGATATTCATCGAAAAGAATTGTTCTTCGACATGGGCCGGAATGATAAAAAGTTCTCATATTTTAGAAAAAGGTCTTAGATGGGTGATCCATTCTGGCGACCAAACACTGTTCTGGAAAGACAATTGGATTGGTTTGGGTCCTCTAAACAAAATTATATTTGGCCCTTGGACAACACAAGAAGAAGACATAGATGTACAATCCGTGCGAGACAATGAGGGCAATTGGCTGCTTGATAGAGTAGGTGTGCCAATCCCAGAAGATATTAAGCTCATTATCAAGGCAACCCCCTTTCAACTTGAATCAAGAACACCTGATCGCATTGCTTGGGATTCTTCTCCCTCAGGAAAATTCTCCCTTGCTTCTGCTTACAAATTTGCGAAAGGTGGGATACAACCAAGCAATTTCCAGTGGCGTGATATATGGAATATCCCCACGCTGCCAAAAATCCAGATATTCTTGTGGGAATGCTACCACCTTAAAATTCCTACAAGGTTGAAACTTGCGGCAAGAGGATTGACAATCGATACAAGATGTCCAAGATGTTTGATTGTTGAAGAATCCATTTCACATTGTATTAGAGATTGTAGAGGTGTTCGTATCTTATGGGACTCTTTTGAAGTTCCAAATCACATGAGAGAATCCTTCTCTTTTGATTTCTTAGATTGGGTGACTCTCAACATTAGAGAAAATGGAAATACAATGCTTGAGAGTATTCCTTGGAAAGTTTATTTTTCTTTTATGGTCTGGTTCATCTGGTTAGATCGGAAGAAATTGGTTTTTGAAGGAACTGCTGACTCAGTCGACCATTGGTGCAATACTATCAAGATCAAAGTCAAAGAATATTGGGCATTCGCAAGCAGGGAAAAAAATCCAATCCCTAAATCAATCATTCACATTAGCTGGACCAATCCCCCAACCAATTTTATCAAACTCAATACTGATGGTTCCTCCATAGGTAACCCTGGGAGAGCTGGAGCTGGAGGAATCTTTCGTGACAGCACTGGTAGATGGATTGGCGGATATGCTCGTGCCCTTGGAATTTCAACTAGTATTCTTGCAGAACTCTGGGGCCTCAGAGACGGCTTGCGTTGGGCCGTTGAGAACAATTTCCACAACCTGATTATTGAAACTGACTCCCAAGAAGTTGTCAGGTATGTTACTAATTTCTCAGAGAGTTCTCATGTTCATAATGCAATTATTTCGGATTGCAGGGAATTGATACGGAAGCTGAGGAACGCAAAGATCAACCATGTGTTTAGAGAAGCTAATTCTTGTGCGGATGCTCTTGCGCGAATGGGGACTTCCTCTGAGGAAAATTTTGTAGTTTTTGATTCCCTTCCTTTAGAATTATCTCCCTTATTAATCTCCGACTGTATGGGTATCGCCATACCCAGAAATGTATCAAGCTGTAATCCCTTACCGAGATAATTTCTTTTGTTTATACAATGACCAGTTATTCACAACAACAAAAAAAAAGAAAAGAGTACAAAAATGAAATTTTAAATTAACAAAGTTACTACATTTGTTAAAAATAAAAATTAAAAAAAATAGTAATCATAATAAAAGTGATTGTTGAAAATTTCTCATTAATAGAATTGTTTGGAAATTTGTAGTGAAAATTTAAAAAAAAAAATAAAGTGAAGAATAATTTAGTGGGAAGAGTTCAAAAAATCATTTAAACACATGACAATTTAAAATTTAATAAAAATAGACATAAAAAATCAATAAAGATATTAAATAAGGTGTAATATTTAAAAATAAATAACATAAAGAACGATATAAATTGTAATTTTTTAAAGGATTTATATATGATGTACTGACAGTGTATAGTTTTTATACACTGTTAATGTATAAGAAGTTGACACCTCATCACTAAGCCCTTATGAGCAAATTGAAAAAAATTTATTTGTATTTATTTTTAAGATTTCTATATGATGTACTGACAGTGTACAGTCTCTATACACTGTCAATGCACAAGAGATTGATACCTCATCAATAAGTGCTTATGAGCAAATTAAAAAATATTTATTTGTATTTATTTTTAAGGGCTAGCCATATTTTTAGTTTATTTATTGATGAAGTGTCAATCTTTGATGCATTGACAGTGTATAGAGATTATGCACTATCAATGCAACATATATAAACCCTTATTTTTATGGGTTTAGTAGTTTTTTAGTTTTCTTATTGATAAGTTGTCAACTTATAGTGTATTAATAGTGTATAAAAACTATACACTGTCGGTATATCGTATATAAAGCCTTTATTTTAAACTTATTAGCTAAGTAGACATTATTAAAATTGTATCAATTTGTAAGTACAATTTAGAAAACTTTTCCACTTAAAAGTTTTATTTATTATTAGTAAAATCGATAAATGTTCAACATTAAAAAAAATAAAAGATTAATACAAATGAAATTTAAAAAAATAAAAATTGTAAAAATAATACACTTAATTTAACATGTTATTGATTATTCTATTAATTAATGTTATAATTCTTCAATTAATTGATATATAAAGTTTAACCTCACGCGGAGCAGGCGCCAAATACTATTTTTTAAAAGCAAGAAGTAATTTTATTGGTATGGGATAAATCTAGCATAGTTTATTCACATTAAATTGATACATTGCATAAGTCAAAACTAGACAAAGCCATAATAATTAAATCTACCAAAGAGTAGAGAAATTGCACGGGCATGGCTAACTAAAAAGCTTCAACAAGGCTATAAACATTGTTGTGGGCATTGGGGAGAGCAGAACCCACCGCTTGTCAGAGGAAAAGACAACCCCAAAACAGAATTAGCATAACGGCAAAAACCAACAAGCACAAAAGCACGTAATAAAAGTCGCAACAATGAAAAAAAGAATTTATATATTATGCATTGATAGTGTATAGTTTTTATATACTATTAATGCATCAGAGGTTGATATCTTATCAATTGACAAATTAAAAAATATGTCAAGCCTTTAAAAATAAATATAAATAAAATTTTCAAATTTGCTCGTAAGGGCCTATCGATGAGACGTCAACCCCTGGTGCATTCACAGTATATAGAAACTATATACTGTCAGTGTATTATATATAAATCCATGAAAAAAAATAGTCTCTTACACCAATTTAACCAAAATCTTACATAAATATATATTTTTAAAATTACATATTTATGTAAGAGTTTTTAATTTGATATTATATATATGTTAGATGTAGTCTAATTTGTTCTGTTTAAATTTTTTGTTTAGTATTCGCAAACAGGTTATTTTAATATAAATTTATATATGATGCAGTAATAATGTATATAATTTCTATACACTGTCAATGCACCAGAGGTTGACACCTCATCAATAGACCCTTATGAGCAAATTAAAAAAATTTATTTATATTTACTTTAAGGCTTGGCATATTTTTTAATTTACCAATTGAGGAGATATTAACTTCTGATGCATTGACAGTGTAAAAAAATTATACACTGTCAGCGCATCATATACAAACCTTTTTTATATTTATAAATGTGTATTTGTGAACAAATTTGTTTTCATATTTGCAAACAATTTGTTTGTTTAAAGTTTATGAACACGTATTTGTGAGCATATTTATTGAATGTTAACAAAAAATTTTATTTTACTTAAACATGTTAATATTTAAACGAACTGAACACAAACATAATACTAAAACTTTTTAACTAATATCATCCAAACATTAAAAAATATAAACGAAGAATCATGAACATAATCAAATTCATTCATGTTCGTTCGTAGATTACGCACTTTATTTCCCTTCTTAAAAAACAAAAGTGACTCCTGTTTTTGTTTATCAGATACCTGTATGTATAAATATCTCATGGAAGACCGATCATACAATTAATTTTTGTTCCCCGTCTTTGCATCAGAAGTCTTTTGGTACCTTCGCTCTAAGATCAAGATTTCAAGCAGAATTTATATTAAAGATGGAGAGAAAATTCATGGAAGAACAATTGATAAGTATGCAGCAGTACAGAACACATAAAAATAAAAATTATCAAATCAGAGAAGATGAAAACTGAAAAGAAACCAACGTCTCCACTGGTACTTCAGCTCTTCAGAAATTAACGGGCGTGTCAATCCAGTTCAGGCTGCCAACTTGAACAACTACTTCGTACCAATTTGGCATTTCAGGAAATGTAAGCTCCATGAAGGTTCCATGTTTTGGATCATACAGAACAAGTGCTCTGTTTCTATACTCTAATAAGATCTTGCCATTTTTCAACATGCCTTGGACTCTGACAGACAAACCAAGGAAAGGAGCCCCTGCAAGATAGGAGCATACGAGCTCAAGTCCATTTAGCTCTAGTGCTTGCGGCAAGTAAGCTCCGATGGTGAATTTTTTGATCCAAGACTCCTTAATACCATATTCCTTCATAACCCAAATCTCCATTTGCTCATTATCATGATACGCAACTGCCGACAGACAACCTCCTAGAACCATAAGATGATGAAAACACCTGCCTAAGCCACAACAATCAGGCTTAGTTACCTCCTGGAATTGCTCAGTTGCGAGGTCAAATGATACAAGTAAGCTAGCCGTGGTGTACTTGTTAGGCACAGAAAGCCAATGAAGCCTCCCATCGACCAAAGCTTTGGGTAATGGCCGAGTCAAATCATAAGGTAACATTCCTATATTTCTCCAAGACAGATCACCAATTGTTACAACATGGACCTGATATTGTAGTAAAGTAGATGCAGCAACATCGATGTGGCTGCCTCTTCTAATCGATTGTCTTTGACGTACTATCCGGACCACCTTGTATTTATTTATGGTTGGATGAAAACCGAATGCAATGTGTCCCACCTCTGCCGGATACTTACTCAGATATGGGAGCTCTAAGTAAGCCCTGGTAAATGGGTTGTAAATGTACAAGTCTCGTGTATCATGCATGCATAGCAATCCATTTCATGAATCTACCAAATACTTAGACATAGAGACCGCAGGAGTAGGAAGTTTCTTAACCATCACATTTCCCGATCCATCACAATGAATATCAGAGAAATCTACAAAGAAAAGCTGATATGATGAGCTAGGCCGATTGTGTTGGAAGATGAAGCTTGGACCTTTGTTAGCCATGTGTGAAAAATGCCTACTAACAAGACGCAGATCTTGTATTAATCTTTGCCAAGCTCGGCAAACTAACATTGATTGCAGCAAAGATGTTACTGGAAGCCTCGACAGTATTTCAATGATGATCTCCTCAGGGAGTTGCTCCATCATATTTGTTGCCGCCTCTGTCTTCACAAGTTCGCTCTTTATCATTTTGATCAGAGAAGGTAGAGAAAAATAAGAGTTGATTTTTTTGGATAATATATGCTGAGTTCTGAGGTTTTGGCAACCAAAGCAAAATTGCCTGCACATAACTTATCTGCATTTTGGCACAAATTGATAAAACAACGAAAACAGAGTTATCAATGATGGCAGAATATTGCACAAAAAACAAACAAAAGAAAATGATGTATATATTCTAATTAAGTAGAATAGATATTACATATTGGTTTGTATTAGCCTAAGCTTAAGCAATAATTCTCATTCCTCATCACTCTTGGATTCAAGTTTTTGAGTACCAAAAACTCAAAAGATGCAATGCCTTCACAAATAAAAAAATCTTCTATTTTATTCTTCCACAATTGATAATTTGCGCAATTTAGTAGAATCATTGTACTTGTGCCAATATCCATAATTACACAAGACAAAGCATAATCAGAAGTTCTTTAACCCGATTAATCAAACATATAACTATGACATCACAATGGCACAAAAATAAATAATTCCAGCAAGTATAAATCATCCAACAATTAACCACAAAATCAATAATCATAAGGTGAAAAACCATTTGCGAATGAAATGGTAAATACCACAAGACTTAAGAGTTCACTCAAAATCTTCACTATCAAACAGAGTGTCCGTACAAAAGCAAAGTTCTTACCTTTCACAATGATTAAACAACTCCATTTTAAACTATCAATAAGTAATCTCAAAGATTAAAGAGAGAAAGTTGAGAAAATCACCAAGAAAATGATCTAATATTCCGAATCAAGATCTGAAGCTACGGGTCTCGGATGAACAATCCAACAATCCAATATCGGCATCTACGAGTCCTCTACCTACTGTCAAAAGATCAGCTCGATTGGACCAGGAATGATCCTCCGATCGTCAACTTAATGAGGACTGTGAAGAGAAGAATTTTCGCACTTTTTTTTTTATTTTTAGGGTTTCAGAAATAAAATCATCATCAACCCCGCACATTTTTCTCTCCTTTCTCTCACCCGATTTCTTGTTTCTGCCAGCAAGCCCAGAAACAAAATGGGCTTAAAACTCACAAGCTAATGACCCAAAAATATTGGTTTCTCCGATTAGGAAGGTACCTAAACCCAACACAAAAATGTCAGCAAATTAGAGATTTTCCTTTTACTTGAAATCTTTTCTACTAAACAATTGGCATTGTCTACCAGTTGGCATCCCTCCGTACAATCAGCAGCTTTTAGCGAGAATTCTGCGGAAGAATCACTTGTTATTGCCCATTTAACGAATGGTTTTTTGATGTTCTAGTGTCTGTCCAGAGAACAGATTCCTTCCCATTATAAATTGTTATTTTCCCATTATAAATTGTTAAACCGCATTGGACGTGTCACTTTCAACCAATAAGGAATGGGAGTTTTTCCAATATGATGAAGTAATGATCATAAACGTTTCTCTAGTAGCAAAAGATTTAGAGAAAACGGCTTTGGTCTTAACCAAACTCATCCCGCAACACACTCAAAATAATATACCTTTGAATGAAAAATTATACACATTGCAATTGAAATTGGATTATATAAATTAATTCATAACAAGAATTAAATAAATAAAATCATTAGATTAATTCTATTAAAAGGCTGATTAATTCATTCATGGGATTAAATGAATGAATTCATTGCTTAAATGAATGTAACTTTCATTGCATTAAACGACTGAATTAACTTTGAACTAAAATGCCTTTAATAGATGAAAGTTATAAAAGGAGACATCTTCTCATTTAAAAAATATGACAAGACAATCAATTCAAACCGAACATGAACAACATTTTAAAAAAATAACCTAAGAAACACGAACATAATTAAATTCGTTGTCGTTGGTTCATTTAGACCCTTTATTTCCGTTCTTAAAAACCAAAAGTGACTTATGTTTTAGTTTATTCAATCCCTTACATATATAAATGTCTCATAGAAGACTGTCATCATGCAATTAATTTTTGTTCCCTGTTGTTGTTTGCATCAGAAGTCCTTTGGTACCTTAGCTCTAAGATTAAGATTTCAAGAAGCAGAATTTTTATGGAAGAATGAGAGAAAATCCATGGAAGAAGAATTTAAGTAGGCAGGAGTGCAGGACATATAAAAATAAAAATTAGCAAGCCATGTTACAATCAAACAAGATGAAAACTGAAAAGAATCCAATGTCTCCTCTGGTGCTTTAGCTCTTTAGAAATTAATTGTAAGGACCCTTAAATGATCCCTTTTTACCGAAAATACGAATCAAAATTTTTTTTTCTTTTTCAATTACTTGGTTGGATTGTACGTAGTGTCACTAATCAATTCTTAAGGTAACTTTATATTAGCTAAGTTAATATCCTTTAATTACCTTAGGTCCCAGTCAAATTTTCTCACTAAGCATGTATTTATAATTTCTAATCATCCTACTTGACTAGATATGTCTCCACCCAAGTTGCATGCAGTATTATAAACCATAAGTATATCTTATACTTCCTTTAATTATATCCATATACTTTAAAAGTACTGAAAATACAAGTTTGAATATAAAAGAGAATACTGTACATCACATACCTTCAAGGGTAGTATAAAAGTCTCGAAAGACTTGCTTAAATCCCGCGTACAAAGCACTTACTGCAAATAATCTGGAAGGTGGAGAAGGGGGATGAGCTTTTTGGAAAGCCCAGTAAGAAATACACAAAAAGAGACAGATACCGTAAACTATATGTAAGTATCTAAAAACGATTAATAAGTTCTAAAACGTAAGGGATATTTCCAAAACAATGAAGTCTGAGAGATTCGTCAAAGAAGGAATCCAATCAATATAATAGAAATTCAAATAAAAAGGCATGCTATGCAGATATAGTAAATCAATCGAATTCAAAAATTATATCGTAATTCAAACCAATAATGAAAATCTGTATCAAATCATTTTCAGATTTCAGAGTCCAATCATATGAATCCATATCAAATCATTTTCAGATTTCGAAGTTCAATCATATAAATCCATATCATATCATTTTCAAATTTCAAAGTTCGGAAATCAGATGTTCAGAAATCATTCAGAAATCAGAAAATAATAGAAAGTGGAGACATGGCAATAACTTGGTATACATCAAGTAGCAAAGATATCCCATAAGTATAATAACAGATAGACAAATGGCCATAGTCCAAGTGATCTACAGTGAACACTGATCAGGTGTCATTTGTGACCGCTGCGGACTTTGATCAAATCACACAGCAACATAGTGTGCAAAATACATTTTAGATACAGATACTGTAGGCCCCGAAGGTCACACTATAGCCAGATATTATAGGCCCCGAAGGTCATGCTATAGCCAGATACTGCAGGCCCCGAAAGTCACACTGCAGCCAGATACTGCTGGATCCAAAATATACAGTAGTCCAGATATCACAAGATGACGATTAGCCAGTGTCTCAAAACATAAGTTTCAAAATTCAGAGTTCAAATCCGTAAGTCAAAACATACAGATATTTATAAAAGTTCATAAAGCAGATTATTGCATAAAATCAGAATTATTTTCCAAATATTTAAAAACTTAATAATTTCCAAAAAATATATAAAGAAATAGGTTTTAGTGTTATGATTTATAATAAATCCAAAAAACCAAATTTAAGATAGAAAAGTCACAAGTCTTTAAAATCATGCAATTTAATAAGCTTTCAATAAAAACTGAATTCTTTAGATAATTCATGCTAATGCAGAGTTTCATGAATCCAAATTCGAAAGAGCATTTTCAAAACTCATAAAAGTTCCGAAACCAATTAAAATGCAAGGAATTCCAAAAATCCGAAAACTTCATAATTTTTCATAAATATTTCTAAAACACTAACGTTTGGTAATTTTCATAAAATAAAATTTAATTTAAAAATTCATGAATATGCTAAAATCATGCAATTTAATATTTTCAAGATTAAACTCCTAAAAAAAGTTCTGTTCTTAAAAAAGTTTCTTAGCCTTTTAGCTGAAAATCAATATTCTTACGAAAATTCGATAACATGATGGTATCAAATTTTTAAAGTCTCTTGCAAAGCATACGCAATTCATAAAACATAATGCAATTGATCTTAAAATCATTCCAGTATCTCCTACGTTCCTTATGCATATCCCTTACCTAATAATCGCAAAGCAACTTATCCGTAATCAAGTCAAGCAGTCTTGTAGTCGATATTCAATAATCAAGCTTGTATAATCTCGTCACCAACTTATTCCCGAACTGCAGAAAGTCATTTAAATATTTTAAATTTCCAAAATTACTTTCCCATAATATCATAAATCTTAGAGACTTCTCAAAATTCATAATACAGTATCAATTCGATCTATTTCTTAATTAGCGCTAAAACTACAACTACTATCAAGTCATCTCATTATTGATTTTAAATATTCTCAAATCCAAAATTCCAGTAATGACATTATTAATCTTCACAAAATTTCCATATATAACAATTAACACTAAACGACATTTAGGTACACTACTGACCCTTTAAATCCAAATATATACATATATATAAATCTTAAGCCTTTCTCTTTTGAAGATCTCTTACAATCTAATACTATAATCACACTTAATTTACTCCATTACCTCCTATAAAGTTTAAATCAAATAGATTATCGCATCTATAGTCCATAAACACATTTAATCACATTTTCATTTTCAATTTCAATTTTTCTTTTTGATTATCAATAATCAACTAACACAATATAAATCTACAACTACCTTATATAAGTATCTTACCTAGTGTTTCAAGGCTAGCATCTTAGCCTCCCAAGCTTGCTTGAGCCTCAAATTACCAATTTTTGTACTCTACAATTCAAACACATACACTTGTACAATTAGAAGGTAATTTAAAATATATTAAAAATTTATCAATGCAATTATTATTTTCCTTACCCTCTTTTTTTTTCCTTCATACTCTAAATTGAATAAAATTTCCCGAGCTTCCTTTTTCCTTTCGGTTCCTGTGTAGCACCCAAATTTTGCCAACTTCAGCTCCAAATTGGTGCTGGCTCAGCCCTTGAAAGCCTCTTTTCGGTGCTATTTTCAACTCCAAAGATTACACTTTTTTTTTCAACACTTCAATGCAGCACCCAACCGGCCCTTCTTAATCCAAGAGTCCATTGTTTTGATTCTTCAACATAGTCCCAAACCTGCTCAGAAACTCACTCATTCCACCCTCTCGTCCTTTAGCCAATCCCTTATTCACCGAGAGCTTCAACTGTTTAAACCACCAAGTATCACGCACACCTCCCCTGTCAAAGCAGCAAAGCTGTTTTGTTTTGGCCACCCGAAATAAACTTCCTAGAGGCCACTCAAATAGTCTTGTCAAGCCATCTTATCCCTCAGCAACCCAGCTCAAATCAACACCTGGACTAATCGAAAGATCTACTTTCTTGAGCTTCCTCTTCTCTTTCACTAGCCTCATTTTCCAGCAGCTACACTGCCCTTCTCTTTCTCCTTCTATTCATTTCCTTCTCTCTCTCTCTCCCTCTTTTTTATTTTCATACATATTCTTTTTGATTTCAGAATGTGATGAAGAACGATTGGAATGAGAAGAGAAGGAAAGTGTGAAAGAGATGATGAGACATGAGGGAGATGCTATATGCAGAAATGAAAATAAAAACGAGAGAAAAATGAATGCACTATGCAAGGAGGGTCGGTGGAGAAGATGAAGGTGATGGAAGCATATATGAGAAGGAAAAGGATAATTAATGGGGTTATGTTGCTCTGCCCGTGACAGAGAACTAACCCAAATATATATATATATATATATATATATATATATATATATATTTTATTTTATTTTAAACTTATGTATATCTATATATATATATTAATTTACATATATTTTTATATGCTTCAATATGAATGTATATTTTCTTACTTGTCTTAATTTACATATATACTCACTTATATGTATTTCTTCTTTCTTAATTGATAAATATATATATATATATATATATATGTATACACACATGATATATTTATTTGCTTAAATTTTAATTTCCCTAACGATTAATATAGTTGATCTCTTAGAATTTAGTAGTCACTTAATTGAATAAATCCTCATATGATTTATCAAATTACTTTAATCCAATCCTATTTACAAAAGTCTTAAGTCCATCAATTTACCTAACTCTTCAAAGAATTCCAAAGTAATCATTTATACCAATTTAATATACTAATTTTTATTTATTAGAAGTCAAAATTTAGGGTTATCACGTTAATAGGAGTGTCAATCTAGTTCAAGCTGCCAACTTGAACAACTATTTTGTACCAATTTGGCATTTCAAGAAACAAAAGCTCCTTGAATGTTCCACGTTGTGGATCATACAGAACAAGTACTCTGTTTCTATACTCCACTAAGATCTCGTCATTTTTCAAAATGCATAGAACTCTAACAGACGAATCAGGGAAACGAGCCCTTGCATTATTGTACTGTAGGAGATCATTTTCATTTTGCTCCAGTGTTTGGGGCAAGTAAGCCCCGATGGTGAATTCTTTGTTCCAGGACTCTTAATAGCGTACTCCTTCATAACCCAAATCTCCATTTGTTCATTATCATGATACGCAACAGCTGAGAGACAACCTCCTAGAACCATGACATGATGAAAACACCTGTCTAAGCCACAACAATCAGGCTTAGTTACCTCCTGGAATTGCTCAGTTTCGAGGTCAAACGAAATGAGTAAGCTAGCCGTGGTGTTCCTGTTAGGCTTAGAAAGCCAATGAAGCCTCCTATTGACTAAAGCTTTTGGTAATGGACGAGCTAAATCATAAGGTAACGTTCCTATATTTCTCCAAGAAGGATCACCAACTGTTACAACATGGACCTGGATTGTGTTGAAGTAAATGCAGCAACATTGACGTGGCTGCCTCTTCTAATCAATTGTCTTCGATATACTATCCGAATCACCTTGTATTTATTTAAGGCTGGATGGAAACCGAATGCAATGTGACCCACCTCTGCAGGATAGTAAACCAATTTGGGGAGCAGTAAGGAAACCCTGGTAAAAGGGTTGTAAATGTATATGCCTTGTAAATCACGCGGGAATAGCAACGCATTGCATGAATCTACCAAATACATAGACGTAGAGATCGAGGGAATAGGAAGTTTCTTAAACATCACATTTTCGTCACTATGAATATCAGCGAAATCTATAAAGAAAAGCTGATACGATGAGCTAAGCCGATTGCTTTGGAAGATGAAGCTTGGACCTTTGTCAGCCATGCGTGAAAAATGGTTACTAACAAGAAGCGGATCTTGTATTAAGCTTCTCCAGGCTCGGCAAACCGACATGGATTGCAGCAAAGATGTTACTGGAAGCCTGGACAGTATTCGAAGGATGATGTCCTGAGGGAGTTGCTCCATCATATTTGCTGCTGGTTCTGTCTGCACGAGTTTTGCTCTTTATCATGATCACTTTTTCTTCTTGATCAGAGAAGGTAGAGATAAAGAAGAGTTGGTTTTTTTGGATAATATATACCGAGTTTTGAGGTCTTGCTGTTTTGGCGATCAAAGCAATGTTACCGGCGCATAATTTATTTTATTTTATTTTTCTGGTTATATAGCGCATAATTTATTTGCACTTTGGTACAAGTAGGTAAAACAACGAAAACAAAGTTATTACTTAATCAGAGATCTCGAGTTCGAATCCTCAGCATGCAATTGCGTTAAAACTCTTGAGGGAGAGTTTTGCCGCTCTTTAGATCCTATCTAGCTTGAATCCGGATTAGTCTTATACCAAAATAGCGTGGAGATAACGGATGGTTTATACGAAAATAAAAAAAGGAAAACAAAGTTATTAATGATAGCGGAATATTGCGCAAAAAACAAACAAAAGAAAATGGTGCATATATTCCAATTGGAATAGATTTTATATATTGGTTTGGACCTTTTCAAGGTAATTAAAAAGATAAATTAATTTTTTAATAGTTTATGTGTTTGATCATATCTTTAAAAGAGTAAATTTACAAAATTTAACATATATATTAATTAAATATCAAATTAACTAAGTTATAAAAAAGTTATAATTACGAGATAAATCGGATTTGAGCTTTAAATGGTTAATTCAAAATTTAAATTAATTTTTATTAGGTCTCATTTGTTAATCCAATCTTAAAATTAACATTTTGTGTATAAATCATTAAAAAGATCAGACAATTTTTTGGCTTGAATTAATAACTTAGGTCATGAATAGCTCTGACTATGCGTAAGATTGAAGAATATCTATTTTTTATTAAAAAAAAAAACCAAAGAACAAAATGTTCATTCTTTTCTCAATTCAGTTTTCCGTCGACCGAGTGATTCCAATTTTAGTTGATGTAATCAAGTCCTTAAACTACTCTTACTTTCTTCCTGAAAGAAATTTGAACTGGTCTTACTACTAATGCCTAATTCAAAGGAGTTAAAAGATGAAAAAAAAATAAAAAAAAAACCCTAGGATCCAATGGGGTTTTAGTTGAAATGCTAATTATCATCCTACCAAATACTGACTTAATCATGAACGTAAAAAATAGCAAGATAGCTTAATGAATTATTATAATAAGAAGATCAGCAAAACCCAAAGGAGACAACGTTTTTAACTGCTTGTTTTGCAGCTCAGAAACTAATAGGAGTGTCAAGCCAATTAAGGCTACCGACATGAACAACTATTTTGAACCAATCCGGTATTTCTGGAAATGTAAGCTCCTTGAATGTTTCTTGATGTGGATCATAAAGAACAAGTGCTTTGCTTTTGTACTCTAAGAAGAGCTCCCCACTTTTCAAAATGCATAGAACTCGAACAAACGAATTAGGGAAACCAACCCTTGAATTCAAGCGACGAAAGCCCTCTTGCGGCAGTGTCCGAGGCAAGGAAGTCCCGAACCCGATCGTGAATTCTTTGACCCAAGACTCTCTAATACCACATTCCTTCATAACCCAAACCTCCAACTTTTTATCATTATGATAAGCACCCGCAGACAGACAACCTCGTAGAACCATCTGATGTTGAAAACACCTGTCTAAACCGCAGCAGTTAGGCTTAGGTAACTCCTGGAATTGCTCAGTTGCAAGGTCAAAGGATATGAGTAAGCTAGCCCACGTGTACTTTTTAGGCCTTGAAAGCCAGTGAAGTCTCCCGTTGACCATAACCTTTGATGTGTGCCAAATAAAACGGTAAGATATCATTCCTAAATTTCTGCAAACAGAGCTGCCAACAGTTAGAATATGAACCTCGGATTGTACTAAAGTAGATGCACTAGCATAGCCGTCTCTTTTTCGCTAGTGCTCCCGGTATACGGTCTGGACCACCTTGTATTCTTTTGTAGTTGGATGGA
Organism: Heritiera littoralis; assembly: GCA_031772115.1. Classification (NCBI taxonomy): domain Eukaryota; kingdom Viridiplantae; phylum Streptophyta; class Magnoliopsida; order Malvales; family Malvaceae; genus Heritiera; species Heritiera littoralis. Next base: position 902,268 of record JAPDPK010000208.1, read on the forward strand.
AACCGAATTCCAAGTGTCCCAACTGTGCTGGATGGTTGAGAAGCTTCGGAAGCTCTATGGACAGCCTGGTAAAAGGGTTGTAAATATATATATGCCTATTGAATCCCGCATGCATAGCAACCCATTGCATGAGTCAACCAGAGACATAAGCGTAGAGGAATTGGAAGCAGCTTTCTGTGAGATCACCTTTGCTTCGCTATAATCACAAAAATCTGTGAAGAAAAGCTGATACGAGGCAGGCCAATGGCTTTGTAAGATAAAGCTTGGATCATTGTCAGCCATGCGTGAGAAATGCTGACCATCAAGAAACGGATCTTGGATTAAGCTTCGCCGGGCTCGGCAGACCAACTTTGATTGCACCAATGATATTATCGGAAGCCTGGACAATATCCCAACAAGGATCTCCTGAGGAAGGCGCTCCATGATATTTGCTGCCAGTTGGTCTATCTTGACAACTTTTCTCTTTTCCATGATCGCTTTCTCCATGATTACTGAAGGTCGAGATGTAGAGGACAAGTCATCTAGCGATCAAAACAAAGTTTCTGGTGTACAAGTTTCACAATTGAAAAAAATAAAGAGATCATCATCAATGATGGGGATATTATATAAAAGTATTGCTGGTCTTGTCGATCAAGAAGACAAACAAAAGAAAAAGTTGTATATTCCGATTCTTAAGAGGGTTGAAGATTTTACTATGTTTTGTGATTGTTATTTGATGATTTCTTCATCAAGATTCTCTAATTTGGTTGAAGATTTGAAGCTATTGAATCTTGACTTGGATTTTCAAATGGATATGTCAGTTAGTCTATTTTGATTTCGCAAAAGTTAGTCCAGTTTACAGTAACATCAAAATTTTCAATTTTATTGTAAGGTCGCCTGATAATAACTTTCAGAATTGTAAAAATTATTATAAACAATTGATAAATAAAAATAAATGTTAACCGACATAAGTTAACACAACATTTTGATTGGTTGTACATGTTTTCAGGCCCTGTCTGTGTATTGTGCCGGTCTGTACTTTCTGGTTGATGTAAGTTGAGCGTTGCAAGCTGGTCCTTTGTAAGGTGAATCTTTTATTGAATTGTAAAATGGCAGTGTCAAGCTGGTTATCGTGTTTTGTTGCTTTAAAGAGTTTGGGATGGTGTTTGGGCTAGTTATCTTTTTCTGGGATTAGTCTTTATTGATGTAGCTTTGGTCTACCATTTGGTTCACACTTGAGCAATTTATTGCTTTAACAAGCCTAATTTGGTTTTGAAAATGCAATTGAATTTGCTCATGTCTCTGTTGCGAAGCAAATTTCTGACTTTAGTTTTTTTGATATATACATCTCATACTAAGTGTGAAATTAAATTTAATTTGTTATTATTATTTGTATTTATCAATTTATTATGTTATTGGTTCAAGTCCATTGAATTTAATATGCTTTGATTATGATTATAATTTTGAATGAAAATACATTATTCAAAAAAAATCTGCTAGTATTAAACGAAAGACGATGTTGTTCAATTCTTGAAAAAATCATTAAGATATTATAATGATAATAATAATAAGATTTTATATTAGTATCATTAAGATATTATAATAAAGATAAGCATTTATATGTTTTATTATTAAAACGTTATAACCAAGAATAAATAAGTCAATACACATCTAATAAATTAAAAGTATTGTAAAAAAACTATAAAAAAAATTAAAGAATTTTAAAATAATGAAAAATGAGAAAAAGCATAATAATAATAATAATAATAATAATAATAATAATAATAATAATAATAATAATAATAATAATAATTAATTTAACCTAAATAAATTATTAAGTTGAGAAAAATCAAATTAGTTATTTTTTTTCAGGAATTATTATTTCTTATAGTTATTTATTATCATAATGTAAACGTATGAAAATAAGTTTAAAATTAATGTCGATAGATATAAAATGAGTTAAAAGTATTGTCAAACATTGTAAAGCAAGATTACAAAAATTTAAAAGTAATAAAATGTAAAAGTAAGTGTAATAATATATTTTAGAAAGTTTTTTTTATTTAATGTAAAATTAACATAATTTTTTTAAAAAAATGCAATATATATTAGTTACAAAATTCTTTATATAATATAATTGTAATAAGAAAAATTATCCTATACACTGTCAGTGGAGTTTTTTAACTCCACAAGCAAGATTAGAATGATGACATGTGTCCTATTTTATTTATTTTTTATTTTCTTAATATTTTTAAAAAACACATGTCGTCATCCTAACTCCGCTTGTGGAATTAAAAAACTTCACTGATAGTAGATAAGATAATAATCCTTTTAATAAATATGCATTTTTATTTTCTTAGATGTTAAATTGTTGTTTATATAATTACATTTTACATGTGAACATAGAAAATTGTGAGAATATAATGTATATGAAAAAAGATAATATTATAATAAATATATTAACAAGAAATATATGAAAAATAAGATAATTAATCAAATAACGGGATAAATAAGACAAAGATAAAGTTTGATCCAACCATTTTTGAAGTTGAATTTTGCATAAAATTTAAAACTTTTTAAGTTGAATTTGTTTTTAATTAAATTATTGTTACTTAAAAAATTAAGAGCAAAATGTGAAAAAAAATATTTTTTTCAAACTAAACATTATTTTATGCCAATTAAAAAATTTTAAATAAAAAAATAGAAGAAGAAAGACCTTAATAATACATTATTAACATTCTAAATATTTCATTATTAAAAAAATAAGTACATTATTAACATTTTAATATTGTAATAATGCATCAAATTTTTTCATATCTAATGCTATTTTCAGAAATTAATATTACATTTCAATGAAGTGTTAGTTTACAAATACTTTACTGTAATTTTTCATGTATCTTAAACAATACTTCACCATACATACCAAACACGGTAATACGAAGAACCAAACAACCTCATAATTTTTAGCTAAATTATCGTACTATACTTACATGCATATTTATAAATGAAATTTTCATATTTATAAAGTTGAAAATATTTTATGGTTTTCTGTATGTAACTTGCTTTTTCCTTTCTTCATTTTATTCTCCATTATTTTTTGGATTTAAAGCAGAATTTTAAAAGAATAAAGAATATGGTTGTCTAGTTTTTGTCACTTCTGTTTATCAAATTGCTCTATGTTTTGTGGAGATGAAACAATAATGGTGGAGCGAGGTCGCAGAAAAATGGGCTTTAGTCCTATCGGCTGTGTTATTTGTCAACATGTTAAAGGAGTATAGTCAATGGAAGTAATTAATTCTAACCCGAAAATCCTAAAATGGCAAACCATTTTAAAAGTGGCTTGGGTTTAAATTTCATAGTCTTTTAACTTTCAAGTGCAAGCCATCTCTTCGACTATAAAAAAGAGGATGAATGTGATTGTCACAGAATTGGCAAATGCCAATGCTCATATCCTATTGGACTTCACCTAGATAATATTTAGGTTTTGTTTGGTAGGATGAAAAGAAAAGAGTAAAGAAGGAAAATTAATTAATCAAATGATTATGTTCCATAACAACTTTTTTACTTTGTAGCTTAACCATTTGATTAATTAATTTTTTTTTCTCACATCTTTCTTTCTACTATACCAAGCAAAACCTTAGTTTTATGGTCCATGGTTTTCCATTTTTCCCCATCAATTTTGCTGTTAGTTTCCCTTCAATTGAAAGAAACATGGAGTCAAGACTAAACTACAATGTATAACTCAGAGATACCACCATAACTACAACACAACAAAGAAAACAATAAGCTGTAACAACAAATGGCGGTCATCCAAAACACCATAACACCCTGAGCTCATGGTGTAATAGACTGACAAAAATAATAACGTCGATGGTATTAGTAACACCTAACAACAAACACGAAAAAGTAAAAAATAAAAAATCACACGCCCTGTCCCCTGGCAGCATATCCATTCACTCCATTGGCTCCGTTCATGCTGTGAGAGTGCTTATCAGACTCTGTCTTTCTCCTTCTCAGAACAATGTACCAAGTGAATGCTTCCAACAAAGTCGCGGTAATACCCAAAAATATGAGAATGCCAATGTAAATTCTCTTCCATTTGTCATCTGGTTGAAGGATGTCGAAACCCTCGAAAATGTTGATGATGCTGAGGATGATGACCGCGTAGCCAACGGAATGGTGATAGATGTTCCAATACAATCTGTATTTGTGATCCTTCTTCGGCCTCAGAAGCAAAGCAAATACCTGCAAGTATTTCGTTCAAGCAACTGTGAGAAACCGTTTGCAAAAGAAGTAATAATTTGAAGTGGAGTAGTCCTTAAGGGAACTATATAGATTCTAGAACGCCATGAAAGCATATCATAGCGGCAAAATGAAGAAAAGGACAATTGAATTTAACAAAGTAACTATTTATTTACGTTGAATTAACTATTTTAGTGCTATGGGAGAAGAAATTACCTGAAGAGTCCCGAGGCAGAAGAGGACAATGCCAATGGTCCTGTGGGGATTATGTGTGACTCCAGGAGAATCGCTGCCGAGCTTAATCCCAGTTGCCCATCCTGCAACACCAACAATATAGGCGGAGGATTGGCAAGCAACATGGAGATAAAACCATGCCGGGTCTGCAGACTTGAACACCTTCATGTACCTAGCCGTCATGGCTCCCATAGGCATCAAGATTCCCCAGCTAACGGCGTTCAGTACTCCATGAACCTGGATAATTCAAGACAACCACCTTTAAGAAATTGGACTATTGATTCATTTCTTTTAATGGTATTACCAGTTCTATGGTCGAAATTGAGAGGAAACGGACCCAAAGATATGAAGGTTATTGAAAGAGTAAACTAATCCAACGAACTTGGTGATTATTGTGATGATAATAAAACCAAATTATTATGATACGATCAAGAAAATAAGCTGCTAAGTGAATCAACCCAAGATTGAGTCACTTACATTTCTTCTTCTAGTTCTTGAACCAGATGAGCTCCCACTAGATTGTCCTGTAAGGAAATTGACACTTCCAACGGATTGAACGTTGGCTCCAGTGGTCGGATGAACCCCTGGTCGGCCGTTACTCACAGGACCTTCCTGCCAAACCTGGTTGGTAGATAACAATGCTTCGGAGATTCTCAGAACTGCAAATATCGTCATTTCATTATTCTCAAACGTTGCTGAAAGGCTTGGAACCTCAAAGCTCAAAACACTCTCTTGCATGGAGGGGGTCATGGAATCAATTGATGTTGTGAATGCGTGAGCGACGCCACTGGAATTGACAAAGGCAACCAAAGCCTGGGAGCCCAACATTCTTGGTCCATTGGAATTGATAGCCCACGCTGACCACCTTGATGAGGTGGTGCCGGTGTGTCTAAAGGCTATCTCAACAGTCCCAGCTGCCTGATTATATGTCCAGTGGAGGAAACAGTTTAAAGCCGGAAGATCACTGCAGTTGGCGTATTGTCTGCTGTTGGAAAAAGTTTGGCTACGACAGGTTTGGGCAGACGATGAAGGCAAGAAAGAAACCAGCAGGCATGAAAACAGGACAATTTTCCAGGCATTCTCCATGTTGAAACAGAAAAGAAAAGAGGAAAAATGTATCCCAAAGCAATTTGGTGTCTTAAGCCCTTAGGGACCCCAACAACATAGATTTATATAGAATTCGATTTCCAGTAAAGTTGGGAAGGAAAGAACAAGGAATTAGGAAGAAGTCAGAGAGGGAAGTCTCTTTAAAAGACTGTTCAAAGAGCTTGTATTTGTTGACTAATTCTGCATACGATATACACAGTTTATTTTGGTTTGATGAAACTATAATTTTACTCAGTAGTCTTGATTTGGTAGAAGCGAAGGTTTTCTTAATTAGCCCAGAGGAAGCAGGGGAGAAAGTGTTGGGCCATCGGCTGTTGGCAGGCCACCAACCTATTTTGCGTCTTTGTTCACATTTGATCAGCTGCCTAGTTTACATTTGAAAATAGAAGAAAAGTGAAGAAGGCTTCTACGCGGTTGTGAACGATCAAGTCAACCAACGGAAACCGCTTAATTTTTCCACGCAACACCGAGTGGCTAACGACAAAGCTTTAACAAGGCAAGAGAGCACGTTGTGGGCATCGTAGAGAGCAGAACCCAAGACTTGCCAGAGGAAAAAGACAACCCCACAACAGAATCAACATAACAACAAATACCAATAGGCACAAAAGCACATAATAAAAGTCGCAACATTGAAAAAGAAAAAAAAACAGAATCTCCTGCACCAGTTTAACCGAAGAGCCATCAGAAACAATAGCCACCTGACGTCAACTTTGTCCTGAATTCAAATCCATATCGCTCGTGTAAGTCACAGGAACTTTTATTCTTGTATCAGGAAGGTTCTGCTCATCCTGATTTAGTTAATCTACCAGCAACAGAATTCTTACCCATAGCTATAAGTACTTGCCCAGACTTCTGCTACAATTTTAAAGCTCCCAAATGAGTAGCAAAGTTTTTAAGACGCCAAGGAATTTATGAGGATCATTTCTTCACTTTCAGCCAATAAGGAATGGGAATTTTTCTAATATGATGAAGTAATAATCATAAACGCTTTTCTAGTAAAAGATTTAGAGAAAACAGCTTTGGTCTTACCAAACTCATCCCGCAACAAACCCCGGTACCAGCAGGGCAAGGCTTCCAAGGAGCTCCTGAACTATCCACGTTAAATTTGAAGCAACATAAAGGTGGAGGAGACCAAGCTGAAGGAATAGAACATGACTGAGAAGCTTTATGAACTACAGCATAGAGAGGAATAACGAGTCTTCTATAGAATAGGAAAAGTTTGGCCATTTTGCTTTAATCCTGTTAGAAAATGGTCACATTAGTGAGCCATTTTTAAGTTAGAATTAGAGTGAAATTCATTTCATGTTAGTCAAAGATTTATGCACTCAAAATTTATAACTTTAAGCAGAATAATTCTTATTCTATCACGGCTAACCCATATAAATTGAATCTTTTCAAAGTAATCAAAAAATACATTAATAATTTTTTAATAGTTTATTTGTTTAACATATCTTCAAGAAAATTAACTGTAAAAATATAATATTATATTTTAATAAAATATCAAATTAATTAAATTATAAAAAATTATAATTACAAAGTAATTAGATTTGAACTTCAAATGGTTAATTCAAAGTTCGAATTGAGTTTTTATTGGGCCTCATTTGCTAATTTAATCTTATCTAATGAGTTCAATATTTTGCGCATAAATAAATAAAAGAATTGAACGAATCTTTGGGCTTAAATGGATAATTTTGTCCATGAACAACTCTAGCTATACGTAAGATTGAAATATAATAACCCTATATATATATATTAAAAAAAGTAACACAATTAATTTTCCTTCTTTTTTCTCCTTTAACTTTAATTCAATTTGGTTTTCCATTGATCGAGTCATTTCCAAGTTTAGTTGGTATAATCAAGTTCTTAAACTACTATTATTTTCTACAATTTTGAATTTGGTTATCTTCCTGAAAAAAAAAATCAACAGATGCTTATGAGAAGACTTGTTACTATTATACCAAATTCAAAGAGCCCAGTAGAATAAATTAAAAAAAAAAAAACTTAGGATCCAATGGGGCTTTATTTGATATGCTAATTATCATCCTACCAAATACTGATGAAATCATGAAAGTAAAAATATTAATAACTATTAATCTGTATTATTTTTATATTTTTTTGTCATATTGTTATTGTCGTATTATTGTCTCATGTCTAAAATTATCGAGTCTTGTTTTAAGTTTTAACTATTACGCATTTTTACTTCATCTAGAGAGCCGGTTGTACCAAAATGCTCTCGTGCATGAATATCTGATTAGGGAACTATAAAAGGGAAACGCTTCTTATCCAAGAAAATATTTGTTAATAATTGCATAGATTAAAATTGTAGACATAGCTTTAAAAAATTATATCATACAAGGTTTAAGGTGAGAATACTGAGTTAACAAGATGTAAAAGGTAGGTAAATTATTTTTCAAAAAAAAGGTAAATTAAATTGAAGAATTCATTAAACTCTACATAAAAATTTTATTTGCCTTTGCCAAAATAATTAGTTCTCTTTACTTCTGTACTCTACCAGTCTACCCTCCATATCAAATTCATGGATGGAATTGAAACATAATTGTTTTAAAATAATTCTAATTGATGTAAACTGGCTCTTTTGTTTTACCATCAATTATGTGTTTTCCGAAGTAATGAAAGCCACTTTGGTTTATCTAAACATTAAAAACTATAAATGCAGATAATCCGATGTCACATCCATGCCATGACACGGCAGAGCGTATGAAATCTAATAAAAGCAAGACTGATTTTCAACAAGTAGGTCCAAATATAAAGGAAAGAACATCTTCTTTGCCATGACTTCAGCATTTAGATACTATTTAATGTTGAAAATAGAGAACAAGATTCTAACATTTTATTCCATTACAGGCCAGCAATGGTGGAGCTCTTGCTCTGCCAACATTGGAAGCACTTCCTATTCAGACTTCAATCACCCTTGCTTTTGCTAGCTAGGTGCTATTTCTTAACAGCTAATGGAACTGTCAATCCCATTAAGGCTACCAACATGAGCAACAATCTTAAAAGAATTTTGCATTTCAGGGAAAATAAGCTTTTTGAATGTTCTTTGTAGTGGATCATAGAGAGTAAGTTCTCTGCTTATGAACTCCAATAAGATCTCGCCATTTCTCAAAATGCATAGTACCCGGACAAATGTATCAGGGAAATGGACCCTGGCAGCAAGAAATAACTTGAGAGCATATTGAGGCACTGTTGTTGGCAAGTATGTGCCAATGGTAAATTCTTTAACCCAAGACTCCTTCGTACCATATTCCTTCATGACCCAAATCTCCAGATTTTCATTGCCATGATAAGCACCTGCAGAAAGACAACCGCGTAAGACCACCAGCTGATGGAAACACGCATCTAAGCCACAGCAATCAGGCTTAGGGTGTGATAATCGCAAATTTCGTCATTTTATGAGTAAATCAAGTCATTGTAAGGCATTGTAAATTTATTTGACTTGTTTGAAAATGGGAAATCGATAATCAAATTGGAGAATTTGTACTCTCGAAGAATTAGAATTATCAAAATTTAATTTTTGGATGTTAATGGATATGTTGGAGTAAATGAAAAAAAATATTATTTAAGGGATTAAATATTTTAATTAGCTGTATGTGATTAAAGCGACTTATTAGAAAATTAAATTGGGAATTGTTTCAATATATATATATATGTTAAATATCAAAGGTAGAGGTGATTATTGGGCCGGGTTGGCCCGACCCGGTTCGCAACCGGATCGGGTCAATCCGGCCCAAAATCCGAACCGGCCCAGCCCGGTATGTTATCGGGCTGGGCCGGTTTTAAAATTTAAAAACCGGGCCTGGTAAGGGCCCAACCCGTTCGGGCCCGGACCAAACCGGACAGGTTCGAACCGGTCCGGTTAAAAAAAATTTAAAAATAAAATAAAAAACTTTTTGACTGCAGTTGCACTGTTGCACTGCAGTGCAACTGCAGTCATTCATTTTGATAGGCAACGGCATTTGGCCGTTGCCCAACCTTTTTTTTTTAATTTTTTTATTTTTAATTTTAATTAAATAAAAAAAAACCTTTGCTGCCACTGCGCTGCATTGTAGTTGCACTGCAGTGCAACTGCAGTATATGTGCAGAGCAGAGGCAACCTCTGCTCTGTGTTTGAACTTTGATGGCCGTTGCCCATCAATCTTTTTTTTTATTTTTTTTATTCTAATTTTTTTCCTATAAATACCTCTATAATCTTCTATTTTCATTTACATTTCTTCTATATTCATCCACTCTTATTCTCTTCACTCACATACTCTCTCAATATTCACTCAACCTCTCTCAAATTCACTTAAATTCCCTTATTCCAAATTTATAATATCATCATTTCCTTTCTAAATTTCATTTTTCTTTTTATTTTATAATTTTACAAATTTTACTTTTAATTTTCAAATTCTAATATATTATATATATTCCTTATTCCAATTTATAATATCATCATTTTCTTTATAAATTTCATTTTTCTTTTTATTTTATAATTTTGCAAATTTTACTTTTAATTTTCATGTTTCAATTTTCAAATTCCAATATATCATATATATCATACATCTATTTTTTTAATTTTTAACATATATTTATTTTCAAAAAAAATATAAAAATGTCAAATTTCTTTCGTCGTTCATGCTCTGTTTCTCGACCTTTTGGTTCTACTGAAATTCCTAATTTGGGTGACGAATCATTTAATGAAATCGAACCCGATATTCATCCAGAGGAGGAGCTTCCTTTGGCACCATCGTTTGGTCGTGGTCGTGGTCGTGGAGGAAGTCATGCTCAAACACAATCATTAGCTGCCACCACTGTTGCTACATCATCAAGACCAAAGTTTAGTCGAAAAAAAACAAGCAGGGTATGGGAGTATTTCGACATTGTAGCAAAAGAAGGTGAGACGAATAAATATTGTGCCATCTATAAATTGTGCAAAGGCGTTTACTCTTATAATTCCGGTGGAGGTGGTGGCAGTACATGTACGTATAAAAGGCATTTAATTACTATACATAAAATTAATCCTGATGCCGAAGAAAATGAAATTTTAGAAGGTAAACAATCTCAAATTAATACGCATGATGGTGGAAAAAATTTTAATTTTGATATGTTCAAGCTAGACGTGGTTTAGTTAGATTTGTAGTTAGGACTGAACAACCATTCACAATTTGTGAAAAAACAGGATATTTAGAATTTGTTTGTAAATATTTACAACCCACATATAAATCTGTTTCTAGACATACATTAAAAAGAGATTGCATGGATATGTTTAAAGAATATAGACAAGCTTTAATTGATAAACTTAGTAATATTTCATCTATGGTTAGTTTAACTAGTGATATATGGACTAGTACTAATGGTATAAGTTATCTTGTTATAACTTGTCATTGGATAGATGAAGATTGGTCTATGCAAAAACGAATTTTATCTTTAGATGTAATAGAAGAAGCACATAATTCATATACTATTCATAAATATATTACTAAAGTTTGTAAATTATATGGACTAGAAAATAATAAAGTTTTTGCTATTACTTTTGATAATGCTTCAAGTAATACTGCAGCTATTTCTCATTTAATTAAAAGTTTAAACCTTGTTATGCAAGGCATATTTTTTCATGCAAGATGTGCATGTCATATTATAAATTTATGTGTTCAAAGTGGTTTTAGTTCTAGTGGTACTGGTACTGGCATAGGTCCAATTGATAAAATTAAAATTTTAGCAAAATGGATTCGCACACCAAGTAATAAACGTGAATGGAAGCAAATTTGTATAACAAATAATATACCTGTTAAAGCATTTCCACTTCCCGTGGAAACAACATGGAATTCACTTCATCGTTTGCTTTCTTCTATTTTACCTTATAAAGAACTTGTTACTCCTTTTTATAACAATTATACAAGTAGCACACATTTAGTACTTTTTGAAGAAGATTGGACTTTTATTGAATATTGTGTTGATTTATTATCTACTTTTAAAGATGCAACCGAAAGATTTTCAACTCAATTTTATCCAACCACACCGTATTTTGTTCCTATTATCTACACAATGTTTGACAAATTTGTAAAATTTAGGAATCATGAAACTTTAAGTTCTTTTGTATATGATATGGAGGAAAAATTTTAAAAATATTGGGAAATAATTCCTCCTATTTATTGTATTGCAACTTTACTAGATCCTAGTCAAGGTGAGGTAAATATAGAAATTTTTTTTGATTGTTATAAAGAATTTCTTGGTCTTGATTCTATTGAGGATCAAAAGTCCTCAATTAACAATCTTTTTCGAGAATTGTTTAATGTTTATGAAACAGAAAGGGAGCAATTCAACTTTAATCGAGAAGAAGAAGATTCATACGAAGAAACCGAAAGTAGCAAAAAAGGAAAAGGAATTTTAAACGCAATTAAGGAAGCAGCAAAGAAGAGAATGAAGCTAAAAGGAAAAGCGAGCGGATTGGGATCGGAGTCAACAACTCGACGAAGTTCTAGCTTCAATGAGCTAGTATTTTTCTTAAGTCAAGATTTTTCTGTAGATGATAACTTTGATCTTCTCTAATGGTGGAAAGAAAACCAAAAACAATTTCCAGTTTTAGCTTCCATGGCCCGAGATGTTTTTGCGGTGCAAGTTTCTTCTGTTGCTTCGGAATCCGCATTCTCGACGTGTGGAAGAATTATTGGAGACCATCAAACCACTCTTAATCCGGATTCATTGTGCATGTTAACATGCCTTAAAGATTGGTTTGATGCGAAATCGCGCAATATCGAACTTGGAATGGCCAATGAATTTGCTGATAATAATTCAAAAGATGAGGAAGAAATTTCCAAGGCAATCCGTATAAATTATGAAGAGTAGAGAATAATTTTTTTTTTTGTAAATTGTATGTAAAATTGTAAATAAGTTTAGTCATAGTGAATATTTTTATGGACTACGGTCCTGTAGTTTTTACCCTTCAAACTTTTGAAGGGGTTTTCCACGTAAAAAATATTTGGTCTCCTACTCTCTCCTTTTTCTCCTTTGTTGTTGTTATTATTATTATTATTATTATTATTATTATTATTATTATTATTATTATTATTATTATTATTATTATTATTATTATTATTAGTACATACCAAATTAATTAATGTTATACTTATATTTGTTTAAAATAAATAAAGATTTAAAATACAAAATGAATTAATTTTTTAAAACATATTAAATAAATGAATAAATAAATAAATGAATAAATATTAAGTAAATGATATTTCAAATATAATAAATTATTTTAAAAGCCAAATGAATATAATAAATGAATATAAATAAAGATATGCAAAATGAATATAATAATAATATTCATAATATCATTATTTGTATTTTGAATCAAATATCATTTTATCATAATATTATATTCATAATATAACTTTAATTTATTATAACAATAATTTTATTAGATAATTTTATAATAGTTTATTTTTACATTATTGTTACATTAATTAAATAAATTATAATATAACTTTATAATAAATTATTGTTAAATTAAACTATTAACATTATTTATTATAAAAATAAATTTATTACATTAAATTATTAAAATATATTAATATATATTAAAATAAATTAATATAAATTTTTTAAAAATAAAAATTTTTAAAAAAAATAGACCGAACCGGTCCAACGAACCGGGCCGGTTCGCCTCTTATAGTTAATAGAACCGGTCCGAACTGGACCGATTTTCTACCGGTTCGAACCGATTTCAATTTGGTTAGGGCCGGAACCGGTGAAAACCGGCCCGGTCCGGCCCGTAACCAGATCTAATCAAAGGTTTGTATTTGAAAAATAATAAGAATACCTAAATAAATATCTTATTTAATGAAAGGTTCAAAAAAAAAGAATAAAAATAATAATAAAAGAAAAGAAAAGAAAGGAAGCTTCCAAAGAAAGCTTGTCGTGCATGTCTACTGTGGTGGATCATAAACTCAAAAGAAGAGAAGAAATATAATAGTATTAAATTAAGAACAGACCATTAAACTCAAAAGAAAAGAAGAAATATAATAATATTAAGTTAAGGACTAGCTTCCTGGAGAAGCCATTTTTCACACCACCAACTCTCATTTTCTACCCATTTTCTCGGTTAACAGAGGAGAGGAAGCCAATTTTGTTCTTTGGTTATGGTTGAGATCGAGAGATTGGAAGAGAGTTGGAGTAGAGGACGTGAGGTTCTTAGCACCTCTGCAAGCCGAATGAAAGATTGATGAGAGAAAGGAAAAGAAATGGAAGAAAAGCACAGTTAGGAGTAAAATGGAGGCTGATCGTGTGAGAGGAAGTGAAATCAAGTTATTTTCTGGGTTAGAGAAACTCCAGCAGTAAATGAGGAAGGCAAAGGCATGAAGGGATCCTTGCTTCAGTCTTGCTTTGAGACGCAAGGTAGAGAAGGTGTGAAGCTGTATTTCAGGTTTTAAAGAGCAAAATAGGGGAGAAAAAGGCAATGTGGTGGTGCTGGACAGGTTTCTAATGGCTGAAGAAGTTGACAGTTGTAGGGTCTGAAACAAAAACAAATTGAAGGTTGGAATGGCAGCCTTTTAGGCGTAAATAAGGGCTGATGTAACCTGGTTTGTGCTGCTGTAACAGAGGGCTTTTAAGGTCTGAACCAGGGCCATTTATAGTTGAGACAAAAAAAAAAAGGAGAGAGGGGACAGAAGGTGTTTCATTTGACCTTCATTTGATCGGTGACTTGGACTGGTTTACAGGCCAGTGCAGGGGAGTTTGGCACGAGCTTCAACTGAGTTGGGAGTGTTTAACGGTGGTTGAAGCGGCAACATCATGCGAGGAAGAAAACCTACAATGAAGAGAAGCTACAGCGGTGGCTGTTGAGGTTTAGAAAGGCTGTATATAGCCTGAAAATAGGAGATGGATAAGAGTCTTGTAGAGGCTTTCATAAGGTAGCAAGGAACCAACCAGAGGTAATTTTTGGCAAGTTCAAGTGCTATTTGTGGTGATTGTTTTGCTAGCTTTTTTTAAGTTGATTTGGAATTGATTTTTGGTTGGAGGTAAACAATGTTTTGCTGCTAATTTTCAGGGGCTAATTGTGCGTGAACAGAGGAGCGACGAGAGCCGAATAAGGCTACCAGGTAGGGAATTTAAAGCTGATTTTCTCGGCTGTTAAGGACCCATTTTTTTGGGCTGATTGGTAGGGCTATTGGGTGCCATATTGATGTTATTATATATTTATGAATGTATTGTTATGAGTTCTATTTAAAACACATGTGTGAGGTGGATATGCGGATTAAAGATTTCTATAAGCATAAAGTTAAGTGTGATCTTAGCATTGTGGAAAAATAAATAATAAATAATAGTGGTAAATAAACTTACCTTGGTTGCTCTATAAAGAGAGTGTGGCAAAAGGGATTATTTTAGTTAGATGGTACTAAGTCAATTTATGATGTTTGAATATGTAGTGCGACAAATGGAAGACGAACGCTTGTCTAGCTAATCTTGGCGTGCGCTCACGCTAAGCTCGGAGTAGGTAAGACTTTTATATAAATTCGCGGTAGATTTATATTGTATAGACTATATAGGATTATTAAATTTAATGATTATACAATAGAGAGTTGGTAATTATATGGTTAAATGTTACTTTGTGGAACTTTCAATTGAGTCAAATAGATAGTGATAATCTGAAAATTAAAAATATTTAAACGACTTTTCTGCAGTTCGAGAGTAAGTTGGTGAGTGGGATTATACAAGCTTAATTGTTGAATATCGACTACAGGACTGCTTGATTTGGTTTCGATTCTGCTTGATTGAGGTAAGGGATATGTATAAGGAACGTAGGAGATACTGAAATGATTTTAAGATCAATTGCATTGTGTTTTATGAACTGCGTATGCTTTGCAAGAGACTTTAGAAATTTGATACCGTCATGCTATCGAATTTTCGTAAGAATATTGATTTCTGCGATTTCGGCTAAAAGGCTAAGAAAACTTTTTAAGAATAGAATTTTTTAAGGAATTCAGTCTTGAAATTGCATGATTTTAGTATATTCATGAATTTTTAAAGTAAATTTTATTTTATGAAAATTACCTAACGTTAGTGTTTTGGAAATATTTATGAAAAGTTATGAAGTTTTCGGATTTTTGGAATTCCTTGCATTTTAATTGATTTCGGAATCTTTATGAGTTTTGAAAATGCTCTTTCGAATTTGGATTTATAAAACTCTGCATTAGCATGAATTATCTAAAGAATTCAATTTTTATTGAAAGCTTATTAATTGCATGATTTTAAAGACTTGTGACTTTTTTAGCTTAAATTTGGTTTTATGGATTTATTATAAATTATGGCACTAAAACCTATTTCTTTATATATTTTGGAAATTATTAAGTTTTTAAATATTTGGAAAATAATTATGATTTTATACGAAAATCAGCTTTATGAATTTTTATAAAGATCTCTATGATTTGACTTACTGATTTGAACTCTGAACTACGAAACTTTTGTTTTGAGACACTGGCTAACCGTCATCTTGCGGTATCTGGACTGCTGTATATTTTGGATCCAGCAGTATCTGGCTGTAGCGTGACCTTCTGGACCTACAGTATCTGGCTGCAGTGTGACCTTCGAGGCCTGTCGTATCTAGCTATAGTGTGACCTTCGGGGCCTATAGTATCTGGCTGTAGTGTGACCTTCGGGGCCTACAATATATCTGATATGTATTCTGCGCGCTATGTTGCTGTGTGATTTGATCCAGTCCGCAGCGGTCACAGATGACACCTGATCAGTGTTCACTGTAGACCACTTGGACTATGGCCATATGTCTATCTATTTATTATCCTTATGGGATATCTTTGCTGCTTGATGTATACCGAGTTATTGCCATGTCTCCACTATCAGTTATTTTATGATTTTTGTATGATTTATGAACTTCTGATATTTGAACTCTGAACTCCGAAATGGCTTTCTGAATTTAGTATGGTTTCTGAAATTTGATATCTGGATTCCGAATTTGAAATGTTTTGTTATGGATATATATGATCTGATTTGAAATACGACATAATTTCTGAAGTTCTCTGTTTTGATAAATATCCCTTACGTTTTAGAACTTATTAATCGTTTTCCGATACTTGCATATAGTTTACGGTATCTGTCTCTTTATATGTATTTCTTACTGGCTTTCCAAAAAGCTCACCCCCCCTCTCCACCTTCCAGATTATTTGCAGTAGGTATTTTGTACGCGGGGTTTAAGCAAGTCCTTTGAGGCTTTTGTAGCACCCTTGAAGGTATGTGATGTACAGTATTCTCTTTTATATTCAGACTTTTAGTTTCAGTACTTTATAGTACGGGGATGTAATTAAAGGAAGTATAGAATATAGTTATGGTTTATAACAATGCATGCAACTTGGGTAGAGATATATTTAGTCAAGTAGAATGATTCGAAATTATAAACGCGTGCTTAGTAAGAGAATTTGACTGGGACCTAAAGTAATTAAAGGATATTGACTTAGCTAATATAGTATTAGCTTAGAAATTGATTAGTGACACTACGTACAGCCCAACCAACTGTAAGAAAAAAAAAATTAGTCTAGGTTTTGGTAAAAAGGGTCGTTACAAAAGTTGGTATCAGAGCAAGGTTGGTCTGATGTACGTTAGTGTTGGTAGGTCAATAATTGTTTGCATCCCCTAAGTACTGTACATGTCTGAATATATACTGTACATTTTTGTTTAAAATGACACTGAATATGTTTATTCTATATGGATAAATTATCGTTTTCCCTAATCCGTATGTTATATGGTTTAATAAGTAATGAAGTGGTAAACGTTATTTGTTCGGTTTTGAACAAATTGAACTAATGTGAGTAGAGGCGCAATGGCTTATGTGATTTAAAGATCGATGCAGTGTATTTATCAAGACTCATGATAAGG
Source organism: Heritiera littoralis (assembly GCA_031772115.1). NCBI lineage: Eukaryota > Viridiplantae > Streptophyta > Magnoliopsida > Malvales > Malvaceae > Heritiera > Heritiera littoralis. The sequence goes on from JAPDPK010000208.1 coordinate 919,716, forward strand.
AATGAAGTTGTGTTAGATGGAAATGATAATGTGTAACGACCCGTTACCATATTTTTCACCTTATTTTACACAATTCATCCGGTTGAGCTGTCTATGATACTTCACATTTACTAACTGTTAAATAAATTTACATAACATTGTTTATATTATACACATCCTCTATCTTAGTTAATCAGATAAGTAGTACTGTAGACATATCTAAATACATAAAATAACTGATCGTACCTCATATAAATCAGTCAGTCTGTCACATCGTCCATTATGTGCAGCCGTGAATCCACAATCAACTGATCTCATAATCATCAAAACCTAAAATGTTAATATTGAAGAGTGAGCAAACCACGGCTTAGTAAGAGAGTTATATGTCACACTTGATATTCAGCTATTTATATGCTGAAAACATTTTTTTTATTCTCTTTCTTTTAAATCTTCCTAGCTGGCTCTAGGCTCACATGTAGGAAGGATACTACAGTCGGCTAGGGATCCAGATAGAGTAAGTTAGGTATTTTAGAATACTATACTTGTTCCGGAACCTAGAAGCAACTGTAGAGAGTACTAAATCCATTTTTCTCAAAATGATATGATTTTCATTTTTCACGGAGTAAACCACTTATTTCTTTTTACTTCAGTATCCTTTAAAACACATGACAGTTCAGTAGTAAAACAGTGGTTTACTTCTCTTCTCTTCAGTACAGTGATTTGTAATTATCCAATCATTGGATAAACATTTCTTCGATTATTTCTATCTTAGAAATAATTCGTATGTTATTCTTTTAGAATAAACATTTATTTCTCTTTCAAATCAGTAACTGTATCGTACAGTTCAATAAAACAGTATATTCAGTATTCAGTAAAACAGTATCTCGATACGGTTCAATCCGTAACAGAAAACAGTAGCTACCAACTCAGTAAATAGTATAAGGTAGCTTCAGTTCAGTAAACAGTAAATGGTTAGCCTTTAGTTCAGTAAAACACTAATCAATGGCTACCATTTCAATATACAGTACAGTTCTGTAAACAGTGTTTTGGTACGATTTTTCATCAGTAAACAGTAAACAGTACCGTAGTTCAGTACAGTACAGTAAACAGGATTCCGTAAATCCTTTCAGTAAACAGTAAAACAGTAAGTGAGACTAGGCATCACCCTACAATTAAATCATGCTATCATCGTTCCCCCTCCCCCTTGCGAGAACGGCATAATCATCCCAAAAAGGGATATAGTAGATTTATGGCTACAATCTATGGGTGGTCCTCGGGTCCACTTGCTAGGTGACCTCGAGACCTCTGATGACTTGGCAAGTCCATCAGACTCATAACTCATAATGCATGAAACTAAGGGCCTAAAGTCTCAAAATAATACAAAAATCGTACCTTAGCCTTTATGGATTTTAAACACCGTAAATCAAATATCCATAAGGCTCACACGTAAATATAATCACCTTTATGAAATTTATAAAATAAATAACATTTTTCAAATTATTTCATAAAGGTATATATCATGTTTTCCATACGATGAAGACAGTTTGCAGAATCATCACTGAAAATATAGAAGGAAAAAACTGTCTTTTTTCCACCGTAAAATACATATGCACGCTTTTCCGTGCATTCAATCGAAAACATGGTTTTATAATTATCGGAATTCAAATAAACTATTTTTATAATTTATGAAAATAAAATATTTATTTTCTAGCTTTAATTTCTCATCACTTTGTTTTCTTTTAAAAACACGTGTAGAGACATCTGGTCTCAAAATCATAGTTGTTCATCATTTCTTAACCTTTATGGAATTTTCATATTTAATTATTTCCATAGTTAGAACCATTATATGAAATCAAGTGAATATTTAAGAATATTTATAAAAATATTCACTTCAGTCTCTTTTTCATTTTCATTTCGTTTCACGTGAAAAATCACCTTATGGGTAAATTTTCGGTGATTTCCTTTTTACCATTTTCGAAAACATGAATATTTTAAAATTAAATATCATTATATTCATGTTTTATGAAATTTACTTGATTTATCGATTTTCGTACCTGAAAATCGTTTCACATGAAATCAACTCATTTATTATGGTTTTCGGTGATTTTCGGTAAATTTCAGAAATTTTTCGATAATTTTTCGGCAGTATAACAGCTGCCAATTTGGCTAGCCTCCTGCATGGAAATTACAGTTTATATTTCTCAACTGGTATTTCACCACAATTTGAAACCGATAAATCACCACAATTTTCAAAACTAATCATTATAAATTGCATTTATAAATTAAATGCGCAATTTAAAACATGTGGCCGAATATCCTTACAGGTGGCACATGTCTCCCTTACCTGTTTCGGGTCTGCGACTGCCTCTCGAAGGTCGCGCCCGTGTTCACCTCGCTCGATTCCATCGGCTCGTCATTGAGGGAATTTTCTGGAATTTAAATTCTAAAATTTAGAATTTTTTCATAATTATTTAAATAAATAAATTATTTAAATAATTTAACACTTCTCCGGATTTCTTACTGATTCCTGTAATTCCAGGGATTTCTCGTAATTTTCGAATTCTCGAGAATTTTTCAAATTCCCGGAATTCCTTTTTCGCTTTCTCTTTCTTCTTCCTTTTCTTCTTTTTTTTCTTTCTTTTTTTTCTCTTTTCTTTTCTTTTTCTTTTTCCTTGGTTTGACTGGTTCAGACCAGTTAGACCGGCTCCACCCTCCTTATCGCCGGTTCTCCTCCGGTGGTCGGTTCTTCGACGGTTCAGTGGCCCAGCAGTTGGCCGGCGTCGAGGCGAAGCTGCCGGTGGTCTTAGCTTGGCCTGAATCGGTGGCACGACGGCGGATCTACTCGGTTTGCCTCGGTTTCTTCTCTTCCTCCGTCGGCCTTCCTCCGCCGTCGGTGGCCTCACCGGTGGCCTCCTTTTCCTTCCTCTCACCTTTGTCGAGCTTCGGCTGGCGGTGGGGGTGCCAAGACCGGCCGGCACCGCCGTTTCCTCTTCTCTTCTCCTTTCTCGGCTTCCGCCAGTTTTTCCCTCTGTTTCCGTCGTTTTCTTTCCTTTTTCCGTCGCCGGTCGTCTTCTCTTCCTCTCCTCGGCTCACCGGTGACGTCTCTCGCCTCACCTGTTCCTCCCTTTGGCCGGCCGACGTGGTCGGCTTCTTCAGCGGGGAAGATCGGGTTTCTCCCGATTCTTCCTCTGTTTTCTCCTTTTTTTTTAATTACAATTATATATATTACACTTATATTATATATATATATATATAATATTAGTATTTTATATATAGTATAGTACTATATATATTTATATTATATATGTATAAATGTATATATATTATGTATTAACAAAATACATATTTAGTGTGTGTATATATATATATATATATATTTGTTTACTTTAAATTACATAACATTTATATAAACATTTATACAAATGTAATACTACTATATATATTGTATTTACAATTTATATTTTCTTCCTCATTTTCTTATTTAATTTGGATTTCCATTTATCCAAATTAAATTTCCTCTATTCCTTATTTTATTTCCAACTTAATTTCCTTCACTCGAATTTTTCGATCCGTCACTCCTTCAATTCTCGAGATTTTCACTAGTATCCCATTCTCATAATTTTATTTATTTATTTATTTCCAATATTTATTTCTAATATTTGCAATTTCCAATAAATGAAAATTTTACGGTTATCACATTCTCCCCACCTTAAGAAATTCGGTCCTCCGAATTTAACTTAAGTCCAAAAGTGGTACATGCCGTATACTTACGACTTTTGACCTCTAAGTCATCCTCCAAGTAATACTGCCAGTACACTTTCAACATCAAGTACTTTAGACCACTACATGCTGTCTTTCATCACATATGTCTATACTCCCGTAAGTTCATTTCTCAAATCGGGAGTTATTCATTTTCACTCTTTTCACATAAGAGTCCATGCACAGTATTTTTCATATCATAGTTGATCTATGCTGTTCATCATCCATCTTTCTTACTTAGTACCAAGTCAATATAGTTTAAAACTATCAATTATACATGTCAGTCAGTTATATGTAATTGTCCCAGTAGCTTATACATCTCATGCACACACTCTCTCTACATCATGGAGCGTTTACATCTCACGCTCATAAATGTATACATCAGTATGGAGTGGTGTCATCAGTACACTTGGGATCTCAAAGCCCTTTGCTATCTCTCATTAGCATATGGCAACTCAGAGACTCCCATCACATGTCATGCTCACTGGAACTGTACATATACATTTCCACTGTTTCACACTCATACTTCGATTAAGGCACTAAAGAATTTAAGAGCCGAATAATGGAAAGTGATTCTATTTAGATCATTAGTCTTTAATCACTTCCATATCATTATTTCTCTTTTGGACTCTTTATTGTCCACAATATTCATTTTCTCTTTTATTTCATTAAGGCTGCATTTCACTTGCAGACTTTACTATTGATCATCTCTTACAATCATAAATCATGAGACTATCATGTTCTCTTCATGTAGTATGGTCATTCGATTATTGGATCCTCAATTATCCATTTAATCACCACATTATCCATATATTTCCACCATTTATCATTTCAAGGTGGTTATGTGTATGTATAACACTTTTCTATTTAGATACTGGCAGTAAACATATCAATTATCTTACTCCTTTGAGTACCATTTCTTTCACTGATCAAATTTGGCTTGATTTTACATCTAACCACTGTAATGTGATAGCCAACACGAGTCACTTTTCAGTTTTACCTTTGGGAACTGTTTCATATTGATGTTCCCTTCTCATCATGCAATTTATTTCCTTATTCCACTTTCATTTTCATTTCATATTTCCACTTTTATCTTTTCATATTTTTACTCTCATCCTTTTAGTCGGTTTTCTCAATTGGTATGGTACTATACTGCTAAGATCTTTTAACTTCTTGCATACCATCTTCTCTTCCCACTTATCTATTTATCGACTTTAGTTTCTTTCAATAGTATATTCATATTCATTAGTAGATCTTTCATCTCGTATCTCATCATTCTATAGACTGGCATTAGTATCTAGCTAGACTCATTAATCTCGTATCTCAATCATTCTCTTTATCATAGACAGATTCACCATCACTTTCTCAGTCATTTTCTGTAATTATTTCACTTTTCATAATATTCAATGATCTCGTTCAATACCCTTTTAATTCCGGCCCCTACAGTCAGTAACTGGGCCAATCATCTTATGAAATTCCATTATACACTCATTGGATCGCATCGTGTAAAGCCTCAGCCCGTCAGCCGTCCGCCTGTACACATATGTACTGTCCCTTTGAAACTGCCCAGCCCTTCCACTGGGTCACCCCTCAAGGATCTATCGTGAGGCCCAGCCCGTTCACTAGGTCACTCACCATTCGCGTCCGAAATCTAAGTGTCAGTGGAATCAGTAATAGGGATCGCTATATTCATATGACATCCTCTGTGCCATTAATAACTCCATTTCTATCAATAAATTCCAATTCAGCTCAGTTTTATCACTATTTCGAACATCGCCCAACATAGGGGCATTTTCATCATTTCGACATTTATTTCTTTCTCCTCAGTATACATTTAAATCAATGAACTGATCATTTATGTGCTGATAGTATCCTTTCTCATACTAATATCAGCCGTTAAGATCTTGTTCAATTTCTACAGAGAAGTTCACTAAAATCCAACTTGGATTATTCTGCCTATAATTCAGCTTTATTTCATCAATTTCTCTGTCAAATCAATCAAATCCAACATCTGTTGGTCTATTTTGACTCCCAGTAAAATTTTGGAGTCAGGTGTATTTTGATCATTTTTGGCCAAAAATTTTCTCTCTCTTCAAATTACCTTCAATCGATGATCTTAAAGTCTATTTAATAATGATACTTCATTCCCTTCCTTTATATCATCATTTTCAGGTCTCAGTTTGGTTCGGACAGAAAGATACTGGTGGGGCCCTCACCGAGTCCTTTCGAATCCTTACCGAACAGGCCTTCATTTAGATTATAAGAATCACCAATTTTCTGGTAATTTCTGAGCCTATTATTTCTTTAATATTCTCAATTTACAATTTCTCACTCCCTTTAAATCATTTTACTCAGTTTGCAATCATTTCTTTTTCTCTATGTATTTAAACTACACAGTACTACAGGGGATGTTAACATTTTCGACACGTTTTCTCTCCAAAAGTATCAACAGACATCAGGCCAACCTTGCTCTGATACCATTAAATCTGTAACGACTGTTACCATATTTTTCACCTTATTTTACAAATTCATCCGGTTGGGCTGTCTGTAATATTCACTTTATATTGTTAAATAAATTTACATAACATTGTTTATATTATCACATCCCCTATCTTAGTTAATCAGATAAGTAGTATGTAGATGTTAAATAAGAAAATAACTGATCGTACCTCATATAAATCAGTCAGTCTGTCACATCGTCCAGTATGTGCAGTCGTGAATCCACAATCAACTGATCTCACAATCATCAAAACTTAAAATGTTAATAATGGGGAGTGAGCAAACCACGGCTCAGTAATAGAGTTATATGTCACACTTGATATTCAGCTATCTATATGCTGAAAACATTTTTTTTTATTCTCTTTCTTTTAAATCTTCCTAGCTGGCTCTAGGCTCACATGTAGGAAGGATACTACAGTCGGCTAGGGATCTAGATAGAGTAAGGTAGGTATTTTAGAATATCATACTTGTTCCGGAACCTAGAAGCAACTGTAGAGAGTACTAAATCCATTTTTCTCAAAATGATATAATTTTCATTTTTCACGGAGTAAACCACTTATTTCTTTTCACTTCAGTATCCTTTAAAACACATGACAATTCAGTAGTAAAACAGTGGTTTACTTCTATTCTCTTCAGTACAGTGATTTGTAATTATCCAATCATTGGATAAGCATTTCTTCGATTATTTCTATCTTAGAAATAATTCTTATGTTATTCTTTTAGAATAAACATTTATTTCTCTTTTCAAATCAGTAACCGTATCGTACAGTTCAATAAAACAGTATATTCAGTATTCAGTAAAACAGTATCTCGATACGGTTCAATCCGTAACAGAAAACAGTAGCTACCAACTCAGTAAATAGTATAAGGTAGCTTTCAGTTCAGTAAACAGTAAATGGTAGCCTTTAGTTCAGTAAAACACTAATCAATGGCTACCATTTCAATATACAGTACAGTTCTGTAAACAGTGTTTTGGTACGATTTTTCATCAGTAAATAGTAAACAGTACCGTAGTTCAGTTCAGTACAGTAAATAGGATTCCGTAAATCCTTTCAGTAAACAGTAAACAGTAAGTGAGACTAGGCATCACCCTACAAATAAATCATGCTATCATCGTTCCCCCTCCCACTTACGAGAACGACATAATCATCCCAAAAAGGGATATAGTAGATCTATGGCCACAATCTATGGGTGGTCCTCGAGTCCACTTGCAAGGTGACCTCGAGACCTCTGATGACTTGGCAGGTCCATTAGACTCATAACTCATAATGCATGAAACTAGGGGCCTAAAGTCTCAAAATAATACAAAAACCGTACCTTAGCCTTTATGGATTTTAAACACCGTAAATCAAATATCCATAAGGCTCACACGTAAATATAATCACCTTTACGAAATTTATAAAATAAATAACATTTTTCAAATTATTTCATAAAGGTATATATCATGTTTTCCATACGATGAAGACAGTTTGCAGAATCATCACTGAAAATATAGAAGGGCAAAACTGTCCTTTTTCCACCGTAAAATACATATGCACACTTTTCCGTGCATTCAATCGAAAACATGATTTTATAATTATCGGAATTCAAATAAACTATTTTTATAATTTATGAAAAAAAAATATTTATTTTCTAGCTTTAATTTCCCATCACTTTGTTTTTTTTTAAAAACACGTGTAGAGACATCTGGTCTCGAAATCATAGTTGTTCACCATTTCTTAACCTTTATGGAATTTTCATATTTAATTATTTCCATAGTTAAAACCATAAAGGTTTTATATGAAATCAAGTGAATATTTAAGAATATTTATAAAAATATTCACTTCAGTCTCTTTTTCATTTTCATTTCCTTTCACGTGAAAAATCACCTTATGGGTAAATTTTCGGTGATTTCCTTTTCACCATTCTCGAAAACATGAATATTTTAAAATTAAATATCATTATATTCATGTTTTATGAAATTTACTTGATTTATCGATTTTCGTACCTGAAAATCGTTTCACATGAAATCAACTCATTTATTATGGTTTTCGATGATTTTCGGTAAATTTCAGAAATTTTTCGATAATTTTTCGGCAGTATAACGGCTGCCGATTTGGCTAGCCTCCTGCATGGAAATTACAGTTTATATTTCTCAACTGGTATTTCACCACAATTTGAAACCGATAAATCACCACAATTTTCAAAACTAATCATTATAAATTGCATTTATAAATTAAATGCATAATTTAAAACATGTGGCCGAATATCCTTACAGGTGGCACATGTCTCCCTTACCTGTTTCGGGTCGGCGACTGCCTCTTGAAGGTCGCTCCCGTGTTCACCTCGCCCGATTCCATCGGCTCGGTCATCGAGGGAATTTTCTGGAATTTAAATTCTAAAATTTAGAATTTTTTCATAATTATTTAAATAAATAAATTATTTAAATAATTTAACACTTCTCGGGATTTCTTACCGATTCCTGTAATTCCCGAGATTTCCCGTAATTTCTGAATTCTAGGGAATTTTTCAAATTCCTGGAATTCCTTTTTCTGTTTCTCTTTCTTCTTCCTTTTCTTCTTTTTTTTTCTTTCTTTTCTTTTTCTCTTTTCTTTTCTTTTTCTTTTTCCTTGGTCTGATCGGTTCAGACCAGTTAGACCGGCTCCACCCTCCTCATCGCCGATTCTCCTCCTGTGGCCGGTTCTCCGACGGTTCAGTGGCCCAGCAGCTGGTCGGCGTCGAGGCGAAGCTGCCGGTGGTCTTAGCTTGGCCTGAATCGGTGGCAAGACGGCGGATCTACTCGGTTTGCCTCGGTTTCTTCTCTTCCTCCGTCGGCCTTCCTCCGCCGTCAGTGGCCTTACCGGTGGCCTCCTCTTCCTTCCTCTCACCTTTGCCGAGCTTCGGCTGGCGGTGGCAGTGCCAAGACCGGCCGGCACCGCTGTTTCCTCTTCTCTTCTCCTTTCTCGGCTTCCGCCAGTTTTTCCCTTTGTTTTCGCCGTTTTCTTTCCTTTTTCCATCGCCGGTCGTCTTCTCTTCCTCTCCTCGGCTCACCGGCGACGTCTCTCGCCTCACCTCTTCCTCCCTTTGGCCGACCGACGTGGTCGGCTTCTTCATCAAGGAAGATTGGGTTTCTCCCGATTCTTCCTCTGTTTTCTCCTCTTTTTTTTTTAATTACAATTATATATATTACACTTATATTATATATATTATATATAATATTAGTATTTTATATATAGTATAGTACTATATATATTTATATTATATATATAAAAATGTATATATATATTATGTATTAACAAAATACATATTTAGTGTGTATATATATATATATATATTTGTTTACTTTAAATTACATAACATTTATATAAACATTTATATAAATGTAATACTACTATATATATTGTATTTATAATATATATTTTCTTCCTCATTTTCTTATTTAATTTGGATTTCCATTTATCCAAATTAAATTTCCTCTATTCCTTATTTTATTTCCAACTTAATTTCCTTCACTCGAATTTCCCGATCCGTCACTCCCTCAATTCTCGAGATTTTCACTAGTATCCCATTCTCATAATTTTATTTATTTATTTATTTCCAATATTTATTTCTAATATTTGTAATTTCCAATAAATGAAAAATTTACGGTTATCACATAATGGTATAACCTAGCATAGTTGGCCTAAGATAGGTCATGCAATAATCTGAAACAATCGATTTGAATACATTTTTGCTTTGAAAGAGATAGAATTATTATATCTTATATGATTGATGCAAAAATAGATAATGATTGAAAGGTGCAAGAGGACTTAGTTAATATGGAATCGTAGGAACAATTGTTTGGTATTATTAGGCTTTTGATGGGATAATGATAAAAATTTATGTTAAGATAAGGATAAGAGACTATGAAATTTTGGAATGAAGCTTGAATACATGAGAAATGTGTTGGAATACAAATTTGAGTTGTGATAGTGCATCCTGAGAATGGCATGTGATAAATATGCTTAATTGCATATGGAGTTCATTTACACGGCTGCGAACTTTAAGAATTCCAAAACGTGTCTTGATGTAACATATAAACATATTTAGTATAAGCTTTGAGCTTTTGGAATCGTTTAGTTTGGATTATGCATGGATTTAAGAGGTAATGTATTTGGAAATCTTAAATATGTGGGTTATTTTGAATGACTAGAAAGAAATTGAACTGTGCATTGAACTTTTTGTTTACAGAGCCATTCGAATCTAAAGTCTTTTGCCAACATTATTTTCCTATGAAGAGAGTATAAGATTTAATTGAATACATGATTTGGCTTTTGTTTTGAGAACTATATGAAATTTAGGATTGTGATTTTAGACTATGAAACTTGAAATTTTGAGGATTAGGCATCCTTGATAAGCTTCAGTGAATCTCATCACCTAGTGTGATTTCGATTATGCTTATTGCACTTGACCAATAAGGTTTGGACCTATTTACAATAGTAGTAAGAAATTATTTTTTGAATCTATTCACTATGCCAACAACAAAATAAGATCAAAATAATAAAATTGATTGAACTATGTGATTTTGTGAACTCTATGAATTTTGAAAAGTCCTTGGTCTTCACCCTTTGTTAATGGAGAAGCCTTTAATAGAGCTGATATTGAACACGACTGATTATAGAGATTATGAATCTTTGAGTATTACTGGAGACCTTTAAGGAAGATCAAGCAATGCGGTATAATGATTTGAAGGTTCAGGTTTTGTGAGATAAAATATTCAAGATCGTCTTAAAATGAGATTGATCTTAGCTTAACTTAAGAGTTATGGATTTATAAAATGACGTACGTTTGTAATGTATAAGCTAATGAGAAATACCGAACTTGTAAATTGATTGAATATTGAGATTCAAGGTGTAATGTAAGATGAATTTGAGTCATGGATAAAAGCTAACAATTGAAGTAATTAAGATATTTAGATAAGTAATAATATGTAAGTTATAAGATGTACGATCTTAATGTGTGAACCAATGAGATACATCAAATTATTGGATTTTTCGAACATCAAACTACAAGGTTAATGCAAAATAAGTTGATCTTTAGACAAGAGACAATATGTAAATTTGACTAATGAAGTTATCAGACTTGGATTATATGGATACAGAAATATGAGAGAGAAAATTTCCCTCACCTCTTTCAGATGAACATGGAAAAATTTGGAGGACCAAATTTCTAAGGTGGGGAGGATGTGATAATCGCAAATTTCGTCATTTTATGAGTAAATCAAGTCATTATAAGGCATTGTGAATTTATTTGACTTGTTTGAAAATGTGGAATCGATAATCAAATTGGAGAATTTGTACCCTCGAAGAATTAGAATTATCAAAATTTAATTTTTGGATGTTAATGGATATGTTGGAGTAAATGAAAAAAAAATTATTTAAGGGATTAAATATTTTAATAAATATATTATTTAATGAAAGGTTAAAAAAAATAAAAATAATAATAAAAGAAAAGAAAAGAAAGCAAGCTTCCAAAGAAAGCTTGTCGTGCATGTCTACTGTGGGTGGATCATAAACTCAAAAGAAGAGAAGAAATATAATAGTATTAAATTAAGAACAGACCATTAAACTCAAAAGAAAAGAAGAAATATAATAATATTAAGTTAAGGACTAGCTTCCCGGAGAAGCCATTTTTCACACCACCAACTCTCATTTTCTACCCATTTTCTCGGTTAACAGAGGAGAGGAAGCCAATTTTGTTCTTTGGTTATGGTTGAGATCGAGAGATTGGAAGAGAGTTGGAGTAGAGGACGTGAGGTTCTTAGCACCTCTGCAAGCCGAATGAAAGATTGATGAGAGAAAGGAAAAGAAATGGAAGAAAAGCACAGTTAGGAGTAAAATGGAGGCTGATCGTGTGAGAGGAAGTGAAATCAAGTTATTTTCTGGGTTAGAGAAACTCCAGCAGTAAATGAGGAAGGCAAAGGCATGAAGGGATCCTTGCTTCAGTCTTGCTTTGAGACGCAAGGTAGAGAAGGTGTGAAGCTGTATTTCAGGTTTTAAAGAGCAAAATAGGGGAGAAAAAGGCAATGTGGTGGTGCTGGACAGGTTTCTAATGGCTGAAGAAGTTGACAGTTGTAGGGTCTGAAACAAAAACAAATTGAAGGTTGGAATGGCAGCCTTTTAGGCGTAAATAAGGGCTGATGTAACCTGGTTTGTGCTGCTGTAACAGAGGGCTTTTAAGGTCTGAACCAGGGCCATTTATAGTTGAGACAAAAAAAAAAGGAGAGAGGGGACAGAAGGTGTTTCATTTGACCTTCATTTGATCGGTGACTTGGACTGGTTTACAGGCCAGTGCAGGGGAGTTTGGCACGAGCTTCAACTGAGTTGGGAGTGTTTAACGGTGGTTGAAGCGGCAACATCATGCGAGGAAGAAAACCTACAATGAAGAGAAGCTACAGCGGTGGCTGTTGAGGTTTAGAAAGGCTGTATATAGCCTGAAAATAGGAGATGGATAAGAGTCTTGTAGAGGCTTTCGTAAGGTAGCAAGGAACCAACCAGAGGTAATTTTTGGCAAGTTCAAGTGCTATTTGTGGTGATTGTTTTGCTAGCTTTTTTTAAGTTGATTTGGAATTGATTTTTGGTTGGAGGTAAACAATGTTTTGCTGCTAATTTTCAAGGGCTAATTGTGCGTGAACAGAGGAGCGACGAGAGCCGAATAAGGCTACCAGGTAGGGAATTTAAAGCTGATTTTCTCGGCTGTTAAGGACCCATTTTTTTGGGCTGATTGGTAGGGCTATTGGGTGCCATATTGATGTTATTATATATTTATGAATGTATTGTTATGAGTTCTATTTAAAACACATGTGTGAGGTGGATATGCGGATTAAAGATTTCTATAAGCATAAAGTTAAGTGTGATCTTAGCATTGTGGAAAAATAAATAATAAATAATAGTGGTAAATAAACTTACCTTGGTTGCTCTATAAAGAGAGTGTGGCAAAAGGGATTATTTTAGTTAGATGGTACTAAGTCAATTTATGATGTTTGAATATGTAGTGCGACAAATGGAAGACGAACGCTTGTCTAGCTAATCTTGGCGTGCGCTCACGCTAAGCTCGGAGTAGGTAAGACTTTTATATAAATTCGCGGTAGATTTATATTGTATAGACTATATAGGATTATTAAATTTAATGATTATACAATAGAGAGTTGGTAATTATATGGTTAAATGTTACTTTGTGGAACTTTCAATTGAGTCAAATAGATAGTGATAATCTGAAAATTAAAAATATTTAAACGACTTTTCTGCAGTTCGAGAGTAAGTTGGTGAGTGGGATTATACAAGCTTAATTGTTGAATATCGACTACAGGACTGCTTGATTTGGTTTCGATTCTGCTTGATTGAGGTAAGGGATATGTATAAGGAACGTAGGAGATACTGAAATGATTTTAAGATCAATTGCATTGTGTTTTATGAACTGCGTATGCTTTGCAAGAGACTTTAGAAATTTGATACCGTCATGCTATCGAATTTTCGTAAGAATATTGATTTCTGCGATTTCGGCTAAAAGGCTAAGAAAACTTTTTAAGAATAGAATTTTTTAAGGAATTCAGTCTTGAAATTGCATGATTTTAGTATATTCATGAATTTTTAAAGTAAATTTTATTTTATGAAAATTACCTAACGTTAGTGTTTTGGAAATATTTATGAAAAGTTATGAAGTTTTCGGATTTTTGGAATTCCTTGCATTTTAATTGATTTCGGAATCTTTATGAGTTTTGAAAATGCTCTTTCGAATTTGGATTTATAAAACTCTGCATTAGCATGAATTATCTAAAGAATTCAATTTTTATTGAAAGCTTATTAATTGCATGATTTTAAAGACTTGTGACTTTTTTAGCTTAAATTTGGTTTTATGGATTTATTATAAATTATGGCACTAAAACCTATTTCTTTATATATTTTGGAAATTATTAAGTTTTTAAATATTTGGAAAATAATTATGATTTTATACGAAAATCAGCTTTATGAATTTTTATAAAGATCTCTATGATTTGACTTACTGATTTGAACTCTGAACTATGAAACTTTTGTTTTGAGACACTGGCTAACCGTCATCTTGCGGTATCTGGACTGCTGTATATTTTGGATCCAGCAGTATCTGGCTGTAGCGTGACCTTCTGGACCTACAGTATCTGGCTGCAGTGTGACCTTCGAGGCCTGTAGTATCTGGCTATAGTGTGACCTTCGAGGCCTATAGTATCTGGCTGTAGTGTGACCTTCGGGGCCTACAGTATATCTGATATGTATTCTGCGCGCTATGTCGCTGTGTGATTTGATCCAGTCCGCAGCGGTCACAGATGACACCTGATCAGTGTTCACTGTAGATCACTTGGACTATGGTCATATGTCTATCTATTTATTATCCTTATGGGATATCTTTGCTGCTTGATGTATACCGAGTTATTGCCATGTCTCCACTATCAGTTATTTTATGATTTTTGTATGATTTATGAACTTCTGATATTTGAACTCTGAACTCCGAAATGGCTTTCTGAATTTAGTATGATTTCTGAATTTTGATATCTGGATTCCGAATTTGAAATGTTTTGATATGGATATATATGATCTGATTTGAAATACGACATAATTTCTGAAGTTCTCTGTTTTGATAAATATCCCTTACGTTTTAGAACTTATTAATCGTTTTCTGATACTTGCATATAGTTTATGGTATCTATCTCTTTATATGTATTTCTTACTGGCTTTCCAAAAAGCTCACCCCCCCTCTCCACCTTCTAGATTATTTGCAGTAGGTATTTTGTACGCGGGGTTTAAGCAAGTCCTTTGAGGATTTTGTACCACCCTTGAAGGTATGTGATGTACAGTATTCTCGTTTATATTCAGACTTTTAGTTTCACTACTTTATAGTATGGGGATGTAATTAAAGGAAGTATAGAATATAGTTATGGTTTATAACAATGCATGCAACTTGGGTAGAGATATATTTAGTAAAGTAGAATGATTCGAAATTATAAATGCGTGCTTAGTAAGAGAATTTGACTGGGACCTAAAGTAATTAAAGGATATTGACTTAAATAATATAGTATTAGCTTAGAAATTGATTAGTGACACTACGTACAGCCCAACCAACTGTAAGAAAAAAAAATTAGTCTAGATTTTGGTAAAAAGGGTCGTTACATAAGGAGCTCCTGAAATTGCTCGGTTGCCAGATCGAAGGATATGATCCGGCTAGCGCTGGCGTATCTGTTAGGCTTAGAAAGCCAATGAAGTCTGCCTTTGACCAAAACCTGTGACGGCTGCCGAAGGAAACAATAAGGTATCATTCCTAAATTTCGCCAACTAGGGCTTCCAATTGTTAGAACATGAACCTGAGACTGTACTAAAGTAGATGAAATTATTTGGGTGATGTGTCCTCGTATAAAGTTTCTCTGATAGTATATATGGACCACCTTGTATTCCTTCGTGGTTGGAAGGAAACCAATTCCATACAATCCGAATCTTGGCGGATACTTAATCAATGTTGGGAGCTGTATGAAAAACCTGGTAAATGGATTATAAACATAGATGCTTTCTGAAGAATCATGCAAGCACAGCAAGCTGATACACGCCAAAAAATGAAGAAGTTGAAACGCAGCCAATATAGTCGTTTTGTTTAGATAATCTTTAGCTACTCAATATATAAATCGTAAAAGCTGAGTATTGTGAGGACAAGAAATATTCACAACAAAATTTAACAAATTCTCTCTTTCTCTCGTTTCTATAACTGTATCTTTCTTCTCTATTCTTTCTCTTCTCTTCTTATTTTCCAGACAAATCACAGTTCACCTGCATCATAGGTATCAGAGCCGACGAATCCAGGCGGCGATGGCTGACTTTGTGGCATCATTATCGGAAGGAGCTCCTTTAAGTGTAGAGGAGCAATGGCGTGCGGAGTTGCGGGCTGAGTTGGAGTATGCTCGTGATCGAACGACCCAACTGATAGATCACATGCGGGTCAGCGTAGATGAGTGGGCCAATGATTTGAAGACTTCTATAGGATCCATGAAAACTAGAGTTGGAGCTATTCTGGATGCCATTGAAGATGAAAAAGAAGGAAACGGTGAGTCCATGTTGGAGTTGGTGAATCTCAACCAAACAGAGGCACCGGAGGAATGTTATGAAGATTCAGGTATGAAAGTAGTGGACAACAATGTTCTTAAAGCAATTACTATGGTTGGGTTAACATTTGAATTGTGTAATGAGCCTAAATTTGATATAATGTCATGTAAAATGGGTACTGGAGACGTTAAACCATTATCCACTGGTTCTGTGAGAGATGTGCAGCCTTTTGTAGCTAATTACATGTTTGGGTATGTTGGTATTAACTTGATTAAGCCCTTCTTTTTGAGTTCTGTTCTTGTTTGTGAGAATTTCGACAGAGCTATTTCAATGGTTTTTGAGTGGGGAAATAAGCTTATTGCTGTGTGTGATCCGTATAGATTTAGGCTTTTAGTAATGGGATGGAGGAGCAAGAGCATTGTGGAGCAATTTGAAGCACAAATGGCAGCTGATGAGAAATTGAAGCTTTTCTATGGTGTTTGTATGGTTACGGGAAACCCAACAATTGATTATCCAGAGTTAGAAGTTGTATCAAGGGTTGACCTCACTACAAAATGAGCTAAGATCCCTCTTCGAATCTGCCAATTCCCACTGCTACCTCCTAGCCATTCCCTCGTTGGCTTTAAAGGCTACCCAAATTTTTTATTCCTTGGTGGGTTCTAGTTGTCTGGATATCAAAATGCGGCCTAGAGATGAAACAATGAAACTGTTTGAAGAAATGCTTGTGAAAAGTATAGTGATGCAGGATGTGATTATCTATAATGTGTCGTTTGATGGGAAGCCAAGTGTTGCAATGAATGTTTTCATTTGGTTTAGGAATGTGGCATTGGCAAATCTTTCAGAACATAAGTTTTGGAACTTTATGAGAGAGCTGAAAGGAGGTATTATCGTTGGTTCAGTATTTCAAAGTACCCTACAATTTAGTGGTTTGATTTTGATATCTCTTTCACTAGTCTTTGTCAGTGACTCAAAATCATGGGAGAATAACTTGGTAGAATGTGTCAAGGCTTTTGAAAAAAACACTAGAATTGAACTTGATGCAAACCTTGGTCTCGTGATTAGTGCACAAGCCAATGAACATATATACAGATTAGTACTTGGGGTTGACAGTGATGCCAAATTTCTATTTGAGGGAGAATTCATCAAGTTTGTTTTTTATTCATGGGAATCTCTATGGAACCAATATTGAAGTAGTTGAGACAGTAGCAAACTCTGAGAAGATGTGCATTCTTGACATTTTCATTCAAGGAGCAAGATTATTAAGGGCTTATTCTCTTGATGCTATTTTGATCTTTATCTCTTCACCTACAATGAGAGAGCTTGAAGAGTGGCTTGGCTATGTTATAGAACAGTTGAGTTGCCTTATTGGACCTGCAGTTGACAGACTTTTAAATGCTTTTATCGGAAGTGCAACTGAATTGATCATATTAATTCTTGCATTGAAAAATGGCATGATTTGTGTTGTTCAATAGTTGCTACTGTGCTCAATTTTGTCCAACATGTTGTTAGTGCTTGGTTATGCATTTTTAGGCAGAGGACTTGTGACTCTAAAGAAGGAACAAGTATTTCATAAGACGGCAACTTTTAAAGTGAACTCTGGACTGTTATTGATGTCAGTCAAGGGCTTTCGTTTTTATGATGTTCTGCACTATACTCATACAGAATTGCATTTTGGGAAGTTTGAGTTGGCTCTTTCATGGTTCACCAGCTGGGTCATGACCTTGTACCAATGTCCTATTATTGACTGCATCAAGTTAGTAGGAGCTACACACCATGGAACTACCTCTGAATCTGTGAATAAACACTGCGTTACTGGCACCATGATGATTATTGGAAGTATTTTTGGCTGCTCAAGTTCTGAAGCCCACATCTGCATCTATAGCTGCTATGCAAACAATCAATAATGTTGGATATGTTTTCTTGAAAGGTCGTCATATTTTCACTAGAGTTTCACGGGTTACTGGTGCATTCAACAGCTTTACTAAGGCAACAAGTGATGTGCAGGAAAAGAGAAGAATGGAAGCTCTAGTTGGGATGTAACAATCTCACAAACAGAGGACCTTGGACAATTCTTCATCCTTGAGGACAAGGATGTTTTGAAGGGAGGGGTATTGATACACGCCAAAAAATGAAGAAGTTGAAACGCAGTCAATATAGTCGTTTTGTTTAGATAATCTTTAGCTACTCAATATATAAATTGTAAAAGCTGAGTATTGTGAGGACAAGAAATATTCACAACAAAATTTAACAAATTCTCTCTTTCTCTCGTTTCTATAACTGTATCTTTCTTCTCTATTCTTTCTCTTCTCTTCTTATTTTCCAGACAAATCACAGTTCACCTGCATCACAAGCCATTGCATGAATCTGCCAAATAATAAATAGAAGAAATAGGAAGTTTCTTTAACATCACCTCTTCGTTGTGGGCAAACAAATCTAGAAAATAAATCTGATTTCGGCCAGGCGGATTGGTTTGTAAGATGAAGCTTGGATCATTGTTATCCATGTAGGAGAAATGTTTAGTAACAAGACATGGATCTTCGATTAACCTTCGCCACGCTCGGCAAACCAGCTTTGCTTCTAAAAATGATATTATGGGAAGCCTAGATAGTATGTCGAGGACAATCTCCTGTGGGAGGCGGTCCATCTTGTTTGCCGGCTTCATCTTTCGGGAAAGATTTCTCTTTCTTGTTGAGCACTTTCTTTGTGATTAGAGAAGCATAGTTGTCTAGATATAGAAGGCTTAAACTTCTTGGCGATCAAAACAAAGTCTCAGGGCTGAATAATTTGGACTTTAGGACAAATAACAAAGGGCAACAATTAATCAAAGTTGCAATAGGAATTGTCATTCACAGTGATGTGTATATAGGATCCACCAAAGCATATTTCTGGATACTAGAATAGTGCTGTTGGGTTGGTCTCGTCTGAGCAAATAAATAAATAAATAAATCGTAAAAGAACAAAAAGGGTTAAAGACAGGAACGGCATAGCTCATCCACCCTAAATTAATACATTACACAAGTCAAAACCTGACAAAACCACAATAATTAAATCAACCAAAGAGTAGAGAAACCGTGTGGGCTGTGGCTAACCAAAAAGCTTCAACATGGCAAGATAGCACTTATACCAACAAGCATAAAAGCACATAATAAAAGTCGCAACAATGAAGAAAAACAGGGTCTCCTGCGCCAGTTCAACAGAAAGAGCCACCAGAAACAACAGCCACCCAACGTCAACGTGCATTCAAATCCATTACTTTCGTATAAGTCACATGCATTTTTTATTCTTGTATCAATAAATAATAGAGACGTCTGTTCATCTTGATTTAGTTAATCTATCGGCAACAAAATTCTTGCCCATAGGTATGTGGAGTACTTGCCAGGACTTCTGCTGCAGTTTTAAAGCTCCCAAATGAGTAGCAAAGTTTTTAAGACTGCAAGGAATTTTACGAGTTTCATTTCTCCACTTAAAACCACATTAGACGAGTCACTTTCAGCCAATAAGGAATGGAAGTTTTTCCAATGTGATGAAGTAATGATCATAAATGCTTTTCTAGTAGCAAGACTTTCCGTATGATTAGAATCTACTATGCCTACAGATTTAGAGAAAACAGCTTTGGTCTTACCAAACGCATCGCGCAACACACCCCGGTACCAGCAAGGCTAGGCTTGCCAAGAGCTCATGAACCGTCCACGTTAAATTTAAAGCAACATGAAGGTGGAGAAGACCAAACTGATGGAATAGGACACGACCAAGAAGGTTTCTCAACTACAGCACAGAAGGAATAACAAGTCTTCTATAGAATAGGAAGAGTTTGGCCGTTTTGCTTTAAAACCCTTTGGAAAATAGTCATAATAATGAGCCATTTTGAGACCAGAGTTAGAGTGAAATTCATTTCAGGTAAGTCAAAGATTTCTACTCTCAAAAAATACCTTAGCCCTAAGATCAAGATTTCAGGAAGCAGAATTTGTATTGAAGAATGAGAGAAAATCCATGGAAGAAAAATTTATAAGTAGGCAGGTGTGCAGGACGCATAAAAATAAAAATTAGCAAGACATGTTACAAGATGAAAACTGAAAAGAAACCAACGTCTCCTCTGATGCTGTAGCTCTTTAGAAATTAATAGGTGTGTCAATCCAGTTCAGGCTGCCAACTTGAACAACTATTTTGTACCAATCTGGCATTTCAGGAAATGTAAGCTCCTTGAATGCTCCATGATGTGGATCATACAGAACAAGTACTCTTCTTTGTTTTTCGGTACTAAAAAGTACTCTGTTTCCATACTCTAATAAGAACTCGCCATTTTTCAACATGCCTAGAACTGTGACAGACAAATAAGGGTAAGAAGCCCTTGCAATATAGTTGTGTAGGAGCTCAAGTTCATTTTGCCGTAGTGCTTGGGGCAAGTAAGCTCCGATGGTGAATTCTTTGATCCAAGACTCCTTAATACCGTATTCCTTCATAACCCAAATCTCCATTTGTTCATTATCATGATACGCAACTGCTGAGAGACAACCTCCTAGAGCCATAAGATGATGAAAACACCTGCCTATGCCACAACAATCAGGCTTAGTTACCTCCTGGAATTGCTCAGTTGCGAGGTCAAACGATACAAGTAAGCTACCCTTGGTGTACTTGTTAGGCACGGAAAGCCAATGAAGCCTTCCATTGACCAAAGCTTTCGGTAATGGCCAAGTCAAATCATAAGGTAACATTCCTATATTTCTCCAAGAAGGATCACCAATAGTTACAACATGGACCTGATATTGTATTAAAGTAGATGCAGTAACATCGATGTGGCTGCCTCTTCTAATCGATTCTCTTTGATGTACTATCCAGACCACCTTGTATTTATTTATGGTTGGATGAAAACCAAATGCAATGTGTCCCACCTCTGCCGGATAGTTACCCATACATATGGTTGGATGAAAACCGAATGCAATGCGTCCCACCTCTGCCATATAGTTACTCAGATATGGGAGCACTAAGTAAGCCCTGGTAAAAGGGTTATAAATGTAAAACAAGCCTCGTGCATCACGCATGCATAGCAACCCATTACATGAATCTACCAAATACTTAGGCCTAGAGACCGCGGGAGTAGGAAGTTTCTTAACCATCACATTTCCGTCACAAGGAATATCAGAGAAATCTATAAAGAAAACCTGATATGCTGAGGTAGGTGGATTGCTTTGGAAGATGAAGCTTGGACCTTTGTTAGCCATGTGTGAAAAATGGTTACTAACAAGAAGCGGATCTTGTATTAAGCTTCGCCAAGCTCGGCAAACCAACATTGATTGCAGCAAAGATGTTACTGGAAGCCTGGACAGTATTTTGAGCATGATCTCCCGAGGGAGATGCTCCATCATATTTGTCGCCGCCTCTGTCTTCACAAGTTTGCTGTTTATCATTCTTGATCAGATAAGGTAGAGAAAAATAAGAGGTGATTTTTTTGGATAATATACAGAGTTCTGAGGTTTTGGCGATCCAAGTAAAATTACCCGCACATAATTTATCTGCACTTTGGCACAAATTGATAAAACAACGAAAACAAAGTTGGCGATGATGGCGGAATATTGCACAAATAACATGATGATGGCTGCTCCAATTAGAATAAGGAATCTGTAATAACAGAATAGGATAACAGAAGAGAAAGGATATTTGGAAGAGAGAAGAATGTTATTGAATCGATGAGAGATTGTATTTGAAATTGTTTGAATAATATCTTCTCTTTGTCTATTACGTCTTTGCCTTTTATAGTCAAAATACTACTGACATAGCAGCTTAATACGCTGCGTTTCAATTATTTAGTTAGTAGAACGACATCATTTGCCCAAAACCCAATAGACCTGCAACAATACCCCCTCCTGCAGTACATCCTTGGCCTCAAGGATGAAAACTTGGATACCGGTTCTGGAAATCCGCAAAAACTTCCCAAGTGGAATCTTCAGGAAAAGTATTTGACCACTGAACCAACACCTCAGTTACAGCCTTGCCGTGCTTCTTAACCAGGCGTCTATCCAAAATGCTAATGGGTTCCTTAGGAAGAAGACCATCATGATCGAGAGGAGGGAGAGAAGACTGAAATATCACTGCACCCACATGTAACTTCAGCTGGGAAACATGAAAAACAGGGTGTACCTGAGCCCCATCAGGTAACTTGAGCTTATAGGCTACAGCCCCAATTTTGTCAATGACTTGGTAAGGACCAAAAAATTTGGCAGCCAGCTTTAAGCAAGATCTGTGAGCCACTGTAGTTTGTCGATATGGCTGTAGCTTAACATAAACAAAATCACCAATGTTAAAGCTACGATCAGATCGCCTCTTATCCGCCTGTTGCTTCATTCGATTCTGAGCTCGGTGAAGATAGAACTTCAACAGTTTGATAGCAGCTTCTCTGGTCTGTAAGCTGCGATCAATAGCACTCACTTTTGAAACACCAGTTAAGTAAGGCAATTGGAGTGGAGGCGGCTGGCCATAGACAGCCTCATATGGAGTGGTGTGAATGGAAGAGTGGTAAGAGGTGTTGTACCACCACTCTGCCAAAGGAAGCCATTTAAGCCAATCTCGAGGTCTCTCTGCAGTCATACATCTCAAATAAGTCTGAACACACCTGTTAACCACCTCCGTTTGACCATCAGTCTGAGGATGGTAGGAGGTTGACAGCTTCAAGTGAGTACCCAAGAGTCTAAATAATTCTCCAAAAACTGGCTTGTAAAGATCCTATCCCGATCAGAAACGATACTGCTAGGTAAGCCATGAAGCTTGTAGATATTATCGAGAAATAGTTGAGCAACAGTCAAAGCTGTATAAGGATGAGACAGGGCAAGAAAGTGAGCGTACTTACTCAGTCGATCCACAACAACCAGAATCACAGTCATGCCTTTAGAACTAGGAAGGCCTTCGATAAAATCAAGAGAAATGTCAGACCATATTCTGTCAGGTATAGGCAATGGTTGCAAAAGACCAGGACTAGCAGAAGCATCATACTTATATTGCTGACAAATAGAACACTCGCGAACAAATTGGCGAACATCCTTCTTTAAACCCTTCCAAAAGAGTACTGTTCCCATTCTCTTCATAGTAGCATCTGCTCCAGAATGACCTCCTTGTGGGGAACTGTGAAAAAAAGCCATGAGCTCCTGTCTGAGGGTCTGATCCTGGCCTACAACAAGCCTACCCTTGCGCTGAAGCTGACCAGCAGTCCAAGAATACTTAGAATTCTGCCCAGGTTGAGTACGCAATTTGTGTATTAAGTGAACCAAACTAACATCGGAGATCCACGAGTGCTTAATCCTTTGAAGCAAAGTGCTATCCACCATAGAGATAGCCTGAAGTTGATACGGAGGTTTCCTCGACAAAGCATCAGCCACTACATTATGTCTTCCTTGCCGATACTGAAGTTCATAATCAAACCCCATCATCTTTAAACCCACATCTGTTGAGCTGGAGTCGTGGTCTTCTGATCCAGCAAAAATTTAAGACTGAAATGGTCAGTCATGATTTTGAAGTGTCGTCCAGTCAGATAAGAACTCCATTTTTTAACAGCGGCTAAAACAGCAAGCATCTCTCGTTCATAAACAGGAAGAAGCTGATGTTTTGGCCCTAGGGCCTTACTAAAATAAGCAACCGGACGTCCCCCTTGGCTAAGAACGGCACCAATACCTCCTGTAGAAGCATCAGATTCGACAACAAAAGTAGAATTAAAATCTGGCAAAGCCAAGACAGGTGCAGTAGTCAAGGCCTTTTTTAAGCTATCGAAAGCTACTTGTGCTTCTTCTGTCCAGCCAAATTTCCCTTGCTTCAAGAGATTAGTAAGGGGTCGAGCAAGCATACCATAACCAGCAATAAAGCGTCGATAGTACCCCGTAAGACCCAAAAAACCTCTGAGTTCTTTGACATTAGCAGGTGGAGGCCAATCGAGCATACAAGCCACCTTAGTACCATCCATCTCCACACCAGTAGCACTAATCACATGACCAAGATAAGCTACCCTTCGTGCTCCCAACTCACATTTGGAGAGTTTAAGAAACAGTTGTTGATCCAAAAGAATTTGGAAAACACACTGGAGGTGCTGCAAATGGGAATGCCAAGTTGGAGAATAGATCAAAATATCATCGAAAAAGACTAAAACAAACTTCCGTAAGTAGGGCTGGAAGATTTGGTTCATAAGGCTTTGAAAAGTTGAAGGAGCATTGGTTAAGCCAAATGGCATAACCAAAAATTCATAATGCCCATGATGGGTACGGAAAGCTGTTTTGTGAATGTCCCTGTCAAACATTCGGATTTGATGATACCCCGAACATAAATCAAGCTTTGTAAACCAACAAGCTCCACTCAACTCATCCAAGAGCTCTTCGACCAAGGATATAGGGAAGTGATCCTTGACAGTAAGCTTGTTCAAAAGCCTGTAGTCCACACAAACGCCAAGAACCATCTTTTTTCTTAACAAGAACAACAGGTGAGCCAAAGGAACTAGTGCTGTCCCGTATGAGACCAGTGCTTTTCATTTCAGCCACAATCTTCTCAATTTCTGTTTTCTGAAATGCAGGATACCTATATGGTTTCAACTTCACCACTTGAGACTCATCCTTAAGAAGGATTTGATGGTCATGACTCCTTCTAGGAGGAAGCCCGTTTGGTTCGTCAAATAGCACCGTATACTGACGCAGTAAGTGCTGTAATTCTTGCTGGGCAGATTCAGTTAAATCCTTCCTATCAGCCACAGATAGCCACTGAGACAAGGGTATTTCAGTAATAAGAAGAGTGCAAGCTTCTGTATGTAAGGAAGTAGAAAGCTTAGAAAGCTGTTTCTTGGAAGCAAGTTGAATCTTGCCCTGCTGCAACCCTTGCCAACACACCAATTCATTTGCCACCGCAAATTCCATGCATAAGGCTGAAAAATCCCAAACAATAGGGCCTAAAGTTTGTAACCAATGGACTCCTAAAACCACATCACATCCTCTCAAGGGTAGCACTATAAAATCTGTACTTTGAGTTAACCCTTGAACCTCCCACAGTAACCCTTTACAGACCTCATGTGCTTGTAATGTCTCACCATTGGCTACTTGAACCTTGACACTTGGCATGAATTGAGTAGGCAATTTCAACCTCTTGACTAGTAAAATGGTCAATGAAGTTGTGAGTACTTCCGGAATCAATCAATATCACCAACAATTGATTCTTGATCCGTCCGCGCACCTTCATGGTTTGACAGCCTTCAGTTCCAAACAATGCATGTAAAGAAATGGTAGTCTGTCCCACATCATCACCATCTCTTGGCATAAAAGCACCTTCATGATCAATCCATTCTGAAAATTCCTCCAACTCCTTATCAGGATCCTCTACTGCATCAGTTATCATCTGGTAGAGTTGAGTTTTAACACATTTATGCCCTGGAGTATACTTCAGACTACCACATACACAACCCCTTTTTCCTCCGCTCATCCCTTTCTTCTCTGGTTGGAAATTTATTCGGTTAGTAGGCAATGGTTCAGGTTTAGGATAAGTGAGTTTAGGAAGTGTAGAGGAATAGGGTGTAGAAGAAATAGGAGAGTTAAATTTTGGTGTTGGTAACAAAGCTGGTAAAGGACTGTGTGGAGTTTGAGTGGTCTGTTTGGAAGAAGTATAATAAGAAGTTGGTTGAATAGCAGTATTTGGGACAGGAAATTTATATGGAGCAAATGGCCTGCGAGGAAGAGTATACAACAATGATTCCATTTGTTTTGCCAAATTGAGAGCATGAGTTAACGATCGTGGATAGAAGAGCCGAATAGATTTGCCAATATCAGGCTTCAAATTACTCATAAAAATACTCAATGCATGCTCATCAGAAATTTGAATCAAATTCAAAAGAGCTTCAAATTCTTCATAATAAGCTTCTACAGAATCAGTTTGTTTCAAACTTACCAACTCAGCCATTGGATCTGTATACTCATCATCATGGAATCGAGATCTCATCTCCTCAACATAGTCAATCCACCTTATGTTCTGAATTGGTCCTTTCAACTTCATGAACCTTTGGTGCCACTGTAAGGCTCGTCCATCCAAATGAATCATCACAAGTTGCACCTTCTCATCGTCGGCAATATTAACAGCATCAAAGTACTGCTCTACCTTCATTCTCCATCCCAAAAAATCAAAGCCATCGAATCGGGGACATTCCAGCTTACTACATCTGGAATTAAACTTCAGAGTGCCAGGAATAACTCGCGGATCTGCTAGATCAATTTCGCGAGCAATTTTCTTCTGAGCTTGCAAGAACGCCGAACCAGAGGAATCAGGAAGAGTCTTCTGATTAGCAAGAGGAGATTCCTTGTCATTCACCTCAGGAATCTTCTGAGAAGGAGTGAGTCCCATTTGAGAAAGAATCTGCTGAAAAATTCGTCCTACCTCCTGGTTATTTTTTTCAAAACCTTGATTCATCTCCAATCGCATTTCAACCTTGATTTGCTCAAGCGATTTCTCCATCTTGGCATCTAGTTTCTCTAGATCCGTCTGCAACTGATTCACCTCCTTTTGTAATCGAGTAGATACACCTTCTGCCATGGCAAGGAAACCCGGTTGATACCAGTGATGATGGCTGCTCCAATTAGAATAAGGAATCTGTAATAACAGAATAGGATAACAGAAGAGAAAGGATATTTGGAAGAGAGAAGAATGTTATTGAATCGATGAGAGATTGTATTTGAAATTGTTTGAATAATATCTTCTCTTTGTCTATTACGTCTTTGCCTTTTATAGTCAAAATACTACTGACATAGCAGCTTAATACGCTGCGTTTCAATTATTTAGTTAGTAGAACGACATCATTTGCCCAAAACCCAATAGACCTGCAACATAACAAACAAAAGAAAATGATGTATATATTCTAATTAAGTAGAATAGATATTACATATTGGTTTATATTAGCCTAAGCTTAAGCAAAATAATTCTCATTCCTCATCACTCTTGGATTCAAGTTTTTGAGTACCAAAAACTAGAAGATGCAATACCTCCACAAATAAAAAATCTTCTATTTTATTCTTCCACAATTGATAATTTGCGCAATTTAGTAGAATCATTGTACTTGTGCCAATATCCATAATTACACAATATAAAGTTTTGTTGCCTCGATTTATCATGTCATACATGAAAATAAGCAGCAAATTAGAAAAACAACAAAACCAAAATCATCAAGATCATACAACAAAATTGTTTCGAGATAAAATCTAACCTTTTGGTGTGACTTGTGTAGGAATTTTCAACTTTTGAATATTGCATCAAGACCTTTGTCTAAGATGATAAGCAAAGGGAAGAAGAAGAGAATTGTTTTCTGAAAGTGCTAGCTCCAAGAGACAGAACGGCTATCAAAAATATTCTATCAACTTTAGACTTAATGTTGTTTTTATAATGCCTCTTAACAAAACCCTAAAAAGCCTTAGCTTTAGTCCAACTAAATTGGATCTTTTGGACCTTTTAAAATTACTTAATCCAAATCCAATTAATTGTAGAATATACTCTACCACACAAGACAAAGCATAATAAGATCTTCTTTCACCCAATTAATCAATCATACTATGGGTTTGTTTTACCAGTACGAAGGTACCTAAACCCAACACATATATTGGTTTGTTTTCTCCCCTTTCTCCCACCCGATTTCCTGTTTCTGCCAGCAAGGGAAAAACTCCCCGTTTCACTAGCTTTAAGGCCCCACAAAATGGGCTTAAAAATCACAAAGCTAAATGATCCAAAAATATTGGTTTCTCCGATTAGGAAGGTACCTAAACCCAACACATATACGTCAGCAAATTAGAGATTTTCCTTTTTCTTGAAATCTTTTCCACTAATCAATATAAACTATAGACTCTTGTGAAAGTAATCTTGCTCTTATGAAAGCTAAACCAATGCGAAGTAAGATTAAATGAAAGGACTCACTGTAGCTGATAACAAATTGTGTTGGTTTCGAGAAGGAATTGAAGATAAGTCTGATAGGACTGGATATTTGATGCAACTTTGCAAGGCATTTTTGCATTGAGAACTGGTTTGACATTTTTGCATTTTTGCAAGGAAAATAGGGTCTTCCCGGGTCATTCTGAAGGCAATTGCAAAGATCCCAAGGAAATCTTTTCCACTTTTCGGTGTCATCCCCCATGATCTCAGAGCAGGCAGCAAATATTTGTCGACAAGCTCTTTGCCAACGTGTGTCGAAGCTGACCGGTTTTCTCTTAGCATTTTCTACCAGTTGGCATCCCTCCGTACAATCAGCAGTTTTTAGTGAGAATTCTGCGGAAGAATCACTGGTTATTGCCCATTTAACGAATGGTTTTTTGATGTTCTAGTGTCTGTCCAGAAAACAGATTCCTTCCCCATGAAGGTTATGACAACGACAAGCAAGTTTGTACATTAATTCATCGCCTACAAGATTAAACCTGCATAACACAGGCCAATCAAGCAAATGAATCTAGGATTGAAACGCATATCCGTGCTAGATGAAGAAATTTGTTCAACATATGGAATTAGACAAAGAGACTAATCAGATTTGGAGAGCATGAAAATCAAGCTGAAAGAATTCTGAAAGCAAAATACTATACTTTATCATAATTAATCACCTTATCATGTTAAAGCCAGTCGAGATTCTTGAGATCAGTACATTAACAATAGAATAGAAGAAAACATTAAATAACTGAATCCATAATTGTGATATTTTGGATTTTAAGTAGACCTGATAATTTTTGTATAAATTTCGTATTTATGTTAAATCAAATCATGTTCATATCATATAAAATATGGAACCTAATTTTAAATTTTAACTGTTAGGCATTGTTACTGCATGTAGGCAGCTGGTTGGACCAAATTGCTCTAGAACATGAACATCCAATTAGGTAGGGGACCACACAAGGGAAACACTTCGTATCCAACAAAATATTTGTTAATTATTGCATAGATTAAAATTGTGGTCATAGCTTTAAAAAATTAGATCATACAAGGTTTAAGGTGAGAATACTGAGTTAACAAGATTTAAAAGGTAGGTAAATTATTTTTTTTAAAAATAAAGTATGTAAATTAAACAGGAAAATCCATTAAACTCTGCATAAAAGTTTTATTTGCCTTTGCCTACAAACCAAATTCACGGACGGAATTGAAACATAATTGTTTTAAAATAATTCTAATTGATGTAAACCGGCTCTTTTGTTTTACCATCAATAACGTGCTTTCCGAAGTAACAAAAGCCACTTGGTTGTATCTAAACATTAAAAAATGATATATGTAGACAATCTGATGCACGATTTTATGGCTTCATCCCCTTGAACTTCTTGCATGTCTTGATTGCAAGGGAATTTTGACATCGTCGATGGTGAGTGGTGACTGATGGAATTAAAACTATAAGCTAAGCAACCCATGTCAGGACAATGCAGAGCATATGAACTCTAATAAAAGCAAGATTGATTTTCAACAAGCAGATCCATACAAAAAGGAAAGAAGATCATCCTGCCACATACTGATGCAATCATGAAATTAAAAACTAGCAAGATAGATTAATGAATTATAATGGTAAGAAGATCAGCAAAACCCAAATGAGACAACGTTTTTTAGCGCTTGTTTTGCAGCTCAGAAATTGATGGGAGTGTCAAGCCAATTAAGGCTACCGACATGAACAACTATTTTGAACCAATCCGGCATTTCTGGAAATGTAAGCTCCTTGAATGCTTCTCGAAGTGGATCATAAAGAACAAGTGCTTTGCTTTTATACTCAAATGAGTTGCAAAGTTTTAATGCCAAGGAATTTTATGAGGATCATTTCTCTACTAAACCGCATTGGACGAGTCACTTTCAACCAATAAGGAATGGGAGTTTTTCCAATATGATGAAGTAACGATCATAAACGTTTTTCTAGTAGCAAAAGATTTAGAGAAAACGGCTTTGGTCTTACCAAACTCATCCCGCAACACTCAAAATAATATACCGTTGAATGAAAAATTATGCACATTGTAATTGAAATTGGATTATATAAATTAATTCATAATAAGAATTAAACAAAGAAAATCATTAGATTAATTTTATTAAAAGGCTGATTAATTCATTCATTTCATTCATGGGATTAAATGAATGAATTCATTGCTTAAATGAACGTAACTTTCATTACATTAAATGACTGAATTAATTTTGAAGTAAAATGTCTTTAATAGATGAAAGTTATAAAAGGAGACATCTACTCATTTGAAAAATATAATAAGACAATCAATTCAAACAGAACATGAACAATATTAAAAAAAATAACCTAAGGAACACGAACATAATCAAATTTGTTTTCGTTGGTTCATTTATGCCCTTTATTTCCGTTCTTAAAAACAGAAAGTTACTTATTTTTAGTTTTTTCAATTCCGTACATATATAAATGTCTCATAGAAGACTGTGATCATACAATTAATTTTTTGTTCCCTGTTGTTGTTTGCATCAGAAGTCCTTTGGTACCTTTGCTCTAAGATCAAGATTTCAAGAAGCAGAATTTTTATGGAAGAAAGAGAAAATCCATGGAAGAAGAATTTATAAGTAGGCAGGAGTGCAGGACATATAAAAATAAAAGTTAGCAAGACATGTTACAATCAAACAAGATGAAAACTGAAAAGAATCCAGTCTCCTCTGGTGCTTTAGCTCTTCAGAAATTAATGGGAGTGCCAATCCAATTCAAGCTGCCAACTTGAACAACTATTTTGTACCAATTTGGCATTTCAGGAAATGTAAGCTCCTTGAATGTTCCTTGTTGTGGATCATACAGAACAAGTACTCTGTTTCTATACTCCAATAAGATCACGCCATTTTTCAAAATGCATAGAACTCTAACAGACGAATTAGGGAAACGAGCCCTTGCATTATTGTAGTGTAGGAGATCATTTTCATTTTGCTGCAGTGTTTGGGGCAAGTAAGTCCCGATGGTGAATTCTTTGTTCCAGGACTCCTTAATATCGTACTCCTTCATAACCCAAATCTCCATTTGTTCATTATCATGATACGCAACAGCTGAGAGACAACCTCCTAGAACCATGACATGATGAAAACACCTGTCTAAGCCACAACAATCAGGCCTAGTTACCTCCTGGAATTGCTCAGTTTCGAGGTCAAACGAAATGAGTAAGCTAGCCGTGGTGTTCCTGTTAGGCTTAGAAAGCCAATGAAGCCTCCCATTGACTAAAGCTTTTGGTAATGGACGAGCTAAATCATAAGGTACCGTTCCTATATTTCTCCAAGAAGGATCACCAACTGTTACAACATGGACCTGGGATTGTGTTGAAGTAGATGCAGCAACATTGACGTGGCTGCCTCTTCTAATCAGTTGTCTTCGATATACTATCCGAATCACCTTGTATTTATTTATGGCTGGATGGAAACCGAATGCAATGTGACCCACCTCTGCAGGATAGTAAACCAATTTGGGGAGCAGTAAGGAAACCCTGGTAAAAGGGTTGTAAATGTATATGCCTTGTAAATCACGCGTGCATAGCAACCCATTGCATGAATCTACCAAATACATAGATGTAGAGACCGAGGGAATAGGAAGTTTCTTAAACATCACATTTCCGTCACTATGAACATCAGCGAAATCTATAAAGAAAAGCTGATACGATGAGCTAAGCCGATTGCTTTGGAAGATGAAGCTTGGACCTTTGTCAGCCATGCGTGAAAAATGGTTACTAACAAGAAGCGGATCTTGTATTAAGCTTCGCCAGGCTCGGCAAACCGACATTGATTGCAGCAAAGATGTTACTGGAAGCCGGGACAGTATTCGAAGGATGATATCCTGAGGGAGTTGCTCCATCATATTTGCTGCTGGTTCTGTCTGCACGAGTTTGCTCTTTATCATGATCACTTTTTCTTCTTGATCAGAGAAGGTAGAGATAAAGAAGAGTTGGTTTTTTTGGATAATATATACCGAGTTTTGAGGTTTTGCCGTTTTGGCGATCAAAGCAATGTTACCGGCGCATTTTTTTTTTGGGTGAATTTTATTTTATTTTTTTGGTTATATAGCGCGTAATTTATTTGCACTTTGGTACAAAAAGATAAAACAACGAAAACAAAGTTATTAATGACGAACCGTGAAAACAAAGTTATTAATGATAGCGGAATATAGCACAAAAAACAAACAAGAGAAAATGATGCATTTTCCAAGTAGAATAGATATTATATATGGGTTTGGACCTTTGCAAAGTAATTAAAAAAATACATTAATTTTTTAATAGTTTATTTCTTTGATCATATATTTAAAAAAGAAATTTTACAAAATATAACATATATATTAATTAAATATCAAATTAACTAAGTTATAAAAAAGTTATAATTATAAGATAGATCTGATTTGAGCTTTAAATGGTTAATCTAAAATTTAATTTGATTTTTATTAGATTTCATTTGCTAATCCAATCCTAAAATTAATATTTTGTGTGTAAATTATTAAAAAAATCAGACAAATTTTTGGGCTTGAATAAATAACTCGGGTCATGAACAGCTCTAATTATGCGTAAGATTGAAGAATATCTATTTTTTATTTTACAAAAAAAAAAAAAGACACAAAGAACACAATGTTCCTTCTTTTCTCAATTCAGTTTTCCATGGATCGAGTGATTTCCAATTTTAGTTGATGTAATCAAGTCCCTAAACTACTCTTACTTTCTACTATTTGAATTTTGACTTCTTCCCGAAAGAAATTTGAACAGGCCTTACTACTGATGCCTAAATCAAAGGAGTTAAAAAATGAAAAAATAAAAATAAAAAACCTTAGGATCCAACGGGGTTGAAATTGAAATGCTAATTCATCTACCAAATACTGACGTAATCATGAAAGTAAAAAATAGCAAGATAGCTTAATGAATTATTAAAGTAAGAAGATCAGCAAAACCCAAAGGAGACAACGTTTTTAACTGCTTGTTTTGCAGCTCAGAAATTAATAGGAGTGTCAAGCCAATTAAGACTACCGACATGAACAACTATTTTGAACCAATCCGATATTTCTGGAAATGTAAGCTCCTTGAATGTTTCTTGATGTGGATCATAAAGAACAAGTGCTTTGCTTTTGTACTCCAACAAGAGCTCCCCACTTTTCAAAATGCATAGAACTCGAACAAACGAATTAGGGAAACCAACCCTTGAATTCAAGCGCCGAAAGCCCTCTTGCGGGAGTGTCTGAGGCAAGTAAGTCCCGATCGTGAATTCTTTGACCCAAGACTCTCTAATACCCTATTCCTTCATAACCCAAACCTCCAACTTTTTATCATTATGATAAGCACCCGCAGACAGACAACCTCGTAGAACCATCAGATGTTGAAAACACCTGTCTAAACCGCAGCAGTTAGGCTTAGGTAACTCCTGGAACTGCTCAGTTGCGAGGTCAAAGGATATGAGTAAGCTAGCCCAGGTGTAATCGGTAGGCCTTGAAAGCCAGTGAAGTCTCCCATTGACCATAACCTTTGAAGTGTGCCAAATAAAACGGTAAGATATCATTCCTAAATTTCTCCAAACAGAGCTGCCAATGGTTAGAATATGAACCTCGGATTGTACTAAAGTAGATGCACTAGCATAACCGTCTCTTTTTCCCAAGTGCTGCCGGTATACGGTCTGGATCACCTTTTATTCTTTTGTGGTTGGATGGAAACCGAATTCCAAGTGTCCCAACTGGTCTGGATGGTTGAGAAACTTCGGAAGCTCTATGGACAGCCTGGTAAAAGGGTTGTAAATATATATGCCTATTGAATCACGCATGCATAGCAACCCATTGCATGAATCAACCAAAGACATAAGCGTAGAGGAATTGGAGGCAGGTTTCTGTTAGATCACCTTTGCTTCGCTATAATCACAAAAATCTGTGAAGAAAAGCTGACACGAGGCAGGCCAATGGCTTTGTAAGATAAAGCTTGGATCATCGTCAGCCATGCGTGAGAAATGCTGACCAGCAAGAAACGGATCTTGGATTAAGCTTCGCCAGGCTCGGCAGACCAACTTTGATTGCACCAAAGATATTATCGGAAGCCTGGACAATATCCCAACAAGGATCTCCTGAGGAAGGCGCTCCATGATATTTGCTGCCAGTTGGTCTATCTTGACAACTTTTCTCTTTTCCATGATCGCTTTCTCCATGATTACTGAAGGTCGAGATGTAGAGGACAAGTCATCTAGCGATCAAAACAAAGTTTCTGGTGTATAAGTTTCACATTGATACAAATTGAAAAAATATAAAGAGATCATCATCAATGATAGGGATATTATATAAAAGTATTGTTGGTCTTGTCGATCAAGAAGACAAACAAAAGAAAAGGTTGTATATTCCGATTCTGAAGAGGGTTGAAGATTTTACTATGTTTTGTGATTGTTATTTGATGATTTCTTCATCAAGATTCTCCACTTTGGTTGAAGATTTGAAGCTATTGAATCTTGACTTGGATTTTCAAATGCATATGTCAGTCTGTTGTGATTTTGCAAAAGTTAGTCCAGTTTACAGTAACATCAAAATTTTTAATTTTATTGTAAGGTAACCTGATAATAACTTTTAGAATTGTAAAAATTATTATAAACGACTGATAAATAAAAATAAATGTTAACCGACATATGTTAACACAACATTTTGATTGGTTGTACATGTTTTCAGGCCCTGTCTGTGTATTGTGCTGGTGTATACTTTCTTGTTGATGTAAGTTGAGTGTTGCAAGCTGGTCCGAATCTTTTATTGAATTGTAAAATGGCAGTGTCAAGCTGGTTATCTTGTTTTGTTGGTTTAAAGAGTTTGGGATGGTGTTTGGGATAGTTATCTTGTTTTTGTTGAGTCTTGTACCTGATTGAACAAATCCTTTTTCTGGGATTAGTCTTTATTAATGAAAACTTTGCTTAAAAAAAATTAAATAATCAAGCTGAATGTAGCTGTAGTCTACCATTTGGTTCACACTTGAGCAATTTATTGCTTTAACAAGCCTATTTGGTTTTGAAAATGCAATTGAATTTGCCCATGTCTCTGTTGCGAAGCAAATTTCTGGCTTTAGTTTTTTGATATATACATCCCATACTCTGTTTTCAGTTGCATCGCTTTAAATTTTGTTGTCAATTTATACTTAGTTGTAGGACATAATATTGGTTTTGGAATTATAACATGTGAATGTTGGTATTGGAAACTTAAATAATAAAACATATTAATAATGAAAGGAAGAATTAAATTTAAAATTTATTAATAATAGACGAGTCATGGATATTTTGTTTTTTGTAAAACGATTCACACCACTACGAAATGGTATGAATTGGTGCAGCATAATCTAAAATTGTGTCACCTTTAAAATAGTAGGCTCTATAATTCTGCACTAATGATGGAGTCAAAAACAAAAAAACTAAACACATTTCTCTGTCCAAAAATTAAGAGAATGTGTATAGTATAACAAAGAAGAAAATAAAATAAGCTGTAACTTGTTTCAAGATTTTGGCTTCCAAATGTAAACTTCAACCATTTGTAACTTATTCTAAGCAAACAGGTGTCAAGTGGTAAACAGCTTAAGATTTGAAAATGCTAGCATTAAGAGACAAATGTTAACGGCTAACATTTAAAACTGCTAGTATTAAAGCCGATGGAATCTTTTAGCTTACTGAGATGTGGCTTAATTAGCAATGCAGATTGAGTTTGTAAGAAGAGCTATCGAATTTGATCCTTACTAAACACACATTTGGAAAGGGGTGAAGAGCTTTAATTGTGATGAAACCCCGAACAGGATTAGTCTCAAACCATTAAAACGGATAAGGATAACTGTGATTTACACCAAGAAAAAAATCTTAAGATTTTGAAATTTCAGATTTGAGTCTTACTAAGTGTGAAATTAAATTTAGTTTGTTATTATTATTTGTATTTATTAATTTATCAATTTATTGATTCAAGTTCATTGAATGTAATATGTTTTGATTATGTGAAATCCTCAATTTCCATGTAATTCCTCCCTGTTTGTAAAGTATTTCAGCTTAAATGAAGTAAATAAATATGAAATC